>CM056052.1:152023041-152521490 GCA_029574335.1 Rana kukunoris | reverse complement strand
GCCTAACCAGCGGACATAAATCTCCCGCATGCGTCGAATGGATTGGACCCATGCGTGGAAGTATTTTACTTCCTGGAGTGGTGACGTGGCGGCGTCAACGTCACCGCCACGTCATCGCGTCCTCAGTCCAAGGGGATTTTCATCCGATGGTGTGTACACGCCATCAGACCAAAAATCCGAGGAGACATGTCCGCTGGAAACGGTCCGTCGGACATGTTTCAGCGGACATGTCTCCCCGTGTGTACGCGGCCTAAGAGTTCTTCCAGCATGATGGAGAACCTTGCTATAAGGCAAAAGGAATAACTAAGTGGCTTTGGGAACAAAATATCAAAAATTTTGGGTCCATGACCATGAAAGGTAGTAAATTCTCTCCCGAATCTATTGGTTGTGGCAGCTTTGCGACAAAATAACTCAATTGAGAGAACCAACAATTTCCTTTTGTGCTTTAAATCCTGTAATGTGCACATTTCCCCATTTTTCATTATATCTTTTATTTTATATATATATATATATATATATATATATATATATATATATATATATATATATATATATATAATTTAATATAGTTTCATCTTTTATCCACTCCCCAAATAGTGCTCCTTTATCCCGGAGGAAAGTAATTTGTCTCCCTTAACAGAATTAATGGCGAATTGCACTTCCATTTTGCTTTTTTTGTGTATTAAGTCCCAAATGTATTAATATCTCCTGTGTCAATTTGTGTATACAGTATTTGTGTCCAACATTCTATATTGTGGAGTTATCCATATAGTTTTACCCAATGGTGCACTGCTAAATGTACTCTCTATTTTCACCCATCTCTTTCATTAGTTTTTTTTGTCCATTCTATTATTTGTGATAATAATACAGCATTGTAATATTTTTTAACATCTGGTACTGCTAGCCCCCCTTGTAGTTTATTTTTTACTTAATACAGAGAACTGTATTTTCATTTTATTATTCTGCCATATACATTTTAATAACATTGCTTTTAACATTTTAAATATGATTGGGGAAAAGAAATAGGTAACATTTGGAAGTTGTACATGATTGTAGGTATTATTATAATTTTCACCATGTTCACCCACCCTATCCAGGAGAGAGGTCTGGTTGTTAATCTTTTTATTTCTATGTTTATTTCATTAAGTAGTGGAATATATTATTTGATATAATTTCCCCAGGGATGGTGTCAATTTTATTCCTAGATCTTTCAGTTCTGATTTCCTCCATGTAAATGGAAATTCCATTTTTAATTTTTGCTCTTCTTGTTTATTTATATTTATATCCAAAATCTCACATTTTGCCAGAATTGTGTTTTACATTTGACATTTCTCCTTAATTCTTCAATTTCATTAAGTTTGGTAAAGTTTTCTTCGGATTTGGAGATATAGAACAAAACATTATCTGCGTATGCTGCTATCTTATCTTCCTCTTCTCCAATCCTGATACCTTTAACATTTAAACAGTTTCCAAAAATAAGGGCTCTAATGACAGAACAATCAACACAGGTGATAGGGGGCATCCCTGTCTTGTTCCATTAAACATTTCAAATGGTGTGGATGAGGACCCATTTATCTTCACAGTCACCGTGGGATGGCTATATAATGTTTTAATCTATTGAATCATCTTGGTGCCAATACCCAATACTTCTAACATTTATCACAAATTTCCAGTCTATCCTGTCAAATGCCTTTTCAACATCAATTGACAGAAGTAAGACTGGGGATTTTCTTCCGCTAAGTTTTCATCTTACGAGAATGAAACCAACCTGATCTGCATGTACCCATTCTGACATCAGATTTTTCATCCTTGTGGCTAGTATTTTGGAAAATATCTTTATATATGCATTCATTGGTGCTATTGGTCTATAACTCGAGCATAAGATTTTCCTTCCTTATTTTATTTAATTCAGGTATTTATACTGTATAGTGCTGTCAATTTATGCAGCACTATACATATACATTGTAAACCCACATTAGTCCCTGCGCTCTTAAAATCCAAGGTCTCCAACTCACATTCTCACATTCATACATACTTTTAAACAGTGATAGTAAAAAAAAGAAAAAATCTGAAAAAAAAATGTTAAAAACAATGATTTGTTAGTTTCTGCTATAAAACATATCCAATAAAAACATGTTAGAACATTTCTTTGTTTCTCTACTTTAACACAAACACATACACATATATATATATATATATATATATATATATATATATATATATATATATATATATATAGGTAAATATATATAGATATGTACATATTATATATATATATATATATATATATATATATATATATAGTGTTGCTCAAGAATATTCGCATTGCGAATATTCGTTACAAATATTGCATATTCGAGTATTCGCGAATAACTCGAATATCGTGGTGAATATTCGCTTTTGCGAATATTCGTATTTTTTCAAATGTATTTTTAAAACAGATCACATCCTAGTGATCTCCATCGACGTCTAAAAGCATTGCTGGTATGATTAGAGACCCTGGACCGAGTAGCTGAGGCGATCCTTTTATGTTGCCGAATATTCGCAATGCGAATATTCGTATTACGAATGTTCGCGAATACTTTCTCTGCCCTTCTTTTGCATCAGAGCCAATCAGAGTTCTCCTACCACAGTTGTCAGAGGTTAGCAACCTCCATAGCAACCAATAGGAACCTGCCTGCACGACCATTATATAAGATCACTCCCAGCAGTATTTCAGTGCAGATTCACAAGGTGGCTAGAGAGAGTGGAGTGTTTCTGTGCGTTTTTCCTGTGTATTGCGATCTTAGAGCTTAGCATTGTGTTTCCTATAGTGCTTTCAGTTCTGAGTTTCCTGCTTCTAAAACCAAATGCTTTTTTCAAAGCAAAAGACCCAACAGCTTTTCTAAAAGCTCAGATTTGTGTTGTTTTGTCCAGGTTAGTGTAGCTTAGTGTTAGATAGATTTCTGTGTAGTTAGTGTAAGTGTACATTTCTTTAAGGTAGCTTAGTTTAGTGTGTGTTTAGTCTCTGTGTTTTGTGTATAAAAAAATTAATAAAAAAAAAATTAGCTTTAGTTTAGTCATATAAGTTTGTGTAAGTAGAGTTAGTGTTTAGTGCATATTAGTTTATTATTTGTAGTCCTCGTCTTTGTCCTTGTCAGTCAGTGTAAAAAAAAGTTAGTGTTTAGTGCATATTAGTTTAGTAATCCAGGAAATGATCTCCGTTTTTCGCGAGTTGTTCGTGCGCATGCGCATGCGCGGACGAGAATTTCGCAATCAATTTCGCATTCGCATTAGCGAAATTTTGCAAAGTTTTTTTTTTTTTTATAAAACATCACGAATATTCGATATTAACGAATATTTCCCGAATATTCTTCTATATATTCGTGAAATATCGCGAAATCGAATATGGCGTATTCCGCTCAACACTATATATATATACACACACACACCGGTATCAGTAACGATACTAAGCATTTGCAGGATGCAAAGCAGTAGGGGAAAACGCACGTGATTTGGACAGAAATGGCACCACATTCCTATTCAAACCACATGCGATTCTTTGCAGTGCCATTTGAGCTCACTCATTTTGAATGGGCTCAAATGTCACTGCAAAGAATTGCATGTCATTTTGTTACTATTACTGCTTGTCATAGTGACTTCAACCTGGGTTTACAAAGGAGCGCAGCAGAAAACTTCATGCGATTTGTACAGTAATCATACTACATTCTTGTTCAAATCACATGTGATTCTTTGCAGTGCGATTTGAGCCCATTCATTTTGTATGGGCTCAAATCGCATAACAAAGGTATTGGTACTGGGTACTTGACTAAAAGTATCGGAATTTGTAGTTGAATGCATAAAAGTAGTATTGATGCAACCCTTATATTTTTTATTTGAATAGATAAGCTATGATATTGGCAGCGCTGCATGTAAAACTTTATGTCAGAGGTCCTTACCCAAGGCATGTATCGATGTAACAGATAACCACTGATTTACTAAAGCTGGAGAGTGCAAAACCTGAGGCAGCTGTGCATAGTAGCCAAACAGCTTCTAACTTCAGCTTGTTCAATTAAGCTTTGACAATAAAACCTGGAAGCTGATTAGTTTCTATGCAGAGCTGCACCAGATTTTGAATGCTACAGTTTTAGTAAATCATCCCTACTTCTCTGTCTTCACAAAGAATGACAGGTCTGTAATGTAGGTTGTTTGTGAGCACAGCCTTTTAGGTTTGCTCAGTAAAGCAATACATAGAGCAAAAAAAAGGGATAGAAATTATGGCAACTCATAGCAACAATTTTTTTTTTTTTTAACAAAGACAGTTCACTAAAAAGGTGAAGTTGCAATGAGCTTATGCACATTATATCTGTGCTTTTCTTTGAAAAACACAAATGCTTATGGTCATTGAACCTAATCCACAGGCACTGTTTGTACTGGTAGTTGACTTAGGCTCATATGCTTTTAGTTGTAACAGTTTCCTGCATTTAAAAGTTGATGGAGGAACAATACATTTTGATTTATACAGTATCACCATACAGGTTTATTGAATATAGTGATATAAAATGCTATATCTGTGTACAAGGCACATACGTCTCCAGTAGCCAGTCAGAATTTAGATTTGCCCTCCTTGTGATAATGTAAACTGAAATGTTATGGCTTGCTGCCTATTAACCACTTGTCACCCGCCCACCGTCATATGACGGCGGGCGGGTAACTCCATTGTCCTGACTGCACGTCATATGACGTGCAGTCATATAAAGTTGCTAGGGGCGCGTGCGCGCCGCCGGCGGCGCTCACCCATCGCATCACTGGGACCCCCGTGCGTGTGCCCGGCGGCCACGATGGCCGCCGGGCACACGCGATTGCCGAGTAACTGAGCTGGGACGTGCAGCTCTGTGTGTAAACACAGAGCTGCACGTCCCTGTCAGGGAGAGAGGAGACCGATTGTGTCCCTTGTACATAGGGACACAATCGGTCACCTCCCCCAGTCACCCCCCCTCCCCCCACAGTTAGAACACAAACTAGGAGAAACATTTAACCCCTTCCCCGCCCCCTAGTGGTTAATCCCTTCCCTGCCAGTTACATTTATACAGTTATCAATGCATATTTATAGCATTGTTCACTGTATAAATGTAAATGGTCCCAAAAATGTGTCAAAAGTGTCCGATGTGTCCGCTATAATGTCCTAGTCCCGGAAAAAAAATCGCAGATAGCTGCCATTCCTAGTAAGAAAATTAATTAAAAAAAATCATAATTATGTCCCGTATTTTGTAGGCAATATAACTTTTGCGCAAACCAGTCACTATACGGTTATTGCGATTTTATTTATTATTTTTTTTTACCAAAAATATGTAGAAGAATACGTATCGGCCTAAACTGAGATAAAAAACATTTTTTTTTTAAATGGGATATTTATTATAGCAAAAAGCAAAAAATATTGTGTCTTTTTTCAAAATTGTCGCTCTTTTTTTGTTTATAGCGCAAAAAATAAAAACCGCACGGGCGATTAAAAACCACCAAAAGGAAAGCTCTATTTGTGGGGAAAAAAGGACGCCAATTTTGTTTGGGAGCCACGTCGCACGACCGCGCAATTGTCAGTTAAAGCGACGCAGTGCCGGAAGCTAAAACTTTGTCTGGGCAGGAAGGGGGTGTAGGTGCACAGTAGGCAAGTGGTTAAATAGGTCCGACATGCTTTAGATGCTTCTCATGCTGTGACTGATAGCTCAGCCAAACCTTTATAGAAGAAAGTTACTAATGTCCAAAGTATTTATGACACTAAAAGAAAGACAGTTTTTTAGGGTTATAGTGGTATACTGCAGCTGGGATTGTATTCACAAATCTTGTGCTGAATGTGATCAAGATCTGTATGTTTTGCCCATCTTAATCAATCAACTTCTTCTTTTTATGCTGTCAAACACGTCCTACTACTTCCTACTACCACTCCATGGTGACCAATGATAATAGTATCATAATATATTTCTTAACATTGTATTGCTGAAAGATGATGTACCCTTTTAGTTCTAAGTGTGATTATACAAAATAAAAGTTGATTGACAACAATGGTGATAAAGGCTTATTCACCAAGCTAGTGAAAGGAGTAAAGCTTTTTTCACTTTCATAAATTCAGATCACTAAAATATTGTATTTGTAAAGTTGGTAATACCCAAGAAAATTATACAAGGTTGAACTAACTTGAATTTTACTGAACATTGAGAAACTTTATCTGATTTTGGAAATGTCCCAATTTTGATTTGAAGCATTGTAATTTTCATTAATAACTCAAAGCGTAACTCATGAACATTTCTCCTAAATCTCTCTATTTATGTCTTAATTCTGGACCTGTGGTTATGGCTGTCCAGAGACGCCAGCTGCTGGCAAGGGGCACACAAATAGTGCACAGCTGTTTTTTTATTATACAAATTCATTCGTATTTACTTGAGAAACACAGTGTATTGTTTTATGAGTATATGAATTTTGTAGACCTTTTGAGGAGTATTGTATGAAATAAATGTTTTCTTGAAATCTTTGATGCACCCATATTCAAATTTCCAGGCACCATTTGATTTTAAAATTGTTCTACTTTAAATGTTTTTTAGAGATTCCAGAATGAAAGAACAGTCTGTGTATGTCTATCTAAGATCATCATAAGATGCGTGCACAGTCATATAAATCAGCTCTGGCACTGTAAATTGGGACGCATAAGCCAACTTGGACAATATCCAAACCCAGCAATTTACAGGGTCATAAAAACTGGTTTGAATCATGTTACTATATTGTTTTCAGCAAGGCTATGTCACAAAATTCTGGTTTCTCTTACAAAGAGACCTTCCCAAGGACTCTCACTGTCTCTGCACCTCTCTTTTTCTCTCTCTTTCTCTTTCCTTATTTCTCGCTCACATGTATTCTTTCTATGTCACCTTCCTAGTTCCCCCCATAAGCCTATTTTATGCTCCTACCTTTGTGTATATGAAATGTCTTTCTTTCTTTCTTTCTTTCTTTCTTTCTTTCTTTCTTTCTTTCTTTCTTTCTTTCTTTCTTTCTTTCTTTCTTTTTCTCCTTTCTCTATTATCTGGATTCATCAATAATTAGTTTAGCCATATACAGCTTGCATTTTACCCAATTCCTATCTGCACCACCCAGCAATACAAGCTTTGTATGAAATATACAGTATAAAGTAAACAGGGATAAAGGATGTCAGAGGTTGGGGTTTTGGAAAACTCAAACGAACAGTGACTGCACCCAACAGATGCAGTCACTGTTTGTATACACAACAGCAGGAGGTGCAAATTTCCCCATCCATGTTATTTAACATGGACAGAGGATTTAAGTGTTTCTCTTGTTTGGCCTGCAGGGATAAATGAGGGAAATCTGCATGTAGAATGCTTATAATAATTGTTTGTATGTACCGTATGTATTACAAATCCCAAAACGCTATTTATCTACAGTAATATTTAAACATTTCTTCATATCTCTTTTCCTGATTGGTCATAGGTCAAATATTTTGGTTGTATGAGCAGCACATGAGTACTCCTGCTGACGTTAGTTGTGCTTACAAATTTAAAGCGGTCAGACACACATACTCATGACTGAAATTGTTTTTTAATCTAGATCTCAATCTTCAATGAATTTTTTTTTTTTATGAAATTATTTTTTCAGTGTATTATATAAAAGATTAAGGGTAATACAAAAAAGATGTGGTATCATAAGTGTAATTATTTTTATTTAACCACTTGACCACTGGGCACTTAAACCCCCTTAATAACCAGACCAATTTTCAGCTTTCGGTGCTCTCACAGTTTGAATGACAATATCTCAGTCATACAACACTGTAACCAAATTAAATTTTTGTCCTTTTTTTCCCACAAATAGAGCTTTCTTTTGTTGGTATTTTATCACCTCTGCGGTTTTTATTTTTTTCACTATAAATGAAAAAAGAACGAAAATTTTGTAAAAAAAAGAATTTTTCTTAATTTCTATTTTAACATTTTGCAAAAAAGTAATTTTTCTTCATAAATTTGGCCTAAAATGTATACTGCTACATATGTTTGGTAACAAAAAAATTGGATATTTTTTGGTCTGGGTGAAAGCTATAGGGTCTACAAGCTATGGTACCAATTACTGAAAACTTATCAATTTGATCACACCTGATGTACTGACAGCATCTCTCATTTTTTGAGACCCTAACATGCCATAAAAGTACAAATACCCCCCAAATGACCCCTTTTTGGAAAGAAGACATTCCAAGGTATTTAGAAAGAGGCATTGTGAGTTTTTTTGAAGTTGTAATTTTTTCCCACAATTCTTTGCAAAATCAAGATTTTTTTTATTTTTATTTTTGTTCCACAAAATGTTCATATTAGCAGGTTATTTCTCACACACAGCATATGCATACCACAAATTACACCCCAAAACACATTCTGCTATTCCTCCTGAGTATGGCGATACCACATGTGTGAGACTTTTACACAGCGTGGCCACATACAGAGGCCCAACATGCAGGGAGCCCCATCAGGCGTTCTGGAACACCCAGACCAATTCTGACATTTCTCTCCTACATGGAAAAATCATCATTTATTTTCTAGAAAATTACATAGAACCCCAAAACATTATATATGCTTTTTTAGCAAAGACCCTAGAGAATACAATGGCACATGGTATTTGCACAGCAATTTTTCTAACACGTTTTTTTTTGGAAATAAAACAGTTTTGTGCTTAAAAAAAAAAACAGTAAAGTTAGCCCAATGTTTTTGCATAATATGAAAGATGAAGTTACGCCGAGTAAATAGATACCCAACATGTCACCCTTCAATATTGCACATGCTTGTGGAATGGCGCCAAACTTCGCTACTTAAAAATCCCCATAGGCGATGCTTTAAATGTTTTTACTGGTTACATCTTTTTAGTTGGAGAGGAGGTCTAGGGCCAAAATTATTTCTATCGCTCTAACGTTCGCAGCAATACCTCACATGTGTGCTTTGAACACCGTTTTCATATGTGGGCGGGACTTACGTGTGCGGTCGCGTCTGTATACGAGCACACGGGTACAGGGGCGCTGTAATTTTTTTTTTATTGTTCATTTTACTTTATTTATTTTAGTTTGACACGTTTTTCCCCAAAAATAAATGTTTTGATTACTTTTATTCATATTACAAGGAATATAGCATGACAGGTCCTCTTTACAGTGAGATATGGGGTCAATAAGACCCCACATCTCACCTCTAGGCTAGGAAGCCTGAAAAAAAATTGATCGCAGAGTATTGCAGAATATTGCACAGGGAGTATTGTGCACGGAGTATTGCGCAGGGAGTATTGCGCAGGGAGTATTGGGCCGGGGGTATTGCAGAGTATTGTGTGGGGGTATTGCAGAGTATTAAGCGGGGGTATTGCAGAGTATTGTGCTGGAGTACTGCAGAGTATTGTGCGGGGGTACTGCAGAGTATTGTGCGGGGGTACTGCAGAGTACTGGCCGGGGTATTGCAGAGTATTGCGCGGGGGTATTGCAGAGTATTGCGCAGGGGGTATTGCAGAGTATTGCGCGGGGGTATTGCAGAGTATTGCGCGGAAGTATTGCAGAGTATTGCGCAGGGAGAATATTGCAGAGTATTGCGCAGGGGGTATTGCAGAGTATTGCGCAGGGGGTATGGCAGAGTATTGCGCAGGGGGTATAGCAGAGTATTGCACAGGGGGTATTGCAGAGTATTGCGCGGGGGTATTGAAGAGTATTGCGCAGGGGGTATTGCAGAGTATTGTGCAGGGGGTATTGCAGAGTAAAAAAAAAACGATCGCAGAGTATTGCAGAGTATTGCGCAGGGAGTATTGTGTAGGGAATATTGCAGAGTATTGTGCCAGGGGTATTGCAGAGTATTAAGCGGGGGTATTGCAGAGTATTGCGCAATACTCTGCAATACCCCCTGCGCAATACTCTGCAATACCCCCGCGCAATACTCTGCAATACCCCCTGTGCAATACTCTGCTATACCCCCTGCGCAATACCCCCGCTTATTGCGCAGGGGGTATGCAGAGTATTGCGCAGGGGGTATGCAAAGTATTGCGCAGGGGGTATTGCAGAGTATTGCGCAGGGGGTATTGCAGAGTATTGTGCAGGGGGTATTGCAGAGTATTGCGCAGGGAAGGAATAGTATTGCATGGGTTAATGCAGGGATGGATGGATCTGTGACTGCAATAGTCACAGATCCATCCCACAGCGCTGCTGCCATCCACACTCTCCTCTCACACTGTACCGCTCAGAGAGATGAGGGAGGAACCGGCGGTTTGTTTACATGTGATCTCTCCGTCATTGGTAAACGGCCGCTATCAGCGGCAACTTACCGCGATCCGTGGTCATGGACATTCCCGTGTGCGCGCCCCAGGGGGCGCGCGGGAGCGCGATTCTGGGATCACGTTATATAACGTGATCCCAGAGTTAAGCAACCACCTTGCCACCGTTATTTGACGGCGGCTGGTGGTTAAGTGGTTACATATAAATAATTAACAGTAGTAGAACATTCCTCCCATTTTTTTGAATGGGAACAAGGGATACATATCAGCAAAAGTATGTAGGCAGAAAACACACCCCCTACATACCCCCTTAAAGGAGTTGTAAAGGAAAAAAAATGTGCCTAAAATTAATGTCTGCAAGGTAGACAAACAGAATAGTGTAATGAATCTGTTAAAAAACGAGTAAATACCTATTAAATTCCTTCATCTATATCACCTCTGGCGTTCTAGTTTCTGTTCTCTCATTCACTTCCTAGTTTGCATCGTTCGTTCATGTAAGCACTACATTTCCCAGTATGCATTGCGACACACCCAGTAATTCACACCTCCTTGAAGTCTCTAACACGTAGAGAGCATCCTGTCGCACAGATGTAGTTCCCAGGAGGGGGCGTGCACCTTACTGACCACCGCAGTAAAGCCTCCCTTCACCGTGGTCAGTAAATTCAGACAAGCAGGAAGTGAACAGAACAGAGAAGAAATAGAGCAACTTCTGAGCAAAAACTAACAATGAGGAAGTGAAAAGAGGAATGTCTGCAGGTAAAGGATGCTTATTATGAAAAAAATGTTTTCCTTTAAAACCCCTTTAACCCCTTACCTACCGAGTCATTGTAAAATGACGTCGGCGGGAACCCTTCATCCTTCAGACTGGACGTAATATGACGTCCTTGCATTCCCGGGCGGCTAGGGAACACACAGATCCATGTCCTGTCAGCGGTACAGAGGAACACACATCGATCTCCTCCCCTTGTGAGTCCCCCTCCCCCTACAGTTAGAACACACTTTAGGAAACATATTTAACCCCTTCAGTGCCCCCTAGTGTTAATCCCTTGCCTGCCAGTCACATTTACACAGTAATCAGTGCAGTTTTATAGCACTAATCGCTGTGTAAATGTGAATGGTCCCAAAAATTTGTCAAAAGTGTCCGATATGTCCGCCGCAATGTCACGGTCACAATAAAAATCGCAAATCGCCGCCATTACTAGTAAAAAAAATGCCATAATTCTATTCCCTATTTTGTAGATGCTAGAACTTTTGCACAAACCGATCAAATACGCATTTTTGCGATTTTTTTAACAAAAATATGTAGAAGAATACGTATCGGTCTAAACTGAGGGGAAAAAAAGTATTTTTAAAAAACAAATTATGATATTTATTAAATCAAAAAGTAAAATATATTGGGCCAGATTCAGGTAGATGGGCGCATATTTGTTCCGGCGTAGCGCAGCGCATATACGTTCCGCCGGCATGAACTAGTGAGGCAAGTACAGTATTCACCAAGCACTTGCTCCTTACTTTGCCCCGACGTAAGTGGAAGTGGGTGTGACCATATGTAAATGATGGGCGGAGCCCAGCGCAGAGACTTACGTACGGCGCATCATCCACGGAGCATGCACAGTGACGTTGGGGTCTACTCGCTTCCCTGTGCGCATGCTCACAACTTCCGTCGGCACCACTTCCTGGGAAACGTTGACGCAACGTCTTACGTCACGTGTATAAATGCAGCCGCAGATGCGCCAGTCCGGCGCAAAAGTATATCCGGTCCCCCCCCCCAAGGGAAGTTACTTTTGCTTGGAGATGTCTGCTCCCGTTCCCCGCAGACAGAGGAGGAAGCTGAACTTTAATGCCCAGGAGCTGTTAGCCGTCATCTCGGCTATGGAGACCTACGATGTCTTCCTCCATGGATGTAGAAGTCGCCAGACCAGCCGGGACAGTAAGCAGGCCATCCTGGAGTCTATTGCTGCCAGGGTCAACAGCCTGGGATATTCGACCCGGACTGCTTCTGACATCTGTAAAAATATTAATGATGTCAGGCGCAAAGTCTGGAACAAGGTGGCCGCCATCAGAAGGCATGAGAGGGGCACGGGGGGTGGACCCCCATGTGCGGTCAGCCTGACCACGAAGGAGGAGGTGGTCGCTCGCTGTCTGGAGAGGGAGCAGTTGGAGGGCGTGAAGGTGTTTGATTCGGTGGAGGAAGGCTCCAGGACAGGTAAGTGATTTTTATCCCCTATTTGGTGTGTTCCATGTGGGGGGGAGGGTACATGTGCCAAGTGTGTGGGACCACCAACATGTGTATGCTTTGTGTCATCCATAGATGACGGAGCTGGGCCATCATCTGCCGGCGGCCATTCCACCCTAACCCCCCAACTGCATCCTGAGCCCGACCCCCTGGGCACTGAGGACACAGTGGTGGAGGGGAGTGCCCACACTTCACCTGCTGAGGTGGTTGAGGAGGAGCAGGTCGTGTTGGCGCAGGAGTTGTTTTTATTTTTGGAGGAGTCCTCCCCTTCGGCAGGGCCCTCTCAGATCCCCTCCCCCATCAGGGGAAGCCCCTCAAGGGCGACTCCATCCCCCTGGGGACTACCATCTCCTGGCCCCAGGAAGGCGAACCGTAAGACCAGGGGGTGTCTGACATGGTCCATGACCAAATGGCAAGGAACCAGGCCAGGCAGACCCAGCAGATAGGGGAGATAGCTGGGCACCTGGATCGTGTGGCTGGCAGCCTGGCCTCCGTGGGCCACATGACAGAGGCAGTGCAGGACGTCAGCTGCAACTGCGCTGCAGTGGTGACCAGCCTTGGGGAGGTGCAGGCTGATGTTCGGCACCTTACTGCAGCCGTCCAGGCCAACACAGTTGCCATCCGGGAACAGGGGAGGCAGAGGCAGCAGGCCCAGCATTATCATGTGACCCGGCAGCTGAGGATGCAGGCCCAGACCAACTCATTCCTCAGCCGGATAGCCGTGCCCTTGGAGGGCATGCAGGCCACACCTGCCAGGAGTGGCCCACCTGGGGATCAGCCACCTCCAGATGCCCCCCCCACCGGAGGCTCCCTCCAGGCAGCTGAGGAGCCAGAAAGGGCTCGTCAGAAGGAGCCCCCGTCAGGCCAAATGATGGGTTGTTTTTGTGGCTCTTTTTTTTCTACATTTTTTCTTTATGCTCAGGTTATGAGCCTTTTTTTTAAATTTATGCTCAGGTTATGAGCCTTTTTTTAAATTTATGCTCAGGTTATGAGCCCCCCAGACTTATCCAGGCATCGGAAACGGGACTTCAGGAGCCCAAATGTTTGCTCCACCACTGCACAGGTTTGGATATGTGCTTCATTGTATCTTCTCTCTCCTGGGGTTTGGGGGTACCGGAAAGGAGTCATGAGATGGGGTCCAAGTGCATATGCAGAGTCACCTGGAAGGGAAAAGACAGGAGGATGTTAGTAGTGCATGTGCCCCTTGTGATGTCTGCATCATGGGGTCGGACAGTCATGCCTGACTCCCATGTCCCATGTTCGAATTCCGTTGGGATGGGGCTTTGACGGTATATGTAGCTGTTGTGGCTGGACCCGGGGTGTTTGGCACGGATGTGCCATATGAGGCATTGGGCATCGGCTATCACCTGTACGTTGATGGAATGCCAATGCTTCCGATTGCGGTATATGTGCTCTGTGGCACGGGGGGGCTGTAGTGCCACATGTGTGCAATCAATGGCCCTCACGGTGCGTGGGAATCCTGCAATGCTGTAGAAATCTGTCATTGCCTTCTGCCGCAGGTCCTCAGTGGTGGGTCTGATGATGTGATGGGACATGCGTCTGAGAATTGCCGGGACAACCTGGTGCACACATCTGCTCATGGTGGATTGTGACATCCCAGCCACCACTCCACTTGTAAGCTGGAATGATTCACTGGCAAGGAAATGGAGTGTTGCCAGTACCTTCACCAGTGGCTGCACTGCTTGTGAGCGGTGTGTCTTGCTGGTGATGTCATCCTGCAGGGTTGTGGTTATTTCCAGGATGGCAGCAGGGCTGAATCTGAAGATGCGATACACCTCCTCATCACCCATGCCAAAGAGGCTCATGCGCGTGCGGTATATCCTCTCACGTGCCCTCCTCCTCCATACCGGGGGACCCATTAGTAGTGCTAGGACCACGGCTGCCCCTGGCATGTTGGCACACAGAGGTGTTGTCCTGCAAGTGGGGTTGCTCAGCTTGCTATTTTCATCGGTAACACTGCTGCTGTAGCTGCTCTCCTGCTGACCTGTGGCCGTCAGGTGTAAAGATAAAGCAGCTTTTTGTAGGAATAACTTCGCGCCGGACGTACGATTTACGTGCGGCGCACGTAGCCAGCATCTGGTGCTAATCCGTTCGCGAATCAGCATATCTCCCTCATTTGCATATTTGAATGGGAAATCAATGGGCGCGACAGATGCGCCAAGCGACAATATGCGCCTACGATACCGGCGTAGGAAAGTTAAGTCGGTCGGAGGAAGCCCGTTTTCAGGCGTATCTACTTTTGTGGGTACGGGGCATAGATACTACGGCGCATCTTTACACTTACGCGGCGCATATCGATATACTCCAGCGTAAGTCTTTCTGAATCTGTCCCTTAGTGTTTTTTTCAAAATTGTTGCTCTTCTTTTGTTTATAGCGCAAAAAATAAAAACCGCAGAGATGATCTACCACCAAAAGAAAGCTCTATTTGTGGGAAAAAAAGGGCGTCAATTTTGTTTGGGAGCCACGTCGCACAACTGCGTAATTGTCATTCAAAGTGCGACAGCGCCGAAAAATAAAAATTGGTCTGGGCAGGAAGGGGGTGAAAATGCCCTGTATGGAAGTGGTTAAAGGAGATATAAACAAAAAAAATCATTAGTTAAAGCAGAGTTACTACCCATGTAGTAGTTAATGTATGTATTGTAAATGTTATTTTTTTTAATAAACTTTGAAGTCCCCACCGTGCACGCTCTGATCTTCACTGTGGGCAGCTGAACCCCACTGATATCTCCTTCCGGCGCTTGTGGCTACCCAGAATGCACCTTATGATCTCGCACATGCGCATATCGTACAAAGAACAGCGTGGCGATGCTAAAAGTGGTGGATGCCCATTGACTCATGGGATTGATGACACTCATATACCAGGAGCCAATGGGTAAGCAGACATGACGTACCTCGCCGCAGTTATGTAATGCAGAAGCAGAGGATTAAAACCACAATAAAGGTATTTGCACTGCTGTAAAAAAAAAAGGCAATGAGATTACAGGAACAGATTATAAATGCACGCAAGGGGTTGGGGGCCTTTTCACCTAGGTCAGCTAACTTAGAAGGACTAATAAGGGGCTTTTGGATAAGTTAGCTATTTCAACATAAAATTGTGTTTTTTGCAGCTATATTGACTATGTGTTTTAGTTGTGATAGGGAAAGCATTGCTAGTGCTGCTAATAAAGTGCATATGGGTAGATTATGTAGGGTTTTGTAGGCACTGTCAGGTCTCTTAAAGTATGACTATGTGCATTAGTTGTGATAGGGAAAGCATTGCAAGTGCTGCTGATAAAGTGCATATGGGTAGATTATGGGCCAGATTCAGGTAGAATTAGGCTGGAGTATCTGTGATACTCCAGCCTAACTGTCACTTTAAGCCGGCGTTTCTGTTTTCTGTAACCAGAAAACAAGAAACGCCGGGTTGGTGTTCCGATGCGATCGGCGCAATTGAATTTCGCCATCGCATCGCAACTTTAATTTAAAAATGGCGCCGGGGGCGTTCCCGCTGATTTACGCTGAAAAAATATGTTAATCAGTGGGAATCGGCAATTCACGATCGTATTCGGGCGCGACGCAGTGACTTTCCGACGTTTCCATAAGCGATACGCGGCGTAAAGATAAAGCAGCCCCCTAGTGGAGTATCCTATGTTAAGTATAGGCGTCGTCATCGCGTCGGGAAAAAAAAAATCGCGTCGCTTGCGTAAAACTTTCATGAATGGGGATGTGACGTCATTGACGTTCACTGACAGGATTTGGAGCATGCGCACTGGGATGCATTGACACTCGACGCATGCGCAGTACGTTCTCCGCGGGATCGCGCTTAGTTAAAATAATACACGCCCCGTACCCGCCCAATTTGAATTCCGCCGGCTCGTTTGCGATGCGCTGCCGCAACTTTAGGAGCAAGTGCTTTGTGAATAACAGCACTTGCTCCTAAAATTGCGGCAACGTAACGTAAATGAGAAGCGTTACTCCAGAGCAAAGATGCTCCCATCTACCTGAATCTGGCCCTATGTAGGGTTTTGTAGGCACTGTCAGGTCTCTTAAAGTGGATGTAAACGCTTTCTAAATGTCATGTAGGTAGCAATTTAGGGGTGAGGGTACGGAAAGGTTTTAACATCCTTTGTTACATCCTAATGCTGCTGAAGTCCTGCAGTATTTTCTATCCTGTCCCTGTCCACATGACCTACAGCGATAGCAGGCTGCATGTGTTTTTTTTCACAGGGCATATTTCCTAATTCTTTTTGACGGCAACTTCTTTTTCACAAGCCTTTTTATTAAAACAAACCTTGCATGAAAACAGGAGGTCCACTCAATGGAAAGTCTCCACCCCAAAAAACAAATCATTAGCAAAGACAATTTAAAAATAAAGCTAATGCTAATGCTAAAAAAAATACCTTGGCCACAGCTTTCAGCCCTTAAGACATACGGGCTGACATCACAGTGTGACATTGTAATGTCATTCAAGCCTCCTCAAATCATTTTACAAGCTGGTGCTGATGTAAGTTTATTTATTTATTTATTTATAATACCAATTTTATTTTTAATTACAGTCCCCTGACCTTAATATCAAAATGCTACCCTGGGGAAATCTAAAAAATGCGATTCAAGCAAGATGACCAAAGACTTTGCATGACCTGGAGGCATTTTGCCAAGACGAATGGGAAGCTATACCACCTGCAAGAATTTGGGGCCCCATAGACAACTATTATAAAAAGACTGCATGCTGTCATTGATGCCAAAATGGGAAATACACGGTATTAAGAACTAAGGTATGCATAAATTTGAACAGGGGTCATTTTATCTGTTTACTTGCTGCTATGTTTTGTTCTATGATTGTGCCATTATGTTATGAACTACATTTGAAGATGAATCCTATAAGAAAGAAATTTGTTTTGCCTGCTCACTCATGTTTTCTTTAAAAATGGTAAATGCTGCATTTTTTAGCTTAACTGTATCTAATCACTGTTGAGAGCGGGACCTTAAAGTGATTGTAAAGTCTATTTTTTTTCTATAAAAATAACACATCTTTTATTCTTACCTACTTTATTGTAGTGGATTTGGACAGAGCAGCCTGGATCCTCCTCTTCTCGGGTCCCTCTTATTTCATCCTGATCCCTCCCTCTTGTTCAGTGCCCCCACAGCAAGCAGCTTGCTATGGGGACACCCAAGTTGAGTAACAGCTCCTTGTGTCCATTCAGACATGGCGCCGCTGCTGTGTCTCAGCCAATCAGGAAGAATAATCATGGATGGCTTAGACACTCATGGACATCGCTGGACAGAGAGGGACCTCAGGTAAATGTTAGGAGGGCTGAGGGGGGCTGCTGCACATAGAAGGCTTTTTAACCTAATGTAAGAATGCATTAAAGCGGAGGTTCCGCCGATGTTAGCAGCCGAGGCTGAGCAATCGCTCGGTCCTCGGCGGCTTCCGCCGCCATCCTAGGTGATGGAATCAGAAAGTGAAGCCCGATTCCCTACTGCACATGCGCGAGGATCGCGGCGTGCCGTCACTGGTGCCCGCTCTCTTCTGGGAACAGTGTTTCCCAGAAGACAGCGGGGCGGTTGAAGTCACAGGCTGGATTCCCCGCGGGGATCAGACCCGGAAGTGGTGCAAATACCTGTCTCAGACAGGTATCTGCACCCCCTCCCCCTGAAAGGTGCCAAATGTGTCACCGGAGGGGGGAGGGATCCAAAAAGTGGAGGTTCACTTTTTGTGTGAACCTACGCTTTAAGGTAAAAAAAACATCTGCCTTTAGAATCATTTTAATTAAAAAATGTAAGTTTTATATAAGTTGTGTTACCTAAATTTTTCAATCATGTCCATGAAAAATTTAAAAAAACTAAGATGGAAACTAGGACACAATTGGCTTATATGTACCACACCTCGTTTTGCCCTTCATCTTTATAAATAAGGCTTATAGATTCTTGAGAGAGACTTATATTCAAAATATTAAAAGCAAGACTCTTCATTAAAGATTTCAAAGATTACTTAAGCTATATGTATGTATTTTCTATCCATGTCTCCACTCTCCAACTTACAGTAAGCAATTGCATTGGTATGCCTAATGGTTATTTAGACTCTGTATACCACTCAGGATGTTTGATTTTGCAAAGATGACTCATAAGGCGGTAAGCTCTAGTGACCAAAAAGACCTGCAAATTGCTGTTTTCCATGTTAATAACATCCCTTGGCTATTACTAAATGTTTCCTTTATTTTCTTCAAGATAAACTGTATACCTATTTGTTTCGTTTGACCAAAGCTGGATTTATTTCAGCCTTCAACCTGCTTCTAAGCATTAATAATGATCCACTTGGGAGAAAAAGCAGCTAAATGAATACAGGGGGAGACTTAGAATATAATTAACCTGTGTAGTAGCAGGCCCTGTGACATTTTGGGAGTTAATTTGTTATTTTATGCACTGCCAACTGCAAAGCAACCAAAAGCGTCAAAACAGAATTAGCTTATATTAGTGGTTCAGTGGAAATATTTTCAACAAGGCTACTTTTAGTTACAGTGATAGTAACAGAGCTGAGCCTTGCTAAAAGAAAAAAAAAAAAAAAAGGAAATTTTACAAATAGAAAATGCCAGTATTTTAATTCTTGGCCTTGCTCTGAGATATCTCTGGTAGTATGGAATGCTCATACAGTAGTAAACACTGAAATATCTTTATCATTAAAGTAGTATTCCTGGATATATCTAAATAATTTTAAAACTGCTCTCTTCTTACCCTAACATCTATACTAACAAACCTGTGGAAGAAAGATCGATATACCTACCCATTTTTTAAATGATTTTTTTTATGTATATTGCCGGGATCCGACAATACCTGAAAATAGGCTTCTTCCGACCGACGTAACTTTCCTACGCCGGCGTATCGTGGGAGCATATTTACGCTGGACGCATCTGGCGCTCCCATTGATTTCCTATTCAAATATGCAAATGAGGGAGATACGGCAATTCACGAACGTATGTGCGCCCGTCGCAGCCTACGCACGGTGCGCGTAAGTTCAACGTCCGGCGTAAAGTTATTCCACATAAAGCAGGTGTAACTCAGCACCAGACCTGCACATGTCAGCTGGAGAGCAGCAGCATCGTTATGGACGAGCTGAGCAACCACACTTGCAGGACAACACATCCGTATGCCAACATGCCAGGGGCAGCCATGGTCATAGCACTACTATTGTGTCCACAGGCACGTAGGAGGGCATGGGAGAGGATATACTGAACATCTGGAGGAGGATCATCCCCAGGTCTGCCACTCCTGGCAGGTGCTGGTTGTCTGCTCTACAGGGCAAGGGCAATGTGGTTGAGGAAGGAGTTGGTCCAAGCCTGCATCTGCAGCTGGCGGGTGGCGGTGCCTCGTCTGCCTCCCCTCCACCTCAATGGCAGTCGTGTTGGCCTGTACCGCCACTGCCAGGGTCTTTACCTCTGCCACGAGGCCTGCTGTTGTGGCCTGCAGCTCCCCAATGCAGGTGACCACTGCAGTGCAGTTGCCACTGACATCCTGCAAGCTGTCTGATATCTGGGCCGAGGAGGCCAGGCTGTCTGCCACCCGGCGCAGGTCCCCAGCTATTGCACCCATATGGCGGGTCTGGCGGGCCTGTTCCCTCGTAAGATTTTCGAGGAGGGATTCAGGAACAACCCGTTGTCTTGTGCGGGAGGCCTTTGAGGGGCTTTCCCTGATGGAGGGGGAGGGTGAGGGGCTTCCCCTGATGGGGGAGGTCTGTGAGGGCCTGGCCAAAAGGGAAGACTCCTCAAAGTAGAGGCAAACCTCCTGATCTATATCCACTGTCTCCTCCTCAACCACCTCTAGAGGAGAGGTGTGGGCACTCCACTCCACCGCTGTCTCTTGGCTTCCCAGGGGGTCAGGTTGAGCCAGATGTTTTGGTGATGGCGTGGGACGGCCACTGGCAGCAGATGGCCCTGCTCCCTCCAGCACATCTGTGGATGACACAAAGCATTCACATGTTGGTGGACACACACACTTGTCACATGTTCCCTTCCACCCCCTCACATGCTCCACACCGGATGGGGGATAAAACACACTTACCTGTCCTCAACTGCTGATCAATGGAGTCAAAGCCCTCCAGACCCTCCACCTGGTCCCGCTCCAGGCACATGGCGATCACCTCCTCCTCCGGGGGCAAACGCACAGCAGATGGTGGTCCACCCCCCGTGCCCCTCTGGTGCCTTCTGATGTTGGCCACTTTATTCCGGACATGCCGACGCAAATCGTTGATTTTTTTGTTAATGTCCTTAGATGTCCGGGACTCATGACCAAGGGCATTAACTTGAAGGGTTATCTGCTCCAGGATCTGCTGTTTCTTGGCCCTGCTGACCTGGGCACTCTGTACGCCACGGAGGAACACATCATATTTCTCCATTGCAGAGATGAGGACAGCCTTCTCATCTGGGGAGAAATTTCCTCCTGTCCCTCTCATACTCAACATCAGGCATTGCAAAAACAAAAGTACCTTGCTTCAGGGGGGGAATAAGCATGGATGTACTTTTGCGCCGGACGGGCGTATGGCTGAGCGTATTAATGCGCTCGGCGTAAGCCGGTGGGCTGGCGTATCCCAGGCAGTTGCACCGGCGTAATTCTGAGCACACGCACAGGGGTGCGGACATACGTCCGCGTCACTTCGCATGCTTTGTGATAGTGCTAAATAGGTCTGTTTGGCAGTAGAGAGGCTGCAATTGTATTTTTAGAGGACAGAGTTTTACTGGAAGAAGTCTTGCTGAAACTTAGTTTTGTGCTCTTCACTCCTCCTGAGACAAAGGTGGGCAATGATGTGGAAAATGGAGGAGAATTGTGCTAGGGAATTTACTGTAAATGGATGTAAAGGTAAAAGCTGCAAGCAAGCAAGCATTCAAAATGCTCCAAAATTCATTTTTGAATCTGCAGCACAGATTGTCATAACCATATATTATTTACAGAGTATACTGTACCTTACATTAGGGCCCTTTCACACTGATGTATTTTTCCTACATGTTTACCTTTGAAAGAAAAACACAAGAGAAAGTTTCCCTTTAAATCCTAGGGGACACTTTACACCAATGTGCCGTGGGTGCTGTGAATTTTGAAAAGTCCTGCATGCTGCATCTTTGATGTGATTTTCAAAACTGCGCTCATTGAAATTAATAGAGAACGTGACAAAAACACATCAAACATGCATCAAAAACACTTCAAAAACACACTGAATTTTTCTGTTTTTGGTGCCTTTTAGAGTCACATGTCCATTTCACTGGTGCAGGCAACCAGAAAATGTACTGGAAATGCATCTAAAATAAGTCAAAAACTGTATTTTGCATTTATTTGAAAGGGCTGCAATGCCTTCTGAAATCTTTTTAGAAATCTCAGCCAGCATGGGAACTGCAAGTGCAGAAATCACAGCCAGTGAGCCAATCAGAAGATAGAGGGGGCAGGGACAAATACAGCTCTGTGTGTAAATGGACACATGGAGCCATGGATTGGGAGAGCGCCTGCTTGGGTGCCCCCAGAGCAAGTTGCTTGCTATGGGATCTTCTAGCAGGGACGGAGGAGCCCGATTGCTGGTTTGAGACCCAAGAAGAGGAGGATCTGAGCTGCTCTATGCAAAACCACTGCACAGAGCATGTAAGTATAACAGGTTTGTTATTTTAGAAAAAAAAAAAACAAGACTTTAATATCGCTTTAAGTATTGGTTTTGTTTAACATGCTATCAACCAAGTATTCTATCATCACTTATACCCTGTCCTGTGTTTGTATCTTGATATGATAAAAAAAAAAAAAAACAATGTGGTTGGTTTATATTATGCATCAGCTTGTACATTTCTCAAAAAAATATTTTCTTTTCTTTTTACTTGCAAGTACTGCAAGAGTTCTTGATAATTTTTAACTTCAGTAAACCATAGAAACCTATTAACGAGCGTCCCGTCGGGAAGCTCGTCGAGCCAAAAAAGAGAGCATGCTCTTTTTTCCCTTGTTGTTCAATGAGGACTTTGGCTCGACAAGCTTTTTCGACCGCTCATCGGGAACCTCGTCGGGCGGAGCGATGGGTTTAGCCCGACGAGGTTTTCGCACCTGTGTACGCGGCCTCAGAGTTGATTTGTCCTTTAGACTAGTAGAGGATTCTGATTTGTTGTTATAGGTTACTTCACATAGAGTTCAGCATCTCAGAACAAGGCCTGGTTCGTACAGGCATACCTAGGCATACACCTGAGTGAAGCTCCTCGTTTGCCATCACGTGGTGCACAGGTGTTCCATGTGTAGCACTAGTGATGGACGAACATCGGATGGGACTGTTTGCGAACGCTTACCGCGAACATTCGCAAATGTCCACGAACCGCAAGTTCGCAGTGGGCCCCATTGACTTTAATGGCAGGCGAATATTAAAAACCTTTAGGTCATATTTGCAGCCACAAAATACTTACTAGCTGTGCACAAATAGTCCCACAACATGGATACTGACCTACCAGAAGTATTAAGTGAAAAACCGGATACAGAAGTAAATGCCGGCCATTACAAGCTCCAAAAATTAGCCGACAGACGTTCACCTGACAGCAAACAACTTTGTATTCTGTCGCTGGAGGTACATTAAGCTATTGACCGGATACAGAAGTAAGTGTCGGCCATTACAGGTCCCAAAAACTAGCCCACAGGCGTTCATCTGACAGCAAACAACCTTGTATTCTGTGGCTGGTGGTACATTAGGCATTCACCGGATACAGATTAAGTGCCATCCATTACAGGCACCAAAAATTAGCCCACGACCACAGGCATTCACCTGACAGCAAGCAACCTTGTATTCTGTGGCTGGTGGTACATTAGACATTGTAACAGCACTGGTGAATGGAGTGAACCACAACTGCGGTTAGCAAGGAATTCAATGTGATTCTCTATGCGACAACTCAAGATTAGGCCCCAGGCATCACTCCTCGCAACAGGAGTTTGGGGGATCTATACATCATATCTATGTCACAAAGAAAGACGTTGAACTACTAAGCATGGACGCATTACAACATGCGACCAAGGCTTAGCATTTAAAATTAGTTCAAGGTCAATATCCCAATACACTACTACATGCAGGTGTGCAGGTGATTATCAGTAAGGGACCCCAGGCGTCACTCCTAGCAACAGGAGTTTGGGGGTTCTCTACATCATATCAACCTTAGCATGTAGAGATGTATTTAGGCCACTAGGGGAGATGCTATGAAATAGCATCAACCCCTAGCATAGAAAAGTTAGAGCGAACATGTTCAACACTTAGGACAAGGCCTATAAGTATTTTATACTTCTGTCAAGCACGTAGTAAATTGTATTTGTAGTAACAAATATTAATTGCATACAAGAGATAGTGTAGCTCAGGTACTTTGAGGATACACGTATAATACACAAGTTGTACTGGCAACTAATAGAAAGGTATGAGAGGCAATATAGCTCAGATACTTTGAGAGTACATATAGTATTTGTAGTAACAAGTATTAGTTGCATATGAGAGGCAATATAGCTCAGGTACTTTGAGAGTACATATAGTATTAGTAGTAACAAGTATTAATTGCATATGAGAGGCAATATAGCTCAGGTACTTTAAGAGTACATTTGGTATTAGTATTAACAAGTATTAATTGCATATGAGAGGCAATATAGCTCAGGTACTTTGAGAGTACATATAGTATTAGTAGTAACAAGTATTAATTGCATATGAGAGGCAATATAGCTCAGGTACTTTGAGAGTACATATAGTATTTGTAGTAACAAGTATTAATTGCATATGAGAGCCAATATAGCTCAGGTACTTTGAAAGTACATATAGTATTAGTAGTAACAAGTATTACTTGCATATGAGAGGCAATATAGCTCAGATACTTTGACAATACATATAGTATTTGTAGTAACAAATATTCATTGCATATGAGAGACAATATAGCTCAGGTACTTTGAGAGTTCATATAGTATTTGTAGTAACAAATATTAATTGCAAATGAGAGACAATATAGCTCAGGTACTTTGAGAGTACATATAGTATTTGTAGTAACAAGTATTAATTGCATATGAGAGGCAATATAGCTCAGGTACTTTGACAGTACATATGGTATTAGTAGTAACAAGTATTAATTGCGTATGAGAGGCAATATAGCTTAGGTACTTTGACAGTACATATAGTATTAGCCCACGGCCACAGGCGTTCACCTGACAGCAAGCAGCTTTGTATTCCATGGCTGGTGGTACAATAGGCATTCACCGGATACAGAAGTAAGTGTCGGCCATTACAGGCCCCAAAAATTAGCCCACGGCCACAGGCGTTCACCGGACAGCAAACAACTTTGTATTCTGTGGCTGGCGGTACATTAGGCATTTAACGGATACAGAAGTAAGTGTCGGCCATTACAGGCCCCGAAAATTAGCCCACAGGCGTTCACCTGAATATGAATGAAACATGGTCTACTGGTCACATGTGTTGAATTCCTCCAAGATCCATGCTTTATTCATTTTTATAAATGTGAGGTAGTCAACACTGCGCTTATCGGTCACGACCCCCCCTGCTGAACTGAACATCCTTTCGGACAGGACACTGGACGAGGGGCAAGCCAACAGTTCTATTGCAAATTGTGCAAGCTCTGGCCAGAGGTCAAGCCTGCCCACCCAGTAGTCCAGGAGTTCATCACTTCTCAGTGCGCCCACATCGGCCGTTAACCCGACAACTGTCGGTCTAGGCGTTCCCTGATGCTGGATCCGGAGGACAGCTGTCGATGGGTTGGCTGAAAGAATGATCTCATATCATTAGTGACCAAGACATCTTCAAACCACCCTCTTCTTGCAGGCACTGTTGGATTGGTACCCAAAACTGTTTCTCTGTGAGTGGAAATTCCTCTGCCAGTGGACGCAAAAGCAGAATGCAGCATTTCTCAAAGCAAGGCCTGGAAGTGCTGCATTCTGATAGCCCTCTGTGATGGTGGTAACATTTCCGCCATGTTTTGTTTGTACCGGGGGTCTAAGTACATTGCCACCCAGTACTGGTCTTTGCCCTTTATGCTTTTTATACGGGGGTCCCTTAAAACACTGTATCATTAAGGTCCCCATTTGCACTAAACTGGAAGCGCTGTACTGGCCTGGCTCCCGCTCATCATCCAGGATAATGTCGTCCTCGTTCTCCTCCCCCCATCCACGGACAACACCAGGGATCCCAGAAAGGTTTAAAGCATGCTCTTTTTCTCCTCCCCCTCCACCCCGGCACCATCCTCCTCTGACTCCTGTTCAGACTCATGTTGTTGACTTGTCTCAGGTGTAGTAGTCCCCCCTGGGAATTCATCCAGCATTGCGACTTCCTCATCTTCCTGCTCTTGCCCCTCGACGGCTTGATCAATGACACAACGCAATGCACGCTACAGAAAGAAGGCGTAAGGTACAATGTCACTGATGGCGCCCTGGCTGCGACTGACCAGTTTTGTGATCTCATCAAATGGCCACAGAAGTCTGCATGACTGGCACGGTGAAAAAAAACAAGCTCCCCAGAACCTGTCCTGCCGCAGAGTTCGTACAGGTAGTCATTAACTGCACGTTTTTGCTGGAGCAGCCTATCAAGCATATACAATATTGAGTTCCATTGCGTCGGGCAGTCACAAATAGGATGTCTGACCGGCAGGTTGTGTCGCCGCTGAATGTCAGCAAGGCGAGCCATGGACATGTAAGATCTATTGAAATGGGCTGAGATTTTCCTGGCCTGCCACAAGACGTCCTGGAGCCCAGGGTATTTGGCAATAAATCGCTGCATGACCAAGTTCAGGATGTGTGCCTTGCATGGCACGTGTGTAATTTTGCCCTGTTTTAGCGTGCTCAACAGATTGGCACCATTGTCGCAGACCACTTTACCAACTGTCACTGTCAAATTGAGCGGTGTTAGCCACTTATCTGCCTGTAAACGCAAAGCTGAAAGGAGTGCAGGACCAGTGTGGCTCTTGTCTTCCAGGCACAACAGACAGACAGAGGCAGGCCTGCATGCAATCCGTGGCAGTAAAACCAAATCTACATGGTTGCCACGGGTTACATGCTTGACGGCCGTCATAAGGTTCACCCAGTGGGCAGTGAAAGTTATATACTGTCTGAGTCTGTGGTCAGATGCATCTTGGGACCTTCTATTGTGGTGTTCCAATGGCCACAAATTTTCAAAAGGCCTCTGATTCCACCAGTTTATATGGCAGTAGCTGGCATGCCATCAGTTCCGACAAGCCAGCGGTCAACTGTTAGTCAAGAGGGTTATCAGGCGTCATCGTTTTTTACGATCGAACATTTGGGCTACGAAAGCCTGCCTTTTTGCAGAAAAACGTGAGGAAGGCATGATGGAAGATGGAGTGGAGGACAATTGTGAGCATAGAGGGGAAGGAGAAGGAGAATAGGCAGGACGGTGAGAGCCTGGAGTGTGGCTTTGTGGGTTCTGATGGCATTGCTCCCTCTGGGCTCGGTGATGCGAGGCCAGGTGCCTTCTTAAGGCGGTCGTTCCTAGGTGAGTGTTGGGCTTACCGTGACTTATGCGTTGACTGCAAAGGTTGCAGAAGGCAACACTATTGTCTGCAGCGGACACGTTAAAAAAAGCCCACACTGTGGAGCCATGGGCCGGCATTCTGGGAGGGTCAGATGTGACCGTACATGGTTGATGGCTCGCTCCTGATACATTAGGAGTCTGGTTTGTCCCTCCTGTACAATGTAAGTTCGGCCTGCTACTCCTCCCTATCTGAGGGTCCATCTCTCCCTCTGAACTCCCCTCCTCTTCCTCTCTTGTGGGCACTTACGTGATGTCTGTAGACACATCATCATCATCGTCACCTTCCCCATCACTAACAATAGAGATCTCGGAGTAGGCAGCAACAGAGGGCACCAACCACCAGCTGTTGCTACCTCCTCTTCCTGATCCAATGCCAAGAATGGCTGTGCATCCAAAATGTTTTCTGATGGATCGGAAAATAATTCCTGTGATTTGAGCAGAGGGTATATGGTGGTGGTGGTGGTGTTGGTGGCGAGCCACTCAACCAAGTCTAGTGCGTCTTTTGACATAATCGAACGAACATTGTGCCACTTTCCACTCTGGCTCTGACCTTGTGCTCCTGCCCTACCCCTACCATCCCTGCGGAAGGGCCTGCCTCTTCCTCTGCCTGTCATTTTTTAAATGACCCTGTGACAACAAAAGTCTCTAGAGAAGCGCAGTATATGTGGAAGAAGGTATATAACAAAATCTGTTGTTTTGGGGGGCCACTGGTTTATCGCACCAGTTGTGAAACTTTTTTTTCAGGAAATGTTGTTAATGTCTGTAGCAGAGGTAACGCAGCGAAAGAGGCAAAAATTCAGCAGTAACCAAATACACCGCCAGTCACAATGCTGCACAACACAAATCCACTATTGTAACAGGAGTCACTTTTGTACATAGGGTGACAAAGAATCATAATTCATATTACATGAGATGGGACATTAATAATACTTCATATCTCAGGACCGTTACAACTATAATATGCTTTCTATATTCAAAAGTATATTATAAGTGTATATTACACCTATATACTGCAGAGCAAGTAGTACACCTATACCAGTGCTTGAAAGGACTTTTGTGGACCTGTTAGGTAATGATTTGTGTCACTATAGTCTGTCCCTGCTCGAAACAGCAAACTGTCCCTACAATTACAAAAAGTATATGAATGTATTACACACCTATGTACTGCAGAGCAAGTAGCACACCTATACCAGTGCTTGAAAGGACTTTTGTGAACCTGTTAGGTAACGATAGACTCTATCGGGTAGATTCATATACATCGGCGCATATTTATGCCCCCCTTATTGTATCTCTTTTACACTACGCCGGTGCATCGCGGAGAGGCAAGCATGGATTTCACAAAGCAAATGCTCCCAACGTTGCGCCGGCGTAGCGTATAATTGTAGGCGTAAGGCAGCGTAAATCAAAGTAGGTGGAAGTGGGCTGGAAATGAGCGTGATACATTTAAATGAAGCGTGACCCCATGCAAATGATGGGCTGAGCTTCAGACAAGTACTTAAAATGAACTGCGCATGCGTCATACCTTGGACACATCCCAGTGCACATGCTCACATTCACGTCGAAACAACTGGCTAAGATACGTCGAATCACTGCCTACGACGTGAACGCAACCTACGCCCAGCCCTATTCACATACTACGTAAACTACGTAAAATTCGACAGCGTTCGTTCCCTGGTCCAATATGGGGAATAACTTTACGCCGGACGTAAACCTTACGCAAATCGCTTAAAACATGCACCGGACGCAAGTATGTTCGTTAATCGGCGTATATCCCTCATTTGCATATTTGAATAGAAAATCAATGGGAGCGAAACATGCATCCAGCGTAAATATGCGCCCACTATACGCCGGCGTAGGAAAGTTACGTAGGGCGGCTGAAGCCTATTTTTCGTATCTAGCTTTGGGGATCGGCGCATAGATACGACGGCGCACATTTGTACTTACGTCGGCGTATCTGCAGATATGTCGGCACAAGTGCTTTGTGAATCTACCCCTATAATCTCTAATAATGTAAAACCAACACAAGGCTCCTGGTGGAGACCATGTCATCTTTGCCCTGGCTTTAGGTCACATGAGGATACATTTTTTTTATTCATTCTCAGAATAATAATACAATTTGTAAATGCTGACATGTGCACTACTAATTTGTGGAAAAATTGACTTTTGCTGATAGATCCCTTTTACAGAAAACACAGGTCCAGGATTAATGTGTAAATTTTCTTAGGTCTGTAAATCCAGTTGTCATGTTTTTTACTGTTCAATATAGTTCTTACTGAGATTTGTAATAAATGTAAATTATATACATCTAAATCCACTATTATTATAAAGTCCCAATTTATTTCTTTTGAAAGGTGTTTATTTAGAATTTTCCAACATGAAACGTGAAATTACAAATATCAATAAGAGAGCATGTAGTATTCAGAGTACAAAAGTATGAATAGGCAAAAAAGGTAAACAATGGTAAAGAAAAAGGCTACACAGAGCCCTGATAAGGTCATCATGGTATACAAAAAATTGTTGAATAGAGATGTAAAGAACACAAAGATAAAACAACAAAAAGCATCACCAACACACAAACATTTACACGACACCCAACACTTAAACCACTGCCACACTCTCCCTCCCTTGCTCTGATAAGGAGACAGATGCCCATCATGAATTATTGGCAATACATGTTACATAATAGAGGAAGACATTTGTGGTGCAGTAAAATCCCCCAGAAAGAAACTGAGATATCAAGCCATGTCAGCCAGATTTTATTGAACTTCTTAGGACAGGCCCGTTCTTGATAAATCAACTTAAATTTAGGTATTTAACAAAATAACCTTATGGGTATAAAGTCCAAATTTTTAATAGTGTCTCAACACCATACAAAGATATTTATGCTCCTATAATTTCTTCCTTCTCCTTTCTAAACCACCATAAACATGCTCCACCACATGCTCCAAAAATGCGCACTCACTGCAAACCTATGAAATGTTATAAAAAGAAGGTCATTCGGTGCTTTTCCAGCCTCAGGTGCACTCCACAGTGCTTCCATTCTGAGTCTCCCCCAGTGCTGCTGGTCCTTCACAAGTGTCCTACAGACTTTTCTCTCACAGGTAGCATTAAGTAAACATCCCAAAAAATAATAATAATAATAATAATAATAATAATAATATATAATATATATATATATATATATATATATATATATATATATATATATATATATTCTCGTATTTCAGTATTTAATATCTAAAATTGCATAAGTCAATACAAGCGTTCATGCCACTCCCATTTAAACGTGCCCAAAATCTTGACACCAATACATACAGCCTTAGGAGAAAAACGATATGCCGCTCCGATCCCTGGAGTCGACGTGTGTTCCAAAACCCAGAAATTGGCCTTGGAAGTGACATCATCGTGTAACCAGACATGATGGACATAATCCCGCCTCAACGTGGTTCACTATAGCTGTGCCTTTAGGAAGCTTTTAAAGGTGGGCACTTTTAAATGTGAGGGGCATGAATGCTTGTATTTACTTATGTAATTTTTAATAATAAATACTGCACTATGAAGATATGTATTTTTGTTAGTGCGTACTTATTTGCTACCTGTTGACTGTTTACTGGCTTTGGATGTATATTTATAAAAAAAAAATTACATGGATGAATTTATGTGAAGCACCTTACTTTTATTATTGATTTATTTTTTGCACACCTGTATATTGCACTTAAAGGGGAAGCTATACAGTATTTATTTTACATTTTTGGGGTTTGAGTTAAGTAAGAACTTTATATACAGTGCCAACTATTACATTTTTCCATTACTAAGATTGTGCCAACTAAAAAGTTACATGCATCAAATGACACAGATATCTGTTATGGGAGTTATTCAGTACAACTGGTTCCTGGTACTAGCCAGTCATAGAAAAAGTAAAAAAATAATAATGAGGGTGGGGATAAAACTACTACTACTACTACTACTACTACTACTACTACTACTACTACTACTACTACTACTAATAATAATAATAATAATAATAATAATAATAATAATAATAATGATATAATGTTAAAATATAGAATAATTCCACATTTAAAATATCATCTTCAAAGTTTCACAATCTCATTCCACAACTTCATAAACCTGTTCCTAAAGAAAGAGTATTCACAAAGGGATACTAACTTTGTGGATAAAATAATGTATTTTAAACTCTAAAACATGCAAGACTACATACATTGAAGTGAAAAAGTTTTCCTAAGAGCACTGCATGCTTCTTTAGTCCATACCTATTGGGAAAAGAATAGTGAGGTCAGTTCTAGGTCATGTAGCAATAGGGGTTCCAACAGTATCCATGTTTGCCTCACTGCTGTTCACCTCACCGAATAAAACTAATCTGCATGTGAAAAAAAACATAGCTTTGCAAACAGATGTGAGAATACTGTACTATGCTTTCAGCATATTTACTTGCAAACTCCGATGCTGCAAAAGATGTAAAGAGAACACCAAATAGTATCCTTTGGTAATAGAAAGAATATTTGATTGTGCATCCAAAGTAAAATCATGGCACATGAAATATGGTTATATTTAGTAAAAGGGTTTCTGCACGCTTATTTTTTTATCGACTTAACCATAAACTTTGATTACCATATTTCTAAATTAATTAAACATTAAAGGCAAAGCAAAATAGAGATCAAGAGCATTTGTAAATGCTACTGCAGAGCTGCCCTTTACGTCTATTATGACTGGCTCGTCTGTAAAATAGAATCATTTACATTTTCATGTATAGCGACAGGAAATGATCAACAGTTGTGCTAAAAAATGTTCAGTAATTGAATTATATCTGAAGCCGAAAATGTTTTTTCCTCTTTTTGAATTGAGTCAGGAATGGCTAAAATCCTAGAAATGTTTTTATTTAATTTTTTCTTGCTGTCTGTGTCCACCTGGGAGATTTCCCTTCACTTTTTGTCTTGAGACACAGCAGAGAGAGGAGCTCTCCAAAGTAAGGTAACCATTTTCTTTGGGTGGCCATACACTAAACAATATGATTAATGACATCCCAAACAAAAGAATAAATGTTTTTTTAACTATTGATTTTGTGCTAACAAGATGAGGTTTTATTTTTAATGCATATTAATTAAAGGTTATTGTTATTAAAGAAACACAACGCAATTAAATTCAATGCCTGAGAAGATGGGGACTGTCATTGCCATGAATGTGGATATCTTACACAATAAACATGGATGCCAGTGATTTATCTGGTGTACAGCAGCCATTCCTTTCTAAATTGAGTCTACAAGTGGGGATGGCACAACTTGTCTTTTGGCACCCAGGGTTTGAGTGATGGCAAAGGGAAGGAGGTACGTGAAGCAACTCTGCTCAGAGCAGAGTGGTGCACAGTTAGCTTCATCCAATCATGCCTGTGAAGGTTCTCATTTATCAAGGTCATGGTATAGCCAGTAGTAGCTAGTCACATTCAACTGTGTTTTGTAAAGCTGAAGATGTTTCAAATCTTATTCAAGGCACTTCTTCAGTTCTATTGATTAGTATCATAGTGGCAAAGCAAAAGTGTAGAAAACATATATGTGGGACCACTTCAATGAGTTCAAGTGAAATGCCATTTAAAATGTGTTTTTTTTTTTGTGTGTGTGTAATTGAGCCCAACCTACTTAGGAGGATTTAAATGCAGTTCCTGACATCACAAAATATGTATCATAATGTTGTGTTTATAATGCTACAGTAGATACTATAGTAGATGATCTGAGAATGTGAGCATGCTGCAGGAGATGGTCAAAGTATGTAACATGCACAATCAAAGGCTTATGACATGCTGCATGAGACTGTAAGACCCCTTTCACATTGAGTTTTTCAGGCGGTACAGCGCTAAAAATAGCGCTGCTATACCGCCTGAAAAACTCCTGCCCCAGCAACCTCAATGTGAAAGCCCAAGGGGTTTCACACTGAGGCGATGCGCTGGCGGGAGATAAAAAAATCTCCTGTCAGCAGCATCTTTGGAGCAATGAGAGAAGCGACGTGCATACCACTCCTTCACCGCTCCTTCCCATTAAAAACAATGGAAAACCGCGGCAATACCGCCCACAATGCGCCTCTATAGAGGCGCATTGCGGGCGGTATTAGCCATTTCACGGCCGCTAGCGGGGGTTAATACCGCACCGCTAGTGGCCGCAACTCGCTGCTTTTCCCACACTCCAAATACATGCTGATAAGTTAATTGGATTGAGTATAAATTGGCCCTAGCATGTACTGTATGTGTATATGTATACATGTGCGATAGGATCCATAAATTGCTTGAGGGCAGTGGTGACTGATGTGAATATACAGTATGTAAAGCTCTGCATACATTATCAGCACTTTGTAAAAGTCTGTACTAATATCAATATAGAAGAAGCCAGTATACTGCATAGTTTCCCTCACTGTTATTAAGCAAGCACCTAGGCAAGAAAAATAATGCCAGAACAATAGGCAGAACTTACCGGTTACCCCCTGAGATGTGAATTTCCCTTATATTCTTACTGAGAATTGAATATATGATCTGTGGCATGAAAACATGCAAATCACACTTCGAGGAACAGCTCTGAGGCCTCATACACGAAAAGAAGGAACTCGTCGGGAAAGACACATCGTTTTCCTCGACGAGTTCCTTGTTAGGCTTGTCGAGAAACTTGACAAGCTGTCTTTGCGTACACACAGTCAAGACCAAATCTCTTCATTCTCAAATGCAGTGACTTCAATACATACAACAGCAGGGGAAGTTCGATTCCACTGGCACAACCCTTGGGGCTGCTTTTGCTAATCTCATGTTACTGCGTGTTAGGTAAAAGTTTGGTAAGAGACATTTGCACTTTTCAGTCTGTTACAGCGTGACAAATGTGCTATTTCCATTACAAACGCTACTTTTACCGAAGGTGCGCGGGTTTCTAAGCATACACACCAACGTGTTTCTCGCCGAAAACTAGCCCGACGAGGAACATGACGAGGAAATTGAGACTCCCGTCGAGGAAAAAAAGAACTTGATCTCCTTTTTCCTCGTCGAGTGCCTCGACAGTTTTCTCGATGAAAAGCATACACACGACCGGTTTCCTCTGCAAAAAAGCTCTGCCACCAAGTTTCTTGATGTATTCTGTTGAAGAAACTGGTCGTGTGTACGCGGCCTGAGAACCAACCAACAGAATTGCTAACATTATGCATACTGTATGTATTTGTTAAAGGATAAGTTCACCTTTTGTAACATATTACATGTTGCACCCATATTCAGGGTGTAACATATAATATGTTACAAATGTACCATCTTCCGCATCCCCATTTTGACAGCGAGGCGGGGGATCTTCTCCCCCCTCGCTCACTGTCATAATCTAAATAAAACACGGCCATGCGGGGCCATTCATTGAAAGTATTTTCTAAATCGCAAAACTACAATTACTGACAGCCCTTGCATTGCTGTTGATCACTCTTGGTAGTTCATTCATGCTTTCTGTCACAGTGTAACTGCCTGCTAGTATCGGTGGTATGGGCATACAGCTACACAATATATATGAAATATATAGGGATCTGTATGAGCAGACAGTGCAGTATATGGGGGTTTAGGGTATGGAATGCCCATGCAGAGGGTTGGATCTGTCTCTGATAGCAGACAATGGTATGGGGGATCTGGGTAGGATGGGATTTCTTCCTTTTTTATGTTTTATTGATTAATTTGACATAATATATATGTAATTTAATGTATTTTCTTACTTTCTGGGGTAGATTACTTATCCCAACATGTTTTAAAAATGGTTACGTATGATCAAAAAATAAAATAAAAATGATTTGATTTAAAAAAAAAAAAGAATGGGATCTGTTCCTGCAGATAATGCAGTGACATAATTTAATGTTTCAAATCGTTAACATTTTTAAAGTGTTTTGAAATTGCATAGACATAGTAGTAGCAACAACCTTAATTAAGGTATATCAAGCAAAATGTAAATAATGGTGGTTATAAAAGCCCATTGGATTAAAGACCTAACATTGTCTTATAAAGTCATCTTCCAAGGAATCACTATTGCCAACAAAATATTATTAGCTTTGACAGTAATACATTGCAGTCTATTATATGAGCAATGCAATAAGTCATTGTGCCCAAATGTGGTATGGATCCTTGGGTGTAGCCTGGCAGCAATTTGAAGTTTTGGGTCACCTTCTCCATTGAAAACAGGTTTAATATTACGGTATCTCATGGCTACAAGTGTAAACAAATCAGTATAACATAACACTTAAGCAGTGTTGCTTAAAAAAAATGTTTACCTCCAGGAGATCTCTTGATGCTTCACTGGTAATGCCAGCACCGTTAACCTTCGTATTGGTAATCCCGAGTGTGGCTCGGGGTGAATTTTCCATACCAAGAGCGGTAACCCCGAAGCACACTCGGGGCTGCATCGCAGTATCCAAGGGAAGATACTGTATTTACCTTGTCCCCTGGAACCTGTGATGTTTCCCTGCTGTGTGCGGCGGCTGTGTCTTCCGTCCGATGTACTGTATGCCGGGCTCCGTTCCATGCGAGGGGCACGACGCACAGGGACAGAGCCCGGCGGGAAAATTAAAAAGTGCAAAATACATAACACATACAGTACATTGTAATCTTACAGATTACATTACTGTATACAATTTTTTCACCTCCCCTTTGTCCCTAGTGCTTTGTCCAGTGCCTTTACGTCAAAAGCGGTTTTAGACCCGCTGGATAACAGCGATAGTAAATTAGAACACTTGAAGAATTGAGCGATAGTGAATTGTGGCAAAATTCTTCATCAGACACTGAAAGTGACAATAGCGACAATTCTGCAACTGAGCAAATTTCAGTGTTTTTGAGTTGATCACATTATTGAATACATTTTATTATTATTATTATTATATTATTCCTTTTGATAATTATTTATAGTTATTTATTATATTATAATTTATTATTTTGCGTTTCAAACTTTATTATACCCGGGATGTCGACTAGACTCTTGTTTGGGCAGGTTTACAGGCCTACAATATAAAACACCAAATTTCCATGCAAAACAATGTACTGCTTTCAGCATCAAAAATCTGACATAATCATACTACCACAGAGGTTAAGTCACCAGACTTTGTGTTTTTTCCCTGAAATCTTACATAGTTATATTTTTTGAAGTTTAGGTGCATTCATTAGCAGCAGAATCAGCTGAATTTGCGGGCAGCACCTGGATGGATGCTCGGCACCAGCATATCATTATGGGATATTCCTGGATAGGATGATGGCCGCAGGGAAGATGCTATGGGTGCTACAGCTGGCAATCACAGTGGGCAACCCAGCAGAAACACGCCTGGATGAATTGGATGCCCGTCCGGCACCAGCAATTTCATTGGCCGCCCCCCCACACACCATCACACATATCAGGGGAGGATTCAGTGCAGCTGCAAGCTGTGCTGTCCAGATAGTTGCGTTGTTTAGAAGTCTAAATTCATACAGTAAGTCAGGCAGCAGGCTTCTATAATTTAGGCGTGAAAGCAGTAAAAGCCAGAGAGGAAAACACACACAGGGCTAGTGCTGGAGGCAACAGATCTGCGTTCCGCCATATTCTGTTTAAACAAAAACTCTGCCTCCCCCTCTAGTGGGTGTCATCCGGGTGTGATCCACACCCCTTCACCCACATAGTGACACCGCTGCAGCTACACAGAAAGTCTGCAGGACCATGACATTACACCCATAATCTTCTGATCATGGGTGCAATGTTCTACAGACCCCAGCATATATTTTTTTACCTGCAAAAAATTTGCATGTATTTTTATTTCTTGCAAAAAGTGAACTTATCCTTTAACAGCCAATATCCCAATAACAGAACATGTATATTCCTCCAGAACAGGCATATTTTTCCAGAACATTGAGAATGTTTACCAATAATATTAGTGGACAGCAGGATCAGGTTTTCATAGTACAAGAGTCCAGTGGTGGTTGGTGCTCAATTTCTTGGGGGGCGCAAACAAACTGAAAAAAAAAAACATCAATTGCCGCCACTGTGCCCATTAAACACAGCCAATGTGCCCATCAAACGCCACCAGTTTGACCCCTCAAATGCAGCTAGTTTGTCCCCTCAAATGTAGCCAGTTTGTCCCCTCAAATGCAGCCAGTTTGCCCCCTCAAATGCAGCCAGTTTGTCCCCTCAAATGCAGCCAGTTTATCCCCTCAAATGCAGACAGTTTGCCCCCTCAAATGCAGCCAGTTTGACCCCTCAAATGCAGCCAGTTTGTGCCCCCAAATTCAGCCAGTTTGTGCCCCCAATTGCCACCAGTTTGTGCCCCCAATTTCCACCAGTTTGTGCCCCCAATTGCCGCCAGTTTGTCCCCAAATGCAGCCAATTTGTGCCCCCAATTTCCGCCAGTTTGTCCCTCAATTGCAGCCAGTTTGTGCCCCCAATTGCCGCCAGTTTCCCCCCAGCTTGGCACTTACCTTCCTTGGGTCAGCGCCGTCCTCTCCACGCTCCCTCAATGTCTTCTACCACGCTCAATGTCGCTTCCGTCAATCAGGTGACCGGTAACGAGATCCGGTGCACCTGATTGGCTTAGAGGCGGGTCAGTGTTAAGGAATCAATTCCCTAACATGGCACCATTTAACCAGGGAACACACATCATGCGTGCCCTCTGGTTAACCATTTAGAAGCCGATTAGAGCCTGCAGGCTCTAATTGGGAAGCTTATTAGAGCATCTCGCTTTAAACGGGCACTTTCAAAATACGCCCACCATTGTTGTTCAGATGGCCGATGCTGAATAGTGGGCGGCAGCGGCAACAATACATGCATTGTTAATTGATGGGTGCAGGAGAGAGGGGGTGGCGCTCCTATGCCCACTATAGACGCACCGCCACTGCAAGAGTCACTTAATTTATAGATTATTAAAACAGTATTTAGTATGTACAGTATATTTGATGGTTTGTGTTTTTAAAGATTATCTTTCAAATTATTGTATGTAATTCAGTGAAACTTTAAAATAATTGATGTGGTAGTCCATGCTATAAAAATATGGAGGTATTATGCTTTTCAAATATAAAAATAAACAGCAAGCATTTTTTCGATAATGCTGCCTTTATCCACTGCTACTCTGGTAGGACTATATTTCTTGTGTCTAAAAGAAATCTTTGTTCCACAAAGCATTTTTAGATAATAGCTTTTTTTTTTCACTCCAGATTTTTTCTGATGTAGAGTTTAGACTTTACATGTGTACCTTGTAATTAACAGTATTTTCTACTATAATTTTCTTTTCTCCAGAATGCTTACTCATGTGCATAGACAATGTGTTCCTTGCTTTAAGAATTATTTTTAATACAGCTCTGAGCTACATAATATTCTGAATGTCGGGATACAAATAACAATAGGAAACAGGTCTGTAAATGCACAATCATATAATATGTACTCTAAATAGCATGTCTAAAAAAACACAGTTTTAAAATGTAATACTGTATAATAAAAAAATATATAAAAGAAATGTGCAATGCAAAGGGACACTATAGTGCATTTTCACGCAGTGCATACATATTTTAAGCTATTATTGAAATATCTGTAATATATTTGTTACCCAGATTTAAACTTTAAAGGAAATACATAGTAAACCAACAAAATGCTGGTTACATGGGATATACATGTTGATATACCTGTTGATGGAAGCCTAAATTTGTATACTAATGGAAGCAATGGGGCAGATTCACAGAGAAATGGATTATCGTAGCGTATCAGAAATACACTACGCCGCCGTATTTTACCTTGCTCTACGTGGAATTCAGGTAGATTTTCTACGGTAAACGACGGCGGCGTAGTGTATTTCTCCCGTCGCAATCCATCTGCGCGAGTAGGGGGCGTGAAACATTTAAATTAGGCGCGTTCCCGCGGCGATCGATCTGCGCATGCTCCGTTCGCAAATTTCCCGCCGTGCATTGCGCGAAATCACGTCGTGACGTCATTCGTTGTTTATGTAGCGTACTTTACGGGCGATCCACGTCCCGACGAGTTACGTAAACAAAAAAAAAAAATAAATAAATTCGAAGCGGGAACGACGGCCATACTTAACATGGGCTACGTAAAGTTAGAGCAGCAAAAAGCTGCTCTAACATTACGTATAAAAAAATAGACGAAAACGATTGCGACGCTCGCTCGTTTGTTCGTGAATCCCCGTAAAAACACATTTGCATATCCCGACGCATTAAAACGACGCGAACTCCTCCCAGCGGCCGCAAATAGATGGCAGCGTAGATCCGAAGGCTTACGAAGACGTAAGCCTCTCGGATCGAAGCCCGAAGCCGCCGTATCATGGTTTGAGAATTCAAACTAGTGATACGCCGCGGGAAATTTGAAATTACTCCTGTCTAACCCCAGTTAGACAGGCGTAATTGTTTTGTGAATCTGCCCCAATGTATCTAAGATACCAAAGAAAAGTAACCAATACGTAAATCAATGAAAAGAAAAAACAGTAGAAAAAGAGGGAAGAGGAGAAAGCGAAAACAAGAAAAAGGTCACATGCAAGGGTGGACCCAAATGGGTAGGGGAAAATGTGTATTTACAAAGTCACAACAATCAATGCATGGTTATCAGGTGCTAATGGTCTTGACAGAGAAATCAGTTTATTAGAGAAGTTAGGCAATACCTTGTTGGAAAAGTTAGGATTGTTATAAAACTGGGCCATGAGTGTCTCCATTGAACATACAAAACACAGCATACATTTTTTTTCATTGTAATAGTAGGTCAAGATGTGGTAAGCAGTAGTCCAAAGCAGAATAGACAATAGAGATGTATTTGTCTACCAAATGAAGATAGTTTAAAACAAGAGTTCATGTCCAACTCCATTGAGAATGGGGAGTAGTCCAACCAGGCAATCTAATTTAATATTTCCTAATGTTTTATGATCATTGTCAATGAAAAATAAAGTGAGAATGAATCCACTTCAAAATAGTGTTGTAACAACAGGAATATCTTTTAATGGGGTCCTGTATTCTGGTGGCAGCTTTCAACAGTTGGGTTGCCCTTTCTTTTGGGGAGATATTAACTTACTTCCTTTATCTTTGGGTACAGAAAGTGTAGGGAAACCCTAATTATAAGGCCATACAAAGTAGTAAAAAAAATAGAAAAGATTATGGGCCAGATTCAGGTAGAGTTAGGCTGGAGTATCAGTGATACTCCAGCCTAACTGTCACTTTGAGCCGGCGTTTTTGTTTTCTGTAACCAGAAAACAAGAAACGCTGGGTTGGAGTTCCTATACGAGCGGCGTAATTGCATTACGCCGTCGTATCGGAACTTCAATTTTAAAAATGGCGCGCGGGGCGTTCCCGCTGATTAACGCGAGAATATGTTAATCAGCGGGAATCGGAAATTCACGATCGTATTCGGGCGCGACGCAGTGACTTTCCGATGTTTCCATAAGAGATACGCGGCGTAAAGATAAAGCAGCCCCCTAGTGGAGTATCCTATGTTAAGTATGGCCGTCGTCATAGCGTCGCAAAAAAAAAATTTGAGTCGTTTGCGTAAAACGTCCGTAAATGGGGATTGACGACATTGACGTTCCCTGAAAGAATTTGGAGCATGCGCACTGACAGTCGATGCATGCGCAGTACGTTCGCCGCGGGATCGCACATAGTTAACATAATACACGCCCCCTACCCACCCAATTTGAATTCCGCCGGCTCATTTTTGCTACGCCGCCGCAACTTTAGGAGCAAGTGCTTTGTCAATAACAGTACTTGCTCCTAAAGTTACGGCCGAGTAACGTAAACGAGAAACGTTACTCCAAAGTAAAGAAGTGCCCATCTACCTGAATCTGGCCCTATATTGCTTCCCAGATTCATTTGATACTCTGAAGCCTCAAACACATGATCGGATTATCTAACCGGAATGGTGTGATGACAAGCGGTTGTCAGAAAATCCAACAGTTTGTATGCTTCATCAGACAATTGTTGTCGGATTTTTCACATACAAATGTGGGATAGCATGCTTTAAAATTGTCAGCCAACAATTGTGTGTTGTCAGATTTTCCAATCATGTGTACACAAGTCCATTGGACAAAACTCCAAAGTACAAACACGCATGCTCAGAAGCAATGTTCACCATAACACAACATTAGAAGAAGTTTCCCAAAGGGTGGTGCTAAAGAGCTGAAAAACACACATAGTTTCATGTGTGTTGGTTGACAATTCTTTGCCTTTTGTATGCAAGACAAGTTCCTGGACAACGCCTTTCAGACAAAAGTCCTACGCTTTGTCCACAGAAAATCCAATCATGTCCATGAGGCTTAAAGGAACACTAAAGGTTTGTTCTTTATTAGATCAATTGATTGCTGTAAACTAAAGCATTTAAATATCACTTACCTCGTATTTCAGTAATCCAGGTTTGAAAATGCTATTTCCTGTCTCTCCTCTTCTTGCTTTCCACCAGCACCTGAGCCGTTTTGCATGGTGGAAAGCAAAATGTGCTCACCCCCTCCCTATGACTACAGCCCTGCGTAAAGATGCTCTCTTATCCCTCACAGACATGGAGGCTAAGCCTAATGGGAATTGTAGTTCCCATTAGGCCATGATGTAGCAAGAATGAATGCGCATCGCAAACCAGGAAGTCAGTGAGAATATTGATTCAGGAGTAACGGAGGTGAATAAAACAGCTCGATTTCAACAGGTATCAAACTAGTTATAATGCAAAACATTACTTTTTACTTTATCAGCTACTGTCAGACTTTAATTTAAGAGGAAAATATTTTTGTCTTTACAACCCCTTTAAAGCCTCGTACACACGACTGGTTTTCGGTGCTTTTGGCTGGGAATCCCGGCCGTGGGTGTGCTCCCTAGCAGTTTTTCCGTCAGGAAAACTACCGGAAAAAAATAGAGAACCTGCTCTCTATTTTCCTTTTGGGATTTCCGGCAGAGTGTTTCCTGCCGAGAAAACTGGTCGTCTGTATGCTTACCTGAAGGTGAAATAAACCGTGCATGCTTGATAACAATTTTAAGCATGCGTGGTAGCATAGAATGTAATTTAGCCGGCTCGTCATAGTCTTTGAAATCACTGTGTTCTTGCCATTCAAAAGAACGGCGGGTCTTTTGTGTGGCCTTTTGTATACATGGCTTTTCAAGGCAAGCTTGGCAGGAAACCCGTGGGGAAAACTGACGGTTTACAAACAGATGGGATTCCTGGCCTTGTGTACAGGGCTTTAAGGCTGGGTTCACACTAGTGCGGTGTGAATTTCAGCTCTGTAATCTCTGCAGATAGATAAGAAAAATGTTCAGCAGATCCATTGCATTTTAGCTGCGGATTTGGAGACCTGGGAGAAGTTCCGAGTGAGAGGAGAGTGGGGGAGAAATGTATTGAGCTGAATGAGAGAAATTCCTGAAGAGAACTGAACACATCTGCGAATCAGCTGCATACCCATAGAAGATAATGGGACTGAATTGGCACCTGAGCCGCACCACAAGGCATAAAATCTGCATACGTTTTTACTGCAATGCGCAGTGCGAATGCATCGCACATATCTGAACCAGCCTCACTGAAAACAATGGCCCAGATTCACAGAGCGATTACGCCTGCGCAACTGGTGTTGCGCGCGCGTAAGTCTAAATGTGCGCGTGCGTTTAGATGCGCGCGATTCAGAAAACGATTTACGCCAGAAATCTACTTTTTTTGTCCGGCGTAATTTCGTTAGACAGACGCATCCGTCCGCGCAAAAATGCGCTAGACACACCATTGATTTGCTAGTCAAATATGCTAATGAGGGAGTTGCGGGGATCCACAAAAAAACGCAGTTGCTGCGCAGGCTACGCGATGTGCGCAACAGCAAAATGTCCTGTCTAAAGTTAGAGCACCTAAAAGCTGGTCTAAATTTTGAAAAAACGTCTACATCTCACAGAAAGCAACACCGTTACTGAGGAGCAGACCACACACACGTGTTGCACTACAATTTGACTGCCAACATGCCAGGGGCATCGTCGCTCATAGCTGCACTAGTGAATTTAGATGACCAAAGAAGGAGGAGGGCACGGAGGATGGCACGGGAGAGGGTATACCGCACACGCATAGACCTCTTTGGCATGAGTGATTCTGAGGTGTATCGCATCTTCAGATTCCCCCCTCATGCCATCCTGGAATTAACCACAACCCTGCAGGAGGACATCACCAGCCCAACACAACGCTCACAAGCAGTGCAGCCACTGGTGAAGGTCCTGGCAACACTCCATGTCCTTGCCAGTGGCTCTTTTCAGCGTACAAGTGGAGTGGTGGCTGGGATGTCACAATCCTCCATGAGCAGATGTGTGCACCAGGTTGTCCCTGCAATCCTCACACGCTTGGCCAACCAAATCATCAAACCCACCACTGAGGACCTGCGGCTGAAGGCAATGACAGATTTCTACAGAATTGCCAGATTCCCACGCACCATCGGGGCCATTGATTGCACACATGTGGCACTCCAGCCCCCCATGAGACAGAGCACATGTACCGCAATCGGAAGCATTGGCATTCCATCAACGTACAGGTGCCAAACACCCCGGATCCACCCATGACAGCTACATCTACAATCAATGCCACATCCGAATGGAATTCTATCAGAACGTGTATGGGAACACCTGGCTGGTTGGTGAGTGACATGGGAGTCAGGCATGACTATCCCCTCCCGTGATGCACACCTCACAAGTGGCACATGCATGACTAACATTCTCCTGTCTTTTCCCTTCCAGGTGACTCTGCATATGCACTGGGACCCCATCTCATGACTCCTATCCGGAACCCCCAAACCCCAGGGGAGGAAAGATACAATCAAGCACACATCAAAACCCGAGCAGTGGTGGAGCGCACCTTTGGCCTCCTGAAGTCACGTTTCCGATGCCTGGATAAGTCTGGGGGTACACTGTTGTATTCCCCAAACTTTGTGTGCCATATCATCGTTGCATGTTGCATGCTGCACAATCTCGCAGTGAGGAAGGGCCTGCAGGTTGAGCTACGTGATGACCTGACCCCCCAACCAGACAATCAACCCCTAACCGAGGATACCCCGTCTTCTGAGGGAAGAGCAGTCAGGAGGCAGCTCATATTGGGCATCTTTGCACGTTAAACACACACATTAATCATGGCACAATGAGAATGCATGCATGCACACCACTATGGTCCCTAGCACACACACCCCACATCCTCATCAAATTGGATTGGCACCAGTCCACCATGCAGGACTGGTGAGCAGTAACGCCACGTCAAGGCTCCAATTATGTCACTGTACATTCATACACCATTCACACGAACCTGGGAATCACTTCTCCCTGGTCCTGGGGAACCCTTCTCCACCAAAATTGAGGATGACACCCCTTTTCCAGCAGGAATGTCACCCCCACATTCAAACAGCATGCACAACCCAAAATTTTAAAAAAATGTCAGCAAAAAAAAAAAAAAATGCAAAAAATGTCAGCCAAAAAAAAAAAAAAAATGCCAAAAATGTCAGCCAAAAAAAAAAAGGGGGAACAAAAAATTATTGCCCTCTGCGTGAGCCACGCCTGGGGCGGCCCCGGCCACGGCCCCGGCCCCTCAGGGGAGACTCATGGGGGAGGGGCAAACCCGGGGAAGGAGGAGCAGCCCCCGATATCTGCCCACCTGGCGGCCTGCCCTCCAAGGCCACGGCAATTCTGTCCAGGGAAGCACCAAGTGTTGCCGTGTTGGCCTGGATAGCCTGGGTAAGGGCCCTCACATCCTGCCCAACGCCTGCTGCTGTAGTCTGCAGTTCATTTAGGCAGGTTGTGAAAGCCCGGGAGTGGGAGTCCAGGTTACCCAGCGTATCCTTCATGGAGGACAGGCTCTCCTCCACCCGCCCAAAAGTCTGGCAGAGCTGTCCCAGATGGCGGGTCTGGAGGGCCTGGTCCCTTCGCAGACTGGCGGGCAGGAGATTGGGCGCCCCCCTGGTGCTCTGGGATGACATCCTGCCTCCAGCTGATGGTTGTGGGCGGGGAGAAGGGGAGGCCCTTGTGAGGGGAGCCATGTTGGGGGAGGAGGGGGGGGGCTCCCCCTTAGGGAGGGCAGGCTTCTGCCAGCCAGAGGGGAAGAGTCCGCACAAACCACTCGTCCAGTGCCTGACTCCTCCTCCTCATGATCGTCCTCCTCCTGATCGTCCTCCTCCTCATGATCGTCCTCCTCCCCATGATCGTCCTCCTCCTCTCGAACCTCCTCCGCGGACTCCGGCCTTGTTGGGGGGGCCTCATTAGGCTGCTGTCCTGGTGTTGGAGCGGTCAGGCCAGATGGCCCTGCACCCTCCTGCACATCTGTGGATGACACAAACCATTCACAGGTTGGAGGATCCACACACTTGCCACATATTCCCTTTCACCCCCTCCCCCACACATGCTACACACCTGATAGAAAAAAAAAACCTTACCTGGCACCGCGGGGACCGGACTTGTGTCAAAGCCTGGCAGGCCCTCCACTTCATGCCGGTGAAAGGTCAGGGCCACCACATGCTCCGTCGCTGTAAGCCTAATACGGCATGGTGGGCCCCCTCCTGTGCCCCTGGCATGGGCATGCATTGCGGCCAGTTTTTTTTTCACCAGACGCCGGAGATCATTTATTTTTTTGTCGATCCCAGACCGGGTCCGTGTCTCCCCCTCCCCCGATGAATTCACCTGCTCCGTGATCCTATCCAATATCTCCCTCCTCCTGGCTGGGGTGGTGGTGGCACTCTGCGGGCCGTGGAGAAAACGCCCATACTCGCTAATGGCCCGGGCAAGAATTCTTTTTTCCCCCCACAGTAAAATTGAGCTTTCTTTTTCTCTCTGTCATACTTCCAAACAAACTCACTACCAGTCACCAAAAATCAGTCACAAATACAAGCACAACCAATCAGGCAAGAACACACACAAAGAGAAAACGAACACCCAAAAATCACACTAGCACTCAGCAAGAAACAGTCACAAAAAAAATAAAAATAAAAAATAAAGCAAGAAAACAAACGAACAAAAATATATCAATCAAACAAACAGTCTCTCAAACACTTATCAAAAAACACTTTCACAAATATACCAACAAGCACTTGATCACACAGAACACTAATCTGACAACTACAAGACACACTGCAACGAACAACAGGAACAAAAGCACTTGGTTAAATGGGAAGGGACACAAAGGGATGTACTTTTGCAATGCAAGTGCGTTTGTGTGTGTCTATTTATGCTGTCTGCGTAGTTCACAACGTTGCCCTAGTCCATTTCCAATTTCACTGATTGCGCCGCTCCCGAGTTGTGAGCATGCGCACAGCGGAGCTGACATGGTCTCGTTCAAGCGCGCATGCCCGAGCCGGCCGGCCCTTCATTTGCATGGGGTCACGGCTCATTTCAATGTAACACGCCCACGTCCCTCCCAATTTGTGTTACTCCTCCTTACGCCTCTGGAAAAAACCTTACGCTTGCGCAATTTCCTGCGCAAAAGCTACGTGAATCGGGGGATTACGCGGCTAGATGGCGCAAGTCTAACGTAATGGCGGTGCGCTACGCCGGACCGATAATGCGCCGATGTACGTGAATCTGGGCCAATGTATTTAGAAATGTTCTGCGTATTAGATGCGGTTTAAGCCGCACTCAATTCGCATAGGTGTGAACCCGGCCTAAGAGTTTTGGCTGGACTGGCAGTTTAAGCAATACATTAATCATGAATAGTGTTGCTTGTTATTGGAACATACATGTTTTTATTGTACATTTCTTATTAGGTGGAATAGGTAAAACAAATTAGAAGGTTCTAAAATGAGAATTTACACATCTGATCTTTTGATAATGACAGAACATAGAAATGCTGTTAAATATTCAGGGTTACTGAATTTATATTGTTATTATTTACATTATATATAGCAACAACTGTTTGCGCAGCGCTTTACAACATGAGGACAAACAGTACAATTACAATACATTTCAATACAGGAGGAATCAGAGGGTCCTGCTCATTAGAGCTTCCCTCTTATGTGAATACATTGATTAGCGGCTGCAGTCACTGATTGAGTAAAGTTTACAAACTTCTCTGATTAAATGATCAACTTCTGTCAAGCAGGGATGGCCACACATTGATCGAAATTCATCAGTTCCTGCTGGACTGCCAAAAATGTGGTTAATGTATGGACAGCCTTAGTTGGGGATAAATCAGGTATTTCTTAGCGCTGTTGTGGTAAAAGGGACAATCTTTATGATTGTGAGTATATCTGTCTAGGTTGGATGCACAATCTGTAAAACAATTTTAAAGGGATCACATGAAATGGGAATAAATTCTGAAAACTGTGAGGTAAATGGAGAAACATCCTCTGAAAAAGATCATTGGCCAGTCAGAATAGTAATTTCTTCCATATTGCATCTTTTTGAAGGGTGATCCAAAACAAATAGTTGAAAATCAGAAGGTGTAATCGTTTTCACTGAAATATTTATTGTACATTTCAAAAGCAAAGTCAGGTCACTTGCAAAAATGTGGTAGAGAGCTTTCCAATGTTAACAATTATTTCTAGCTTGGTTGTTTGTCATACAGCTCTGACTGTTCATGTAATCCTTTAACATTGCTTTAGTTTTATCCTCCATTCTGGAAATGTTCTTTAACCACTTGACTACTGGGCACTTAAACCCCCTTCTTAACCAGACCAATTTTCAGCTTTCGGTGCTCTCACAATTTTTTTATTTTTTTAAGAAATTTGTATTAAACATTTTTCAACAACATACATATACAATAAAAAAAACATAAATACTGTTACATTAATACAATGACATACCTACATCTACATATATGTGGTCTCCTTGTAGTCCCCTAAATTTGTCAATCTATAATGGCACCAGCTATCGGCCTAGCATACCCAGGGCATTTCCCCTGATTGACCTCGTTAGGTCTCTAGAATAAGTTCTCAGTCCGGGGGACATGGAAGATGGAGGGAACGAGGGAGGGAAAGAGAAAAAAAATTGAAAAAAATAAAAGAAATAAAAATAAACCCCATTGTGCCTTGTGATTATAGGGTGACCCTACTATCCCATATCCTCCAAGGAGGAGGAAAAAAAAAAAAAGGAGGAGAGAACTCCCCTTATTTATTGTGTACTGCAATCTTATTCCCACATTTAGGGTGACTATTCATGCCTCCCCTATATAATGGACATTTTTTAAAACATTGTGAGTTTACAGGGACTAAATTGTCCCAAACCTCATAACCCAAAAAAAAGAAAAGAAAAAAAAAGAACCCTATTGTGCTCTGTATTTGTAGAGCGACCCTCCTGTCCCTTATTCCAATTAAAAAAATAAATAAAAAATAAATAAAACCCCTCTACGTGATTTAATTTCCCCCCTCCCCCGTGTAATTATAATCAATCTGACTCCCGCCTTCATTCATTCATTTAAGTGCAATCGTGTAAGATATATTTAAGGTGGCTATTCGTGCCTCCCCAATATAGTGGGAATTTTAAAGCATTGTGAGTTTAAGGGGACTGAGTTGTCCCTGTCCTTGTCCTCTTGGTGAGAGGAGAGACGAGAAGAAAAAAAAAAAGAAGAAAGTTAAGGGTTAAGACGGGGAGCCTCATGCATCCCCACCTCCTCGATCCTCCTTCTCCCTTCCCCCCTCCTTCCCCCTGAACCTCCCCCATCCCTCCCAGATCCCCTCATGTCTCAGCCTGGAGTTGTCATGAAATGACCACAGTTCCTCCATCATTTTAATTCTGTCCATCTCTCTAATCCATTCCTCTATCGAAGGTGCTTCCTTTTTCTTCCAATTCCTAGGGATAAGCGCCTTAGCTCCATTTAATAGATGTGGGACCAGTGAGCCTCTGTATTTTTTTCTTGACATCCCCGTATTGTGAAATAAACATTCCCAGGGGTCCTGCTTCACCTCATACCCACTTATCCTCTTTATCTGGGCTAATATATCTTTCCAGTATATTTGTATCCGGGGGCATTGCCACCAGATGTGGGCATGGGTTCCCTCCATCCCGCATTCTCTGCAGCACAGGGGCGATACCTCCCTATCTATTCTGTGCATTTTCATTGGGACATAGTACCATTTGATGAGAAGCTTATAGTTCATCTCTTTAACCTTTGCATCCATTGAGGTAGTATAAGCATATTCTAGTACTTTCCTTTTTTTTTTCCGTGCCTATAGTTTGGTTCAGTTCTAATTCCCAACTTTCCACTATTTTACCTGCCTCTAATTCCCCGATGGGTGTCAGTATCTTATATATATTGGAGAGTCCCTGTCGTCCTGTTCCCCCCCGTAATACACCTTTTTCCTATTGGTTTAAGTCATTGGGGGCTCGCAGTGGCTTCGGTAAGGTATTTATAAAGTGTTGAACTTGTCTATATCCCCATGCATCTCCTGGAAATACTCCATATCTTTCTTGTAATTCCTGAATAGAGCACAGAACATCACCCTTCATTAAATCCCTCAATGTTAATGTTTCTGAGGTTGACCATCTCCGAAATATGCCACCCTCTTTCCCAGGTGGGAAGTAGTCTGTACCCATAAGGGGCATTAACGGGCTATTATAGGGCCATTCCTTCTTTTTACATATTCTGTCCCAAGTTTTATATGTTTCTTTAGTCATTACTTTTTTTTCCTTACCCCCCCTCCCTCTGTCTGGAACCAGTCCAATATTCTCCTCAGTACTGATGCCTCATAGTACCTCTTAAAGTCAGGCAGTTGGAGTCCTCCCTCATGTCTAGGTCTAATCAGGGTTCCTACCGCTATGCGAGATTTTCTTTCCTTCCATATGAAACCTCTGATTATCTTGCCCAGAATTGTGAAAAAAGCTTCTGGAATTTTAATCGGGAGTGTTTGAAAGATATATAAAGCTTTAGGTAATATCATCATCTTAATGGTGTTTATCCTTCCTAGCCAGGAGACTCTATTTACGTTATATCCCTTTAGGTCTGCTTTTAATTTGTTTACTAGAAGTATATACTTATCTTCATGTATGTATCTTTCTGTTGTAGACAATAAAGCACCCAAATATCTCATCCCCCTCTGCTTCCACTTAAATGGATATAGAGCTTCAAGATCCCTGCGTTCGCTACGACTAACCAAGATACTCAAGATCTCTGTTTTCTCTTGATTGATTTTTAAATTTGAGATCTCGCCATATTTCTCATATTCCGCTATTATTTTTAGAAGTGTTTGTCTCGGATTAGATACATATAGCATCATATCGTCTGCGAACGCAGAGATCTTGTGCTCCCTCTCGCCCACCTTTATCCCTTCTATTTCCTGGGTCATCCTAATTGTCTCCAACAGTGGCTCTAATGTCAGGACAAACAGGAGGGGGGAGAGCGGGCACCCCTGGCGAGTCCCATTATAAAGTGGGAATCTATCTGACAAGGTGCTGTTCACCCTCACCTGGGCCGAAGGATTAGAGCAGGGATCTCCAAACTACGGCCCTCCAGCTGCTGTGGAACTACACTTCCCATGAGGCATTGTAAAACTCTGACATTCGTAGACATGACTAGGCATGATGGGAATTGTAGTTCCTGAACACCTGGAGGGCCGTAGTTTGGAGACTCCTGGATTAGAGTATAAGGCGCTTATCCACTTAAGCATATTTGGGCCAAATCCAACATGTAGTAGGGTTGCTAGCATAAATTCCCAGTCCAGCCTGCCAAAGGCCTTTTTGGCATCTAGTGACAGGAACAGTACTGGCTCTTTACTTATTTTGGCCTTTTGTATCAGAAATAAAGCTCTTAAGATATTCTCCCTAGTTTCTCTCCCCGGTATGAACCCTGCCTGATCATTCGCAATCAGTCCCGGCAAAAGAGGTCTTATTCTTTCCGCCAGGATTTTTGAGTAAATCTTTATATCAACATTGATCAGGGATATAGGTCTATAACTTGCGCATAACGAGGGGTCCTTATCTTCCTTACCTATCAAGGTTATATGGGCTCCCAGTGCCTCTTCCCGTATTTTCATACCTCCCCCAATGGAGTTCATATACCTCTGAAAAAAGGGTACTAAGATCCCTCCAAATCTTTTATAGTAAGCTGAGGTATACCCATCTGGGCCAGGGCTCTTTCCCATCTTAATATTTTTTATAGTTTGACTTATTTCCTCTTTTGTGATTTCTCTTTCCAAGTTACTTATTACTTCCTCTGCTAAGCCCGGGATCTTTATCTTTTCTAAATATTTTTTAATTTTCTTACTCTTGTTCTGGGTTTCTAATATACCTTGTTCTTTATTAACCTTATATAGGTTTTGATAATACTCCTGGAATATTTTAGTAATTTCATTAGTGGAATGTCTCAGGTTCCCCTTCTTATCTTTTATTTTAAAAATAAAATTTTGCGAGTTTCTAGGTTTAATCGTCCTTGCCAAAAATCTCCCTGGTTTATTTCCCATGGCATAAAAATTGTTGTTCACTTTATTAAACACCCATTTGGTTTCCTGTTCTAGTAGGTTACACAGATCCTCTCTCTTCCTTGTTAAAGACATTAATACGTCCTTTTTCTGAGAATTTTTATGTATCTGTTCTAAGCTCCAAATCTCTTCCAGTAACCTTTGCTTCTGAGCTGACCCGATTTTCCTTCTTTTGGCATTTTCGGCTATCAGCCTCCCTCTCATGTATACTTTGTGAGTTTCCCATAACGTCGAGGGAGCAACATTCTCTATATCATTTTCCAGGAAGAACAGACACATATCTTTTTCTAGATCTTCGGCTATCTTGATGTTACTCAGGAGAGATTCATCCAATTTCCATGATCTCTGTCCCACCGGGACCTCCCCCATATCTAGATCCATCACCACCGGGGCATGGTCTGATAGCATTATAGATTTTACATCTACACTTCTCAGTCCCTCCAGTAGCCGATGATCTAGAATGATATGGTCTATTCTCGAATATGATCTGTGGACAGAGGAGAAATATGTAAAATCCTTCTCCCTAGGATGAAGAATTCTCCAGGCTTCTACTAATTGCATTTGGCATAGTTTGTGTTTGATTACCTTTACATACTTCCCCTCTGATCTCAGCGATATCGGTTGGGTGTCCAACAGGGGATCAAAAACAAATTTAAAGTCCCCTGTTAGGATCACCTTACCGTCTCTAAATCCTTCTAATTTATTCAGTATTTTCTTCAAGTACACTGCTGGCCTTACATTAGGGCAGTACACATTTGCTAATGTATATTTTATGTTGGATATAGACCCTTTAATAAACAGGTATCTACCTTTAGAGTCTATTTCTGTAGCTTCTGGGATAAACCGTGTATTTCTGTCAAATCCTATTGCCATACCTTTTGACCTCTTATTTGGGGAGTAGCTATGAAACCAGGTAGGGAACTCTTTTGAGTTTAATCTAGTCTTGGATGTTGTCTTTAAATTAGTTTCTTGTAGAAACACTATATTGGCCGAGAGTCTCCTCATATCCTGCAGTATCTGATATCGCTTATTGGGGTTATTTAGCCCCCTTACATTATACGTGACCATCTTTAGTGTAGCCATTTTCTGTTTTTTGTTATCAAATCAGATCCATGCTGGGTATAGGAGACTCTCCAGGGCAAATCTAATGCCATCTGATGCCACCAATCCTAATCTACACATCATGAGGGCAAAGGAGCCACATATACCACATATACCACATAAACCCCCCTCCCCCTCCCCTCCCCCAAGCACATTGAACCTCAATGTTAGACTCCCTCGAACCACGCCCTGCCAGGCGACTTGCCGAGTGGGCCTTTCTAGGGGCCTTAATATGTCCCCCCCTTTCCGATTGCCTTCCCTCATAGGGTCGGCTCCCGGCTTAGGGGAGAGACCTATTTACCCCATGTCCCCTCCCTCCCCCCGATAGACCTGACCATACTTATAAGATCCTACATGCATTTTTCCTAACCACCTGTTATTCCAATCCTCCTCTCCCCCAGAGGAGGAGGAGGAGGGGGAAAAAAAACAGATAAGCAAGAAAAGAGAAATAGGGTACATATCCGCACAGTGAAGATAGAAAGAAGAAAAAAAGAGAGAACTAGACTCCCAAATCCTTCTTCGTCTCCTCTCATATTATATCCTATACTCTATGCACTACACCCTATTCCAGTCCTGGTTCTTCCATCTCTTTCAGGCCGGAGGCCTCTTTTCCCAGTTATCCACCTTTGTATATTCAGTTTATTGCAGAATTCCTCTACATCTTCTGGAAACCGAATATATGCTGAAACTCCTTGATTTTTGACCGACAAACAGGCCGGAAAACCCCATCTGTAGATAATGTTATTTTCCCGAAGATAATTAGTCAACGGTTTCAGTGCCCTTTTACGTGCTAGAGTTTCCGGGCATAGATCTGAGAATATAAGTAAAGGTGTGCTTTTATATTCCATCACAACCGAGTTCCTCGTGCTTTGGGACACTAACTCTTTTTGTTCAAAGTCCTGAAATCTTACTATAGTGTCCTTTGGTGAATCTTTCTGGGTATTGTAGGATCTTTGTTTTCTGTGTGCTCTTACAAATTGCATCTGAGCATTTGGCTCTCTTTTAAGTGCTCTATTAAATATTTCTCGTAGTGTCTCAACAAGTTCTCCGTCCTTTACTTCTTCCGTGAGGCCCCTAACACGCAAGTTTTTCCTCCTACTGCGATTTTCTTGGTCCTCCATTCTATACCCAGTCCGTATCTGCTCGTCTTCTCAGTTCTACTACTGCATTTTTGTGCTCTTCCAGTTGCTCTTCTATCCCTTCCACCCTCTGCAGAATACTCTGTATATCACTCCTTGTTGCCCCCATCTCCCCTTTAACTGTCCGTTCTAAACGAGACATAATTTCTGATCTTTATTTGTCCCTTTAACCTCTGGTATTACTCCCTTTTTACCTTTATCCTTGCTCTTTCCTGGTGTTTCCTCTAGGACATGGTGCACTTCTGTGTCTACCATGTTTTCTACTGGGGAGTCTTGGGACCCTTTTTTTTGGGCTCTTTTTTTGGGCTCTCAGCTGGTTGGTCCTGGCATTCGGCTACTAGGTATGATGTTATTGTATTCCCTTTAGGAGCCTTCCTCACCATTCTCCTGTATTTTATGGTTTAAACTATTAGAAACCATTAGTTTAATTGGGAGACGCCCAGCCACAGTCCCCTCTGTTTGCTCCTTACCGTCAGTATATAAGTCTTACATAGAGAGGAGCAGATAAAACAAGGGTGAGATAAAGGAACTTAAGTACAGTATATAGGTTGTCAGTCCTTAATATATGTATATAAAGATTTTCTCTGGTCCAGTATACAATGAGGTTGTCCTCTTATCCTTAACAACCAGCTGTATCCAAATATATTATACCTACATACTCTTTTGAGGGCACCGTACATAGTATGTGATTCACCAGGGGGGTTACTTAGGCCAAACCTTTATACATATGTGCACCACCCTGTTTGAGAGGTCCACTATAAAATCCAATGTCACTTATAATTTTTTCTTTGGATTAATGGAGATAGTTCTATTTAACTTTACCTTTGCACCAGGCCTCTGCCCCGCATCAATGGCCCAAAGTATGCGAAAGAAAGCAGCAAAAGCACAAAAGCACTAAACATAGGTCCATCGCCTTATCAGCTTTATCCGCTGCTCCCTTCTCATGCTGCACGTCTTGAGCTGTGGCTATCGCTGTTACTGGTTGCTGTTTAATATAGCGACCTTTAGGTGTCGCTGCAGTGCCGTTTTTGTACCTTGCTTCTTACAGGCAGTGTAGTCCTCGGCACTCCTCGGTATTTTACGGCGGTTCACCGCTCTTTGCGCCTCGGGGGGATCGGCGTCCTCCTCCTTCAGGTCCCGCCGGTTCACAACTCACTGCAACCGCACCTGGAGCCGATGTCCGCCAGCTTCCCCAGCACCTCAGGTAACCTCTACTCCAGACTAGGACCTCGTACAGCGATAGTGGCAGCAGCAACAGCCCGGGTACACGGAGCAACCCAGAGCACCCAGAGCACACGGGGTACACAGAACAATAGGCAACACCCCTATGAGCTTCCGCAACCTTAGGCTAAGCACGGAAGGCCCGGTTACTGCCCCCGGTCTGGTAGGCAGCTTTTTCTTCCACCGTTCAGCAGCAGCGGTATCAATGGTCAGTGGTCAGTGGTCAGGTCTCTTCACATCGGGGAGAGCGTTAGAGACATGGAGCGCACCACACCTACGGCGCCATGTTCGTAGACTCCGCCCCCCTTTCTGCTCTCACAATTTTAATGACATTTACTCAGTCATACAACATTGTACCCTTTTAAAAATGTTGTCCTTTTTTTCACACAAATAGAGCTTTCTTTTGGTGGTATTTGATCACCTCTTGATTTTTTTATTTTTTGCGCTATAAAAGAAAAACGACTGAAAATTCTGTAATATTAGCAGGTTATTTCTCACACACAGCATATGCATACCACAAATTACACCCCAAAACACATTCTGCTATTCCTCCCGAGTATGGCGATACCACATGTGTGAGACTTTTACACAGTGTGGCCACATACAGAGGCCCAACATGCAGGGAGCACCATCAGGTGTTCTGGAGCACCCAGGCCAATTCTGACATTTCTCTCCTACATGTAAAAATCATCATTTATTTTCTAGAAAATTACATAGAACCCCAAAACATTATATATGCTTTTTTAGCAAAGACCCTAGAGAATACAATGGCGGCCGTTACATCTTTTTATCTCACATGGTATTTTCGCAGAAATTTTTTGAACGTGTTTTTTAAAAAAAAACAGTTTTGTGCTTAAGAAAAAAAAACAGTAAAGTTAGCCCAATTTTTTTTCATAATGTGAAAGATGAAGTTACGCCGAGTAAATAGATACCCAACATGTCACCCTTCAAAATTGCGCACACTCATGGAATGGCGCCAAACTTCGCTACTTAAAAATCCCCATAGGCGACGCTTTAATTACTTTTATTGGTTACATGTTTTTAGTTATGGAGGAGGTCTAGGGCCAAAATGATTGCTCTCGCTCTAACGTTTGCAGAGATACCTCACATGTGTAGCTTGAACACTGTTTTCATATGTGGGCGGGATTTACGTATGCGTTCACTTCTGCATGCGAGCACACGGGGACAGGGATGCTTTAAAATAATGGGTATTGCAGAGTATTTGGGTATTGCAGAGTATTTGGGTATTGCAGAGTATTGGGGTATTGCAGAGTATCGCGCAGGGTATTGGGGTATTGCAGAGTATCGCGCAGGGTATTGCAGAGTATCGCGCAGGGTATTGGGGTATTGCAGAGTATTGGGGTATTGCAGATTATTGCGCAGGGTATTGCAAAGTATTGGGGTATTGCAGAGTATTGTGGTATTGCAGAGTATCGCGCAGGGTATTGGGGTATTGTAGAGTATCGCGCAGGGTATTGCAGAGTATTGGGGTATTGCAGAGTATCGCTCAGGGTATTGCCGAGTATTGGGGTATTGCAGAGTATCGCGCAGGGTATTGGGGTATTGCAGAGTATCGCGCAGGGTATTGGGGTATTGCAGAGTATTGGGGTATTGCAGAGTATTGTGCAGGGTATTGCAGAGTATTGGGGTACTGCAGAGTATTGGGGTATTGCAGAGTATCGCGCAGGGTATTGGGGTATTGCAGAGTATCGTGCAGGGTATTGGGATATTGCAGAGTATTGGGGTATTGCAGAGTATTGTGCAGGGTATTGCACAGTATTGGGGTATTGCAGAGTATTGGGGTACTGCAGAGTATTGGGTTATTGCAGAGTATTGGGGTATTGCACAGTATGGGGCAGGGATGGCTGAGCTGGGATGGATGGATGGCTGGATCTGTGACTGCATTTGTCACAGATTCAGCCACAGCGCTGCTGCTGCCACCCGCTCCCCCCCCTCTCCTCTCACACTGTACCGAACGCCGGTTTGTTTACAAGTGATCGCTCCGTCATTCGACGGAGCAATCACGTGGAAAAAGGCCACTATCAGCGGCAATTTACCGTGATCCGTGATGCGCCAGGTCTTCTAGACCCGGCGAGCATGGACACTTCCGCGAGTGCGTCCCAGGGGACGTGCAAACGCGGAAGTGCACGAGGACGTCCCAGGGAAGTCGTCCCACAGTTACCCCACCTCGCTATAGCAGTAAAATGTCTATGGCGCGGTGGGCAAGTGGTTAATTTCCTAGGTTAGACTCCCTGTCTGTGCAATCTCATTCCTTAGGTCAGACTCCCTATCTGTGCAATCATTTACTCTCTAGACCAGGGATTGGCAACCTTAAAGAGGTGGAGATCTACCTGAATAACATGAGAGAAGTCAAAGATCACCGGGCACAGTGTTGCCCCCTCACACCTGACGTAAACCTCTAATTGACAGACTATTGTGTCACAATCAAGTGCACTGCATGGCAATCATGGGTTTAAATTAGATGATGAGGAGGCATCATATTGCCTCCTCACAACTTGTCAAACACACTCAGATAATTTTTCAGGGCAGCAGCAGTGCCTGCTGCACTTGTGAACAAGACCTTAGTTTTCCTTAGCATTCAGCAGTGGCACCCTTAGGGCTCATTCATAGGTAAAATTAGAGGTAGGGATGAGCCAAACACCCCTGGGTTCGGTTCGCACCAGAACCTGCGAACAGACCAAAAGTTTGTGTGAACTTTAGAACCCTGTTAAAGTCTATGGGACTCGAACATTTGAAAGCTAAAGTACTAATTTTAAAGGCTAATTGTCCTAAAAAGTGTTTGGGGACCCGGGTCCTGCCCCAGGGGACATGTATCAATGCAAAAAAAGTTTTAAAAAACGGCCGTTTTTTCAGGAGCAGTGATTTTAATAATGCCAGATCCTAAGGTGAGTGATTTTAAATGACTTTTTTCCTTCAGAAATTACATTTTGTGCAGGGACAGTTCTAAGCACAGGAAACAAGCGCTACTTTACAGGCATACTATACACCCCCCCCCCCCGCCCCCGGTACGAAATATAAAGGAATATTTCACTTTTATTGTTTCACTTAAAGGAATTATTAAAATCACTCCAAAAAAATGCAGTTTTTAAAACTTTTTTTTGCATTGATACATGTCTCCTGGGGCAGGATCCAGGTCCCCAAACACTTTTTAGGACAATAACTTGCATATTGGCCTTTAAAATTAGCACTTTAGATTTCAAACGTTCGAGTCCCATAGACTTTAACAGGGTTCTAAAGTTCACACGAACTTGCCGCTTACACCCCAAATAGTTCGCTGTTCGGCGAACAGGCAATGTTCGAGTCGAACATGAGTTCTACTCGAACTCGAAGCTCATCCCTAGTTAGAGGGTGATAAAACCCTGTGGTTGAGTTTACCACCCCTAAACCCCTACCCCTTTTAACTGCTGAGGCAACAGCCAATGGTGTACACATGCCAGAGCAGGAATTAAGCCCCCTGTTGCTGTTGGTGAGTGCTAACGCCTGCCAATTGTGACCTATTCATGTAAATGGGGCCACTCTGCAAGCATGTAACTGTGGGGTCCAAGGGGTTAAAGCAGGTGGTGAGAAAGAAACACAACGTTACCCGATTTAACCCCTTCTTTGCTGTACTGTACTGTACAAGGTGGCAGGGAACTTGCAAGAGTGGCGTCATTCACTTAAATGGGTCATGCTTAGCAGGTGCTACATCCACCAACCATGACAGGGTGTATAACTCTTTCTTCCTCTGCAATGTGTGGTTGGGGGGAAGGGGTGGTAATAACATGCATAATATGAAAAATTCTATTCCATAGTCCTCTGATCTTGGGGCAATCCCACCATACATGCAACATTGATCCGATGTGCCTGCAGTTACAAAAGCACAAAAGAGAGGCGCTCTGGTAAAAATGTTCCTTTTTTTTAATGTCACCTTTAACTTCAATTGCATCTTTACTGCAGCTTTAAGGCATCCGCTTAACATATTATGTATTTTAAATATATCGGTTTAAGCCGCACAAAAAGATTCTCTTCTTTCTGATTGTTTTCCCTTTTTTTTTTTGTTTTGGTTATCTTCTATCCATTAGTGTTGAGCAGAATATGCCATATTCGATTTCGCGATATATCTCGAATATATAGTCGAATATTCGAGATATATTCGTTAAATGCGAATATTCGCGATATTTTTTGTAAATGAAATGATTGCGAAATTTCGCTATTGCGAATGCGAATTGCGAATGCGAATGAAATTTCGAGAAATGCGGAAGGAGCACTCTGATTGGCTCAGAATATTTGTGATATTTTATAATACAAAATAATTGCGAAATTTCGAGAAATGCGGAATGGAGCACTCTGATTGGCTCAGAATATTCGTGATATATTACAATACAAAATAATTGCGAATATTCGGCAAATGCGGAAGGAGCACTCTGATTGGCTCAGAATATTCGTGATATTTTATAATACAAAATAATTGCGAAATTTCGAGAAATGCGGAATGGAGCACTCTGATTGGCTCAGAATATTTGTGATATATTACAATACAAAATAATTGCGAATATTCGGCAAATGCGGAAGGAGCACTCTGATTGGCTCAGAATATTCGTGATATTTTATAATACAAAATAATTGCGAAATTTCGAGAAATGCGAAATGGAGCACTCTGATTGGCTCAGAATATTCGTGATATTTTATAATACAAAATAATTGCGAAATTTCGAGAAATGCGGAATGGAGCACTCTGATTGGCTCAGAATATTCGTGATATTTTATAATACAAAATAATTGCGAAATTTCGAGAAATGCGGAATGGAGCACTCTGATTGGCTCAGAATATTCGTGATATATTACAATACAAAATAATTGCGAATATTCGGCAAATGCGGAAGGAGCACTTTATTCTTGATATTTTATCGTAATTTCGCAAAAATGAGAAATTGATTGCGGAATTTCGACAGTAACACTCTGAAATCGAATATATGTGTTATTTTAGCTAAAAACAATATTGCGAATTTCTCGAAAATAATCGCGCGATATCGCTATTGCCGAATAATCGCATTGCGATTTTTCGGCAATATAAAATGATCGCTGCAGCTACTCGGCCCAAGGTCTCTAATCATACCAGCAATGCTTTTAGACGTCGATGGGGATCTCTAGGATGTGATCTGTTCTAAAAAAAAATTGAAAAAATACGAATATTCGAAATAGCGAATATTCACCGCGAAATTCGGGATATATCGCGAATACTCGAATATGCCATATTCGAGCCGAATATTCGCAATACGAATATTCGTGAGCAACACTACTATCCATGTGCTTTTTTAGCAATAGTTAAAGTTGATGAAAAAACAAAGTTCAATGCTTCCAAGCATGCGTGGACTTGATTCTAAGCATGCGCGGGATTTTGGTCCGATGATTTTGTGTACTAACCATCGAACATGTCCGACGGACAGGTTTCCAGCGGACAGGTTTCTAAGCATGTTTTGAAACTTTTGTCCGCTGGAAAACGGTCCGATAGGCCGTACACACGATCGAACATGCCTGCTGAAACTGGTCTGCGGAACCGGTTTCAGCGGACATGTTCGATCGTGTGTACGCGGCCTAAGTGGTAATGATATGCTGTAACCTCTGGCAACCAATCTCAATCGCTGCCTGATCTAATACAGTAAACTGCTTTTAAGTCTAGCTGATATTTATGGTATGTCTCAGAGCACATGGAGAGTGAAAATGCATGGGTGGAGGGCCCCAATAAATATTTTGCCCAGGGTCCAATATAATATTATTCTTGGGTCATTGATGCTGATCTCCGCGGCCGTTGGGCTTATCGAGTCCATCACGTTTGACTGCTTGCCTTCCCTGTTATTGGAGATTGCTACAAAAATACTGAGGTTCACTCCTTCCTTCTTCTATACACAATTTTTATCTATTGCACTTGCACTGTGTAATTAATCATTGGACTGGTACACCAATTAATTATTGGCTGGACACTCTTTATGATTTCTTCCAATTTTTTGTGATTTATTTACGGTGCACTCATGTACATTTTGCACGCTGTTTTCAATTAAAATTGTATTTTATGATTGGAGCATGTATTTATGAGACTGCTGCATATTGATTTATGAGAATTTTCTTCCAATTCATGTTCGATTCACTATACTATACATTTATTCTTTGCGCAGCTCCTCCCCCCTTTTTTACTTTGTTTCTATGTGAATATTAAAGATGGCCCTGAGGGCAGTCATTCATCCAACAAGTAAAAGCACATGCCTATACAGCGTAGTATAAAATAAAAAAAACCCTATAGTGTAGTAGAATTCATAACATGCATATTTAAAACAGCAACCAACATAAAAACTCACAGTAATAGGTGATTTTGAAGTGCAGACCCAAAGCACATCAATATTCTGTGGCATCATAATTTACATGGCAATGGAGAAAAAAAATAGCTAATTTACCAACCTAGCTATGCTTTCTGTCAGGGGTGTCCAGATAACATGAGTGGTAACAGAATTACATTTTTTCGCCAGATGGGACAGTTCACATATATGTATTTCACTGTATTTTTGAATGTTTGCCTGCCATTCAGCTTTAATTTCAACAATCACAGGAAAATACAGAACATTTTGAAAGCAGAACAATGTTTCAGTGAAGAATAAGAATTATTTATTAAGCACATACTGTACAGTGTACTGTTCCAATGTTTCAAAATCACAGCTGGATTTTTTTTTTTACCAGATTATTGAAGCAACAAACAGCATATTTTTATTTATTTACTATAATATGATTTATTGAGATATTGGTTGAAGAAGTATTTTGTTATAGCTAGGGCATCTGCAGTTCAGCTTACTTGCACACATCCACTTATGTTGCTTAGGTTGTAAATTTTTGTTCATCAATGACGATGATGGACCAAATCTGCAAGATTCTACTGTCTGAAGCTCAGGCCAAATTTTTGCAAGAGGTTAGTACCAGCAAGAGGTTGGCACCAGCAAGAGATTAGTACCAGCAAGAGGTTGGTACCAGTGGAATAAATTGTGTTAAACATTATATATACTGATACATGGTCGTTATATGAGGGGATTTTCCATCCTGTCAATTTAGTTTTCAGTACCTGCACTGCTGTTATAAGAGTCAAATAACTAATTATGATAATATTTCTGTACCAAGAGCAAATACTTAAGTTTTAATGCTGACTTAAAGTGTTTGTTACCCCAACATTTCATATCCCTGATATGTGCCCACTGTACATGTGCTTGTATGAGAAAGTATCCTGTTCTCTTTGTATTGCTTCCTTTGTATAAAAAAACCCTGGTGTTTCCTGCCAGTCGCTCTGCTTTCCAAATAAAAAACACACAACATCGTGGTCAGTGCTCTAGCTATGCTGGAAACTCAATGTACTCTCCTTCAATGATCAGACTTGTCCTGATACCCCCCTCACAGCCTGTCACTGAGTAGTGCAGTATGCTGCTGCTTCTCCTCCCCCTCAGCTCCTATTCAGCTGAGAACAGAGTGAAGGTGATCACTTATAAAAAGGGAAAAATGTATTTATAATATTTTTTTATATCTATACACCGTCACATGGTCGTTCAGGGTGGACGTCATATGACGTGGGCCCATTTAAAACAGGGCATGTGTGTGATTGCATGTGCGCAGCCCTGCACTGTCAGTGGTGGTGTGTCCCCGAGACACAGTGCGCCACCAACAGGGGTGAAAAGCCATTAGGTCATGGCCAATCATAAATGATACTGCCCCTTTGAAGACGGCACATGCGCGCGATTGGGAGTGCACTGTGCGGTAATTTTGGTAGCGGCATGTTCCCAGGAACACTGCTTGTCACGACAATGGTAAATAGCCAATGGCTGGCAGCTGTTTACCACATGATCAGCTGTGATCCATTCACAGCCGATCACAAAATGTAAACTGTTTGCAGTGTGAGGAGAGAAGAGCCAGGAGCAGTGAGTTACCAATCTATGTAGTGTCAGTGTATGCACCAACACCACACATCACCCCTCATTGCAGCTTTCACCCAATAGTCACCATATCAATGCTTATAAAAGTGCACCTGTGACCCATCAGTATGGATGAGCCGAACACCCCCGCGTTTGGTTCGCACCAGAACTGTCGAACAGTCCGATTGTTTGCACGAACATTTAGAACCCCCATTGAAGTCTATGGGACTCGAATGTTCGAATTCAAAAACGATCATTTTAAAGACCAATTTTCAAGTTATTGTTGGAAAACGTCTTTCAGAACCCGGGTCTTGCCCCAGGGAACATGTATCAATGAAAAAAGTCTTAAAAACGGTTGTTTTTTCAGGAGCAGGACTTTTGTTTCCATTGATAGTAGTATCAATGGAAAAAAAGCTTTAAAAACGTTCGTTTCACTCAAACGTACGTTCGTTTCGAACGCAAAGCTCATCCCTACCCATCAGTGACAATCGCCTCTCACTCATCATATTCGATTTCACGATATTTCGCAAATATTTCGAAGAATATTCGCGAATATTCGTTAATATCGAATATTCGTGATATTTTATAAAAAAAAAAGAAATTGCGAAATTTCGCTTTTTTTTTTTTTGGATAAAATATCACGAATATTCGATATTTACGAATATTCGCTATATTTTATAAAAAAAAAAAGCGAAATTTCGCTATTTTTTTTGGATAAAATATCACGAATATTCGATATTTACGAATATTCGCTATATTTTATATAAAAAAAATTGCGAAATTTCGCTAATGCGAAATTTCGCTAGTGCGAATGCGAAATTGATTGCGAAATTTGAAAAAATACGAATATTCGAAATAGCGAATATTCGCTGCGATATTCGAGTTATTCGCGAATACTCGAATATGCAATATTCGCAATGCAAATATTCGTGAGCAACACTACTCATCAGTCACCTGTCACTGACCATCATCAGTGACCCATCTGTGACTCTCATCTGTTACCTATAAGTCCCATAAAGTGCACCGGTCACCATCAGAGACTGCCATCAGTGACCGTCAACCGTCACCCATCAGTGACCATCACCTGTCACCTGTCAACTATCAATGAACATCACCCGCCACCTGTCTTTCACCTGTCACACAGCCCATTGGTGACCATCACCTGCCACCCATCGCACAGCGCATCCAAAAAGGTTTTTTTTTTTTTTTAAAGTGTATTTTTGTGCGTGAACTCGAGAGAGAGGAGCCGGACTGCAGGAGTTGGGAGTAGGCAAACCAAAAAGGTTTTTACCAGTGAGGAGACATTGCAGATCCTCTCCATGATTGAAGAGAGCAGTGGGGAGTTCTCATCAGATTCAAATGCCAATTCCGATTCTGAATCAAATTCAGCATTTGAATTGATCGATAGTAGTGCATCAGCAAATGAATCGGAGGAAGAATAAATCCCTCCTAAAAGGGCATGTTGATCAGGAAACCAGCCACCAGCAATAAATCCCAGGATCAAGTACCAGCGCTGCAGCCAGCAATAGACCCCAAGAACAAAGGCCAAGTACCAGCGCTGCCACCGGGGAAAGACCACAAGAAATGCCCAGCCCCAGTACCAGTGCTGCTGCCGCCAGTAAATGACCCCAAGAAATTCCCAGGCCCAGCGCTGCCACATCACACCCAAGTACCAGCAAAGGAACTTCAAATCTCCCAACTATCAGCACTGGAGTGCCATGTCCCCCAAGAGCCAGGGCTGATACATATCTCCCAGAAAGTCTTGCTAATCAAACATGGCTGCCTTTCGGATCAGCAAGAATTCCCCAGTCTTTGCTGCATTGGACCAGAGCAATTTATATGCCCAGCAGCACATTGCCAACAACTGACAATCATCATAGGCCCATCCATTTGAGTGGAGAGATCTGACTGGGCCTCACCATAAACATGGGGCTCACAAAAAAATTAAGGACATGCCTACTGATCAACCAACCCTATTCATCACAAGCCCATTTATTCTTCCATAATGTCCAGGTCCCGATATGATATGATTATGCGCTTCCTTCATTTCAGCGACAACACCCAGTGCCCTCCCCGCAATTATCCAAATTATGATAAGTTATATAAAATCACCCACTCATAAATTTATTTTCCCAACTCTATGTCCCCAATCAACATACATGTGTAGATGAGTCCCTGATACCCTTTTCTGGCCGGCTAGGAAACAAATACATTTGTAGCAAAAGAGCCAGATACAAATTTTACAAGCTTTGCAAGAGAATGACGGGATATTTGTATGCGTTCCACATATACAAAGGAAGGGATTCCCAGATTCAGCCCCCTGAGTGCCTGGCCTACATGGGCACAACTGGTAAAATTGTATGGGACCTGGCATACCCACTTCTGAAAAAAGGTTACCACATATACCTGGATAACTTCTACACCAGCCTGCCCCTTTTCAAACACCTATACGTCCCAGAAACCCTGGCCTGCAGAACCTCCAGAAAAGAATAGGAAGAGCATTCCACAACCTATAGTGAATAAAAAACTGTGAAGGGGGGAAAGAGCAACTTTGAGATGCAACAAAGTGCTGGCCTTGAGGTGAAATGATAACAGGAATGTTTACATGATGTCCACCATCGATGATGACCCTACAGTTGAGGTTCAAAGAAGATGAGGTCCCATTGAAAAGCCAACATGTGTCCAAGATTAGCGATGTCACGAACATAAAATTTTCCGTTTGCGAACTGCGAACGCAAATTTCTACAAATGCTCGTGAACGGGCGAACCGGGCGAACCGCCATAGACTTCAATAGGCAGGCAAATTTTAAAACCCATAGGGACTCTTTCTGGCCACAATAGTGATGGAAAAGTTGTTTCAAGGGGACTAACACCTGGACTATGGCATGCCGGAGGGGGATCCATGGCAAAACTCCCATGGAAAATTACGTAGTTGACGCAGAGTCGGGTTTTAATCCATAAAGGGCAAAAATCACCTAACATTCCTAAATTGTTTGGAATAACATGCTTTAAAACATCAGGTATGATGTTGTATCGATCAGGTAGTGTAAGGCCCTGTACACACGATCAGACCAGTTTGATGGTGTGTACGGCCCATCAGACCGTTGTCCGTCAGACCAAAGTTTTAAAACATGCTTTAAAACCTGTCTGATGGAACCTGTCCGTCGGACAGGTTCGATGGTTATACACAAAAGCATCAGACCAAAAACCCGTGCATGCTCAGAATCAAGTCGAAGCATGCTTGGAAGCATTGAACTTCGTTTTTTCATCACTTCGTTGTGTTCTACATCACCACGTTCTGGTCTGATCAGATTTTGGTCCGATGGTGTGTACGCACATCAGACCATCAGACAAGTTCAGAGTTGTCTGATGAAAACAATAAAAACAAAAAGCGGCGCCCTCTAAGCGTAGTAACGTTTTATTACTGTGACAAAACAAAACAATTCTTATGAGGATACTACTCACAAGGCTGCAGGGTTCATGGGCATAAAAGGTGTCATCTGTGCCTGGCTTCCGGGATGGGTGTGCTCAGCTGATGTTGGTAATCCTGTGATGGCTGAATGCTCTGGGTTCTCACTGTAAAGGAGAATGCTGTACAGTTCGTCAGCTGATCCAAAGCCCATTGAGCCTGAGGAAGAGGCACGCATGCCTGGAACGCGTGCACCGCCCTGTGACCTAACCCGGAACTGAAGCTCAGCTGCCTGCGCTCCACGGCTGCGTTCCATCACGCTGTCCCATCGTGTCCATACAGCTCCCTGTCTGACCAGCGCTGGAACACACTCAGGGACACCTATGGACTTTTGGATCAGCTGACGAACTGTACAGCATTCTCCTTTACAGTGAGAACCCAGAGCATTCAGCCATCACAGGATTACCAACATCAGCTGAGCACACCCATCCCGGAAGCCAGGCACAGATGACACCTTTTATGCCCATGAACCCTGCAGCCTTATGAGTAGTATCCTCATAAGAATTGTTTTGTTTTGTCACAGTAATTAAAAGTTACTACGCTTAGAGGGCGCCGCTTTTTGTTTTTCTTGTGTTGTTTCAGAATTGCTTCTTCTTGGCAGCTGGCAGCCCTCACAGCATGAGTACTACTACTACTACATTAGTCATATATGAACTTGATCCAATGGACTGAATAATTTCATAAACTTTTGTCCTTCAGTGGAAAGGAACTGTGCTGCCCTTGTTTCATTCTCACTCTCAGATTCAGTATCTGTCATTTACCCTTCCCCACATATATATTTATTTATATCTATTTCCTTTGGAGAGCGCTTGATTTATCTGTTTGTTTTTTGTCTGATGAAAACAGTCCATCAGACAAGTCTCATCGGACATGTCTAATCGTGTGTACAGGGCCTTAGGGTTACGCCCGCTTCACAGTGACAGACCAAACTCCCCGTTTAACGCACCGCAAACAACTGCAAACAGTCCATTTGCACAACCGCAAACTCCCTAATTTGCATAAGGTTGGATACAAAGCTAGCCATGTCCCGTTCCTTGTCCTCACTGACGTCATTGTCATGGATATGCAATAGTCTGGCAGCTTACCTGTCTCCATCTGTCCATTAAGAGGCCTGACCCTGTTCTGATTACCTTCTTATTTCCTCTCCTTCCTGTATGGCCCCACCCAGGCCATCCCAGGAAGTCTATATTAACTGTTGCACTACAGGCCTGCAGTGCTGTTCAACAGTGTTGTTTGCTTAAGTTCCTGTCTGCAGTGTGCTATGATTATCTTCCTGTGTACCGTTTTTGGCTCGTCCTTGACTTCTCTTGTTTGCCTGTTCCCCTGACATTTTGCCTGTTCCTCAGTTATCCCTGTCTGCCTGTTGCCCTGAACTTGGCTTACCCATCACTACTGTTTTTCCTGCTTGCTGTTTCCGCTCTCTCCCTGCGGAGTGTGACCTAGGGGATCCCAGGGGTCGTGACCTGGATCCAGCTGCGATGAAGGCCATCCTCACCACTAGAGGCTCTGGTGAACACAAGGCTGGGTCTTAGTCTCTGTGACCTGGGCGATCTTGGGTTCACGCTTCCTCTCTGATAGCAGCAGTCGGCTATAGGGTCCACTACCCTGTGGTGCATCCCTGACCCCAACGGGGTGCACTTGTCACCTGGACACAGGTGACCTGACAGTCATTGAATGTCTCTTCCTCCAACCAGCCACGCACAAAACCAAGGGTCCCTGAAAGGTGACAACAAGCCCCCTGGGATGCCTGCTGTGGTTGGTCTTCCACCTCCTCAAAGCCACCTTCCTCCTCTGATTCCTCTTCTTCAGACTCCTCTCTCTGCATTTCCGCAGGTCCAGCAATCGACAACGACAAGGCTGCTTCTGGTGGTGATGGTGACCACAACTCTTCCTCTTCATGCTTATCTACGGCCTGATCCAGCACTCTTCGCAGGGCATGCTCCAGTAAAAACGCATATGGGATGAGGTCGATGATGTTGCCTTGGGTTTGACTGACCAGGTTTGTCACCTTCACAAAAGGATGCATGAGCTTACAGCCATTGTGCATGAGCGTTCAGTAACGTGGCCAAAAAATACCGAGCTCCGCAGAGGCTGTCCTCTTTTTTTTAAATTAAAAAAAAATCTGTTCTTAACAGTTTAATCTCTGTTTTGTCCCCTATCAGGGGCTGGTGTATGGAATAGATTTTAGGAACCGGGAGATGAAAAAAGATGCTTGGTCGGTCCTCTTACTTCCAATTTAGGGCACTGCGCATACAGCTTGCAATGTACTGTGCCACCAGATATGAGTGGTGGCACTGGGCAAGTGAGCACAGTATACGCTGTGAGCCTGACACACACGCTGGCAGGCAACTGACTGCTATTCTATTACATTTAAAATTGTTGATGTTTTTTTAAATGTAATCTACTGTGACACCAGATATGAGTAGTGGCACTTGGCAAGTGGGCACAGTATACGCTGTGAGCCTGACACACACACTGGCAGGCAACTGACTGCTATTCTATTACAGTCACATTTTTTATTTATTTTTATGTAATCTACTGTGACACCAGATATGAGTGGTGGCACTAGGCAAGTGGGCACAGTATACGCTGTGAGCCTGACACACACACTGTCAGGCAACTGAATGCTATTCTATTACAGTCAATTTTTTTTTTTTAAATGTAATCTACTGTGACACCAAATATGAGTGGTGGCACTGGGCAAGTGGGCACAGTATACCCTGTGAGCCTGACACACACGCTGGCAGGCAACTGACTGCTATTCTATTACAGTCCAATTTTTTTTTCTTTTATGTAATCTACTGTGACACCAGATATGAGTGGTGGCACTGTGCAAGTGGGCACAGTATATGCTGTGAGCCTGACACACACTGACAGGCAACTGCAATTAGATTACAGAGGGAAAAAAAGCAGACTGATGCACTAGCCCTAAAAAGGGCTTTTTAGGGTGCTGTCAGGACACTGTCCTTACAGCAGAGATCAGATGAGTCTTTCAGGACTGGAGTGGACACTAAATACACTTGCCTAGCTATCGATTTCGATATTAAATCAGCATCAGCTACACTGTCCCTCCTCTCACTAAGACTGCAGCTTCCGAATGAATCTAAAATGGATGCTATCCAGGAGGTGGGAGGGTCTGGCAGGGAGGGTATGCTGCTGATTGGCTGGAATGTGTCTGCTAACGTGAGGTACGGGGTCAAAGTTCTCTCAATGTTGACGAATAGGGGGCGGACCGAACATCGCATATATTCGCCTGCCGAGGCGAATGCGAACAAGCTATGTTCGCCGGCGAATAGTTCGGGACATCTCTATCCAAGATTACAATCTCTTAATGGGGGAGGGGGTGGATTTCAATGACCAAATGCTTCAGACCTATTTGTCAATAAGGAGGTCCCGTTCCTGGTACAAGAAAGTAGCAATCTATTTTATTAATTTGACCATTTATAATGCATACATAATTTACACCAAATCCACGGAAAGCCCTACCCACTTCCTAAAATTAATCAAATAAGTTATAACGTCCCTCATTCACCAACAAAGACCCACTCTAGAGAACCTTTGCTCTGATGCTGTTACCTGACTTAATGAGCGCCACTTCCCGGACAACATTCTACCATCTGAAGCAGGCCAAATATGCCAAAAAAGATTTTGAGTATACAGCAAAATAGGATCTCGAAGAGATACCAGCTATGCTTGTCCCCAGTGTCCGTCCGAGCCTGGCTTTTGCATTGATGAATGCTTCCGACTGTATCACACATCCCTCACATATTATACCATATTTTTAACCATATCCCCATTTTCATCATTTGTGCTGATCATTTCCCATGCTTCTGCAAATAACCATGCCACTGCCTTCTATGTGAACTGACCCTTGCCTGTTTTTTTACTTAGCCTCTGCCTACCGTTTGGACTGCTTCCACGTGAACTGACCCTGTCCTGTTTTATCAACTACTCTTCTGCCTACTGCTTGGACTGCTTGCAAGTGAAGTGACCCTGGCCTGTTTTATGGACTATGCTTTTGCCTACCGCTTGGATTGATCTACTGCGAAGCCTCTACCCCTGTACCCCTGTGCGCAGGTCTTACCTGATTGTGGCCCTCAGACTGCTGCTAACTTACTGCCATCATGCCTCTGCCTGCCGTATGAAATGACCACACCTCTGCCTGCTACCTGGACTATGGAAATAAATTAGCTGTAGCAAGAGGCAGTATGTTTATAAAGGGCTGGAGAGCAGTACAATAATGAGTGTCTGCAGGTAACAGTGTACCAGGATCAATATTATGGCTGTGCTGGCTATTTCTGCTTGGACAATTTCTATATACAAATGCTTTGGCTGTGCCAACGATATCCTTGTGCTGACTATAGACAATATTTCTGCCTGCTGCCTGGATAATTACTATTGTTGTCGCTAAGAACATCCCTGCTTGCTGCCTGCTGCTTGGACCAATTCTCTCCTCTGTGGACACTACTAAAACCACAGGAAATACTTTTTTTTACCCTTTCCTCAATATAATTTATTTTGGAGTGTAATTCTTAGTATGTACATGCTATGTGTTAGGAATATGAAGGGCTATAAAATATGATAGGTTATCAGGAAATTAGATGTGTCATTTATGCTCCTAGAATGCCTGAAGGTGCTCTTTGAATGTTGGGCCTCTGTATGTGGCCAGGCTGTGTAAAAGTCTGACAATGTGGTATCGACATACTCAGGAGGCGTAGGAGAATCTATTTTGGGGTGCAATTTTTGCTATATACATGCTATGTGTTAGAAATATGTTATAAATGGACAACTTTGTATAAACAAAAATGCGTTCTAATTTTTTTCACATTTTCCAAAAACTTCTGGAAAAAAAATAAACCGTTCAAAAGCCTCATAGATTATACGTTGGGATGTATGCTTTCCAAAATAGGTATTTTTTTAATGTAACCATATGCCCATTTTCATCATTTGTGCTTATCATTTCCCATGCTTCTGCAAATAACCATGCCACTGCCTTCTGTGTGAACTGACCCTTGCCTGTTTTTTTTTTAGTATGCCTCTGCCTACCGTTTGGACTGCTTAGACGTGAACTGACCCTGTCCTGTTTTAACAACTACGCTTCTGCCTACTGCTTGGACTGCTTGCATGAGAAGTGACCCTGGCCTGTTTTATGGACTATGCTTTTGTCTACCACTTGGATTGATCTACTGTCCTGCTACTGTAGTACTCAGGGGTCTCACATGTGAGGGGCTCTAGAAATGTTTTTTTCCAGATGGAGAATTTTTTTAGTTTCCTCTGGGTTTTGTAATTAGTGAAATCTTTCCTGTAAGCGGCAGCTTAATTTTCATTAGGCCAGCTATTTGATAATTAGTCATGCACCATAAATCAAGTCTTCAAGTCTCCTCCAGGTTTCTTAATTGAAAATTATTGTTTCTTGGCTCTTTTGTTAAGAGTGCAGTAAGTCTGGGAGTGATAGATGCTGAAGCCAGCACAACAGTTTGAAACAGTCACAACTTGATAGATCATTGCCCTAAAGGTTCCTGTAATGGTGGGTAGGCACAGAATTTTAAAACTAAAGGTTTACTTTTTTGATCATTTTTTTTTTCTGTACAACACAGCTTATCTCTGCCTTTAAATGCTCTTCTTTTCCATTCTGATCAATATAACAACCTGTACTCACCAAGTGAGATCAAGCTAGTGACCTTAGTTTGAGCATCTTAACAATTTCTGCTTTCACGCCCTTTATGTGGCTGTTTTAATTCTCCTTGTATTTTTTCTTTCAACATTTTCAAGTCATGGAATAAAATAAATGCAGATATTTGACAGCCAATATGAACAAAACAGATGGCCCTTATATGGTTGCCCCTAGACATAAAACAATCTATCTCTGATTCACTGCTTCAATGACAAAGTCCTGGCAAATTATAAAAAGAAAATGTTGCTTTTTTACAAATTGTTGTCTGCTTATAATTTTTCTTCTGCTAGACTAACGCACTCTAAAGTGTAGATTGACCATGTTTACTATTCCTTAGTTAGGAATAGCCACAGGGTTATACACTATTCAAGGCTTGTTTCCTAGTGACCCAGCAGTCAAGATCTGATGAGAAGCTCAGCAGGGAGCATTGTGTAATGCACCATAAATTTCAATGTGAGAATCAATAGATACTAAAAACCAGGGCAAAGAGTTTACTTGAGAGATCGCCGCTAAAGTCAATACCTTTGTCTAAGTTACTGGCTCTGGAAAAAATAACAATAAATTAATTCAAAGAGAAAATCATAGAAAGCAGTAACATTTATATGAAGTTTACAAAACAATTATCAGTATTATGTTCTTGAAGTTACAAAAAATAATAATAATCTACTATCTACTCTAGTGGAAATAAAGGCAAGCTGTACGGTAGCTTGGAAACCAAATGACAGAATTGTTTTAGCCAATGAACCCATCATAAGTGATACATATTGTGAAATTGTGTGGCAGGAATTACACAGAGGTAAATGATGCCTCAGTCAAACAGATCTTGGAGATTACAGGGCCATACCATACTTATTGTATTTATAGCCTTTTCAAATGAACTGACTGAAACAGAGGTGTACTTTATGAGAAATAAAATCTCAGCCATAGGGACAGTTATAAATGTGTGTGTTCATTTCAGGCAGAGTAGAGATTAGACATTTCAAGCTAAATCACTTTGCTTTGTTCGGTGCAATGGAGGGTGCAGATATTGCACAGAAACTTCAAAAACTCAAGACATTTATTTTCATCAAATAGTTGGTAACAATTGGACCCAGGAAGGTATGAACCTTTCAGTACAGGACTAACATCCTATAAATGGGCAATATTTAAGTACAACTAATTATTTTATTCAGAAAGAAAAAAAAACGTTTTAACTATCACAATTGTGCTGCAATTCTAAGTCAAACTTTCCACAAGCTGACTATACTATAACTAATTATTTAAATCTAAATGATCAGATTCTCAAAGTATCACAATTGTGCAATGTAAATCAAGCTTCCCATAAACTGGAAATACTTAGGCCAGTTTCACTTGAGGTCTGCCTTTCAGGTTTTCGGCCTGATTGAAAGCACTATGAAGCTCTATGGACAGGTGGATGTGAATAAACTTGTGGAACTCAACACCACCCCCCCCCCCATCAGAACACACTGGTCAGCTCTCTCAGCCATTGGCTGAGTGCTGATCAGTTGCCCATCGCGGACATTTTTTGGTCATTCCCCTTCGACAGAAACCGGCTTCTGACGGACCTGCTGCTGCACACACGGGTCAAATGTCAGCTGGTTTCTATTGAAAGGGCCGATGCCATCCAATATTCGGCCCTTATGTTTGGCCCTTAAGAGAAAAAAAATTTGTAAAATTTTTTTCTTCTACTGTTATATCTTACTTGAAATTTACAATCATTAGTGCCTTATGATAAGACTGTTACAGAGATTTTCCACTTTCACTGTGCCTGGCAAGTTGAGAGCTGCAGTAATTCTTAAACTAATAACAGAGAACAATGGGGAATCTGAATGGTTGGCTCCTACATTAGTAAAGAGGCAACATTATTATTTTGATATTGCAAACATGTTCTGTTTTATAAAACATCTTTTACCCCCATATTAAGTAACAGTTGACTACAGCGGTGGTTAATGTGCTAAATAAGAAAGCAGCACAACACAATTTGGTATCCAAAATGATGGGTATCCAAATGCTTTCAAATCCCTAAGGCGGCGTACACACGAGGGGATATGTCCGCTGAAACCGGTCGGATGGACCGTTTCAGCAGACATCTCCGCTCGTGTGTATGGGCTAGCGGACAGATTTCTCCACCCGACAGATTTCAAAGCATGCTTTGAAATCTGTCCGCTGCAAACCTGTCCGTCGGATATGTCCGCTGGTTAGTACACCAAACCATCGGACCAAAATCGCGCGCATGCTCAGACAAAAGGAGGGGACGGGAGCGCTCGTTCAGGTAAACCTCGTGTTTGTTTGTGAGTTGGCACATTCGTCATTGTAACTATCTATATTGTATCGTTTATTGCCTTTCTTCGTTCTCTTGCTATAATCAAGCTGTTCTATTGCTGATGCCATTTATATAGACTGAGTTGTCCCAATCTAGCAAAGTTTGATTGTAGTATATCGCGTTGTCTTTTTATAATTATTTTTTTGCTGCATCTCCTAATTGTTTTGAGCTTTCCTCCACATGACTATAATTTTTATTTGGATCTATTTTTTAAATGCATTTTTTTGTTTTTTTTGTACCTTTTTTTGCAATGTTTTTATTTATTCTTTCAGAACAATTTTTTCAATGCATTTTTTTGGATTTTTTGTACCTTTTTTTCAATGCATTTTTATTTTATTTTGTTTGATCATTTTTTTCAATGCATTTTTTTGGTTTTTTTGTACCTTTTTTTCAATGCTTTTTTATTTTATTTTGTTTGATCATTTTTTTCAATGCATTTTTTTGGATTTTTTGTACCTTTTTTTCAATGCTTTTTTATTTATTTTGTTTGATCATTTTTTTCAATGCATTTTTTTGGATTTTTTGTACCTTTTTTTCAATGCATTTTTATTTATTTTTTTGATCATTTTTTTCAATGCATTTTTTTGGATTTTTTGTACCTTTTTTTCAATGCTTTTTTATTTATTTTTTTTGATCATTTTTTTCAATGCATTTTTTTGGATTTTTTGTACCTTTTTTTCAATGCATTTTTATTTATTTTTTTTGATCATTTTTTTCAATGCATTTTTTTGGATTTTTTGTACCTTTTTTTCAATGCATTTTTATTTTATTTTGTTTGATCATTTTTTTTAAGGCATTTTTTTGGATTTTTTGTACCTTTTTTTCAATGCTTTTTTATTTTATTTTGTTTGATCATTTTTTTCAATGCATTTTTTTGGATTTGTTGTACTTTTTTTTCAATGCATTTTTTTGTTGTTTTTGTTGCTTTTTTTTCCATGGGTTACCAAGTTGTCACTCCTAACCTACCCCCCCACCCAGGAGTTTGTGTCCTTCCAAAATTCCACCTTGTAGTTTTATTAGGTTTGGGGCATAATCACCACAGTAGAAAACACAATAGACAAGGTTTTAACGTAAATACAAAAAGCCATTTATTTTGGCAAGAAAATAAATTAAAATAAACATGATCTGCACCACTTGATCAGATAGCAACCTACATGCAGACTTGTGCATTCCACAAAACATGATGAAGGATAAAATGAACAATCTCAGGAGACACAAAACAAATCAAATCTGAATCAGCAGCAAATGAGCAAAGAAACCCAAGCTGTGGTACTCCAACAAGCTTACATTTTAGAATAATGAACTGGAAGGCAGGTAATCACCTTCTCTTCTTACTTCCAGCCTTCCTTCCTGGCTGCCTTGCAGCGAAACGTCCACGGGCCCATCCATGGCCCCTTGCAGGTGCTGATGATGTGGCAGCAGGAGGCAAAAGATGGGGAGCAGGCTGGGCTGGGTCACTGAGGTCTGTGTCCCGGGTCAGCATGCCCCTGTGCATCCAAAAGATGACCTTATTTATTAAGTCCTTAGCCAGGTCCCTTTGATCCTCCTCCGCTCGGCTCAGTTCATGAGCCACAGAGGCACTGAAGGCTTCTGTGGGGTTGAGGGGGGCCCGCATTATTTCAGCAGCCTCCCTCATCATTTTGAGGCTCTCCTCCTCCATCTGCCTCATCCGCCTCTTTTGGCCTGGTCGCCTCATCTGGAGGGGAGGGACCTGGCTTATGGTGCTGAGCCTGGGGACATGCTGACTTCCACTCGGCCCAGCCTCCTCCTGGCTGCCACTCACCCCTTCCCCCTGGCTGACATGGTCCTCAGGAGCTGCCACCTCCTGGCTGGCCTCTTCCTGTATCAAAAAAAGGGACATGTTGTAATATTTTGCTCAATCAAGCACACACACACATTATTTGGCTCTAGACTCTTTTTGTTTTCTTAATTTAAATAGACCTGCCTGTCCTTCAGACCCCTCAGTTGGCATCCCTGAGATCCCTAGTTTTTTGCACACGCCTTTTTTTGTTGGTCCAAACGTTACAATTTTAACAATACTAACTCAAGAATCAAACCCAAATTAGAAGCAAATAAATATTTATGAAACTACTATACCTCACTGAAGATCGCCAGATCTGGGTCCATGTCAGCCAGGCCCTCCTCTGGCTCTGCAGGGGCGTGGGGATCCTGGGAAGTTCCGCTGCAAGGAAGCGTGGGAGGAAGGCTGGAAGGAAGATTGGAAAGTGATGGCCGGCCCTCCAGTTCATCATCCAAAAATGCAAGCTCGCGGAAGTACCACAGCCTGGGCTCCTTTTGCGCATCTGCTGCTGATCCAGATCGTTTGGTTTTAACCTCTTTATATACCTTACGATAGGTGCTCCTGAGATTGCTCATTTTATCCTTCACCATGTTTGCTGTGCAGGATGGAACCCACGTCTGCATGTAGGTTGCTATCTCTTGTAGAGTGTCTGCTCGGAGATTTTTGTTTGGGTAGCCTGGGTGCCTGGTATCCCATAGATTAGGCTTTTCGCGATAACATTCGATTAATTTAAGAGTGTTGTCTTGGATAGCCAACTGGTCCATCTCTCTCTTTTTTTTATATGTTCAGATTAATGCTCTAGAATATACAAATAAAAATTAATTAAAACCCACAAGAAAAATGGCTCAGCTTTATCATTTTCTGAATATGTATGTGTACAATCATTGTGGAACTAGTATACAAACACATTGGGGGTTATTTACTAAAGAAAAAATCACTTTAGCACTGCAAAAGCACTTGAAAGTACACTGCCTGAAAGTGCACTTGGAAATGCAATCGCTGTAGCCCCGAAGGGGACATGCAAGAAAAAATATATATTCAATTTTAGCCTCCACCTGATTGGTTGATAAAATAAGCAGAGCTTCCCTTCATTTCAGATCTTCCCCTCCACATCTATGGAGAATGCCCTTCCAAGTCCACTTGCAGTGCAAACTGGATTTCCCTTTAGTAAATAACCCCCAATGTGTCCTGCTGATACAATGCTGGCCAGCTCCACTCCATTGTTGTGCAATTCATTTTTGGAACATGCAGACCCTTTGGTAACATGAAAATAAATACATGCCATCTCTTTAATCATCCACAATTTTTTTATTTTTCCAAAAATGAAGCCACTAGTTATTGTGTAGATATCATGCACCTCACACAGCATTGAGGAGCTAATACACAACCTAATTACCTCTGCCCAAACAATACAGAACAATACATGCATGATGTGAATCCACAAGACAAAAATAAAGAGGTAGAGCATTGTCATATATATATGTAGTGATGTGTTCAATCATTTTTGTCCAAAACTTGCATTGGTGGCCCCAAGCTACCTAAATAGCGCAAACGCTCCTAACAACATTCCAAACCCCCACCCCCACATGGGGTTTCAAAGTTGAGACGCCTCTGCTGATCCCATGTTGTAATTTACCTTCGTGTCTGTAGCTCCTCGCGTACGCTCGAGTAATCTCCGCGTAACCGACGTAATCACGTCGATCTCCTTATATAGGCCGCGCAAAGCTATACTGCCGCCCTCTTCGTTCGCAATGTCTCCGCCCGTTTTTAACCCCCCCATTTCAACATCCAGGGCCTCATATTGCAAGTTACCGGCATATGTGTATGTCATCGTTTTAACGCGCGCGTAAGCTCCGCGTAAACACGATGTATTCATCCGCGCATGCGTGAAACGCCGCCTTCGTCCACGCCCATGACGGAACTTTTCCTCTTTTCCACGCCCCTTATCAGTGGGAAACGAAAAGATGGCCATGTCCCACGAGCGAGCATTACCCGCTCATGAGGATCAGGAAGGGACACAACCAGGAACGTCACGCTCAAGGAGCAAACGGTACAAGGCCACAAATATGAGTTTGGAGGAGATGGTGGAGATGGTACACATCCTGCGCAGGAAGGATTATGATGGGGATTATGGCCCATACAGCACCCCGAACCGCCGTAAGGCCAAAATTATGGACAAGGTGGCGAAGAGGCTTACTGAGATCTTTGGGGTGAGCAGGTCCAAAGAGCAGCTACGCAAGCGCTGGTCCGATTTGAAGTTGCGTGAGCCACACCAGTTTCGGAAGATAAAGAAAATCCTGGATAAAAGTAGGTATTATTTTTGTGGGGGGGGGGGGGGTTTTGCAATTGTGTGATATCATTGTTTGATATGTATATTTATGCATGTGCCTTGTTGGAATGGTTGTACTTTGGAAGAATTATTTTTGGATATTTCCTGTAATATGTAAAAAAACACACACACACACACCAAATAAGAAGTTATGCACGATCGTTCTTTAGAAACATCGGTCAATCACCTCGTTTCATCCATATACTATGTCCTAAGGAACAGCACACCAGGACATGGCTATTTGGCATTTATAGAGAAAAGTTATAACACATTTTGGATAAAATTATGTAGATTTCCTAACTGATTTGAATGTGAAAAGACAAACAGGATTCATTCACATTCACACAGTGATAATAAGCAGCTGGATTCACATCTGGACTCAAGAGCACCTGTGTCTCCCCCATAATGAGATTCATTTTTAACAGTCTGTGACACCTAATTTTTAGGGAGGGGCATCCATGCAGGGGCAGACTGACCACTGAGGAAATCGGACACTGCCCGAGGGCCCCATGCCCCTAGGGGGCCCCATCAGAGATGCCAGGCTCATTTCAACCAGGGACAGTATGTAAAAATCTGCTAATTTAGCTCATCTGTCCCTGATATGTCCAAAGCCTACATGCTTTTGATGTGAAACTACTGACTGAGATTGTAGCTGCCCCGCCTCTATACTGCCACCTGGCTTAGTGGGCATTTGTAAGCCTGGGGGCCCCTAATATTCTATTGCCCGGGGGACCCATGAGTTGTCAGTCCGGCCCTGCTTCCATGTGTGTCCCTTCGCTAAAAAGGGTAATTAGCACAGCTTGGGAGAAGTCATTAGAAAAACAAAGGTTAAGGTTTGGTGGCGGAAGACAATAATCCAAAGTTTATAAAACACTTTGACACAATGATTATGATTTATTAATGCCCTCCTCAAATATCTGTGTGCTGATAAGTATACCTTTTGTTTTCTGATATTTCTAGGGGAAAGAACAGGACAGAAATTGGAGGACGCAAGGAGGCCCAAACTCTCTCATAAGAAAAAATCTAGCCATGTGGAGGAGGAGGACCAGGTAGAAGAAGGAGTGGTGGAAGGGAGAGATGAGGAAGACGCAAATGTGGAAGGAGTATTTAGTGAAGAAGAAGGAGTTGGTGAAGAAGAAGGAGTTGGTGAAGAAGAAGGAGTTGGTGAAGAAGAAGGAGTTGGTGAAGAAGAAGGAGTTGGTGAAGAAGAAAGAGTTGGTGAAGAAGAAGGAGTTGGTGAAGAAGAAGGAGTTGGTGAAGAAGAAGGAGTTGGTGAAGAAGAAGGAGTTGGTGAAGAAGAAGGAGTAGTTATTGAAGGAGTTGTTGTAGAAGAAGGAGGAGTTATTGAAGAAGGAGTTGTTGTAGAAGAAGGAGGAGTTATTGAAGAAGGAGGAGTTATAGAAGAAGGAGGAGTTATTGAAGAAGGAGGAGTTATTGAAGAAGGATTGATTGTGGAAGAAGGCGAAGTTGTGGATGATGGAGAGGTGGAGATTAGTAGCACAACAGGTCAGTGTCACCGCAGCTTCACACAGGGAGAAAGAGATGTAGATAGGCCTGCACATTACTAATGTATTTTTATTTTATTTTTTTATAGGGGATGAAGATGCTGCAAGCACATCCAGTAGTCCACCTTTTTCACGTGCAAGTGCACAAATTGTCATCCAACAAATTATGGAGTGTAGCACAGAGATGGATAATATGAGGCAAACAATGGTTGTAATTGAACAAAATTACAAAAATATTATTGATATGATGGGCCGTATCAAAGACTAAATCCCCCTGCCCGGCCCCCCCCCCATCACCCATCCGTCTTGCAAACAAAAAAAAATGTTTTATAAAAATAGAAAGATGCACACACAGTGTGTCCACATGTGCTATCTGCCATCACAGGTTATGGATTGTCTTTGCTTTGTGGGTACACCCCCTTCCTCCCTTCTCAAGCAGGTAAGAGGGAAGGGTTTGCACCCACAAAACACATGCATTGATCACCCATGATGCCAGATAGCACATGTGGACATTTGATATAATCCTCATTTTTGGGCCCTCTCACTCACACACAAGAATGTGTGCATCTTCCAAGTTTGTTGTGTTCCGGGGTGACATTGGGAGACTGTTGTAGTAATGACCTTGTTGTACTTAGTATTTTTAGTGGTTTTGAAAAATATTTTATATTTTTTCTACAAAAAATGTTTGGTATAATCCATATTTTTGCATAAAAAATTTAAAAAAAAAAAAAATGTTTTTACTCCAAAAATGTTACATGGTGGCAAACCCAAAAATTGTTGATAAAAAATTTTGTACGCTAACATGAGTGGCTTGTTGTTTATATATGCTGAATACCCAGTTTGTAGATGAGTGACTTGTAACTACAGCCATAAACCCGGTTTTAAGTACACACTAGCGTTTAGTTCTTACCGCTGCAAATCACAATATCAGCCTCACTTCTGCGTAAAAAACAATATTCTTCCAACACCAGCTTGTTCAGTTAAGCCAGATTTTATAAATGCTGGTATCTCATTGGTTTGTGTGCAGAAGTGACCCTTCTATTGTGGACTTAAAAGTGGGGTATGGCTGTAATGTCCAATTGTGGTTATTTACTAAAACATGACAACTACATTTGGCACTAGAAGTGCACTAGTTTCAGAACCAAGAAGACAGAGATAAATAGAAAAAGCAATAATGACAAACAACTGTATATAGAGTCCAATGGTCAAATTATTTATTATATTTTGTAATATTTCTTTCTTTTGGGGGCCGAATTAGAAAGAAATATGATCTGGCATAGCTATGGCCCCCCGGCCCATGAAGTACTCAACATATTTGTCGCGTACCTCACGAGCAGATTGGGTGACCGAGCCAGCGCGACCAGTGTCCAGCCCAGGAAGGGTATCTGAGGGTAGTCCTGCCTCAGCACCGATGTTGGGTAGGTACGTCTGGGAATGCCTGCGTAAAAAATTATGCAATATGCAACAGGCAAAAACAATATGGTTCAATTTATATTCCGCCATATTTATCGCTGTCAGGAACAGGCGGAACCGGCTGGCGAGTATCCCAAAGGCATTCTCGACTACCCTCCGGGCCCTGGCTAGCCTAAAATTGAACACCCTCCTCTCCGGGGTAAGAGTCCTCTGGGGAAAAGGCCGCATGAGGTGAGGTCCAAGCCCGAAAGCTTCGTCCGCTAAAAAAACAAACGGAAGTCCTTCCACATTGTCTTCATCCGGTGGCAGTTCAAGACCACCAGTTTGTAGACGGTTGTAAAATTCAGTCCGCGCAAACACTCCCCCATCAGACAGCCGGCCGTTCTTCCCCACGTCCACATACAAAAATTCGTACTGTGCCGACACCACCGCCATCAACACGATACTATGAAAACCTTTGTAGTTAAAATAGTAGGACCCCGAACGGGCTGGTGGCACTATGCGGACGTGTTTCCCATCTATTGCTCCTCCGCAGTTTGGAAAATCACAACGCAGGGCAAATTGGGAAGCCACAGTCTGCCATTCCTGTGGCGTGGAGGGAAACTGTGGGGACAAAAAAAATAAACATAAATAGTACTTAGGCACATAAACATTGCAAACACAATACAAAAACCATACTTGTGCACCATCACACAGTATTAACAATTTTATCTTATTATTGGGGTGGAGTTGTGGCCACTAAAAAAACCCACTTATTATCACACTCCCCACCCCTCTGATGGGGCAACATTTTAGGGGGGGTTGGGGTTGAACTACAATGCAGCAAAGAAAAATATGCCACACACACCAAAAAAAAAAAGGCTAGGTGTGTTTGTCCCTAGGATAGCATGCTGGACAGGTTAATAGTCATGCAAGGAAAAAATATGTAGGTAGGCCAACAAAAAGAACATGGAAAGCTTAACAACATGCATGCATGGGGAGAAAAGGCAACATTCAACACTCAGCATGGAAAAAGCATGGTCATTATAGGGAACAAATGCCAAACCAAAAAAAAATAATCACATTTATAAAGACAGAGAATGTGAGCTTCAGAAAAGAGGAAACATACCTTCAGATACTCCTCCTGCATGACTTGTATGACAGCAGAACACGTCTCCGGTATGATGATCCCAAGCGCCTGGGGAGAGATGCCTGTTGAGAACTTGAGGTCCTGCAGGCTCCTCCCAGTCGCCAGGTACCGCAACGTGGCAATAAGCCTCTGCTCGGCCGTGATCGCTTGGCGCATCACAGTGTCCTGCCTCGTGATATAGGGGGACAGAAGATCCAGCAGACGGTTGAAAACGGGGTCCGTCATACGGAGAAAGTTCCTGAAGTCATCAGGATTATTCTCCTGGATTTCCCTAAGCAGAGGCATATGAGAGAATCGGTCACGCTGGCGCAACCAATTCTTGGCCCAGGAACTCCTCCTCCCCCTGTTCCTGGCCAAAGGTCTGGAATAATTATAACATCCAGAAGCAAGCCCATATCCAGCACGAACTCTAGCAAAGTTACGCTGCTGCTCCATAATGGCTTCAAACCGGCCGGCTGGTCAGTCAAGAACACACTCACAGAAAGCACCCCCTAATCCAGCAAGACCTGCAAAATACGCTCGACAAACAGATACCCGCGGACAGAACGCCACTGCAAAGCAGAAACGACCTGACAGCCAGCACTGACTGCCAAATACGCACCCACAAGCACACACTGAACCCGAGAATACGACCTGTAAAGCGCGGAGACCGAAAAGCGCGAATCGGCTCTAACCAAACCTTTGCTAACACGTTACTAGCAAAAGAGGAACAGAGGGCGGCGCCGTAAGCTTTGGTCTTCCCCTTTATAGTGACGTCGTACGTGGTTTACGTGCACGCGTTCTGGTCCGGGGAGATTTCTATCCGCTCGTGTGTACGCACAGCAGACCAACAGACAGATTTGCTGCGTCGGCTGGAAACGGTCGGGCCGACACATTTGAACAAATCTGTCCCCTCGTGTGTACGCCGCCTTACAGGTCATTAGTTTATCCCTAAATAATGACCTTTCAATGATTTCTTTCATTCCAGTGTGCATGATGATCTATAACATGTGTAGTGTGACTTTTGTTTACATACATGGCACCTAACCCATGCATTTACATATATATGTGCATGTTTGTGGGGAACAGGAGGGTTTCATGGGGAGGCATTGGGAGTTATGTGTAATAATGGATCTGTATAACATTGCCTCGTAGTGCAACATTAATATATGTTCCCCAATAAGCACTATACACATTTCAGGCTTACAGTCTGAGACTTATCATGCTTCAACTGCTGCCTTCCATTCAGGGTTACTCAGCTGGATGTGCTGAATGTCACAACTGCCACAGGTTCTGCTTGAGTACTCTGTGATTGTAGTCCAAACAGGAGAAGTCACAAAGGCTAGATCTGGTTTGTATGAGGTTGATGAGCTCCTCCTGAGATGCATCCCTTGGATAAAGTCATTCAGAAAGTGGATGCCACTTACTGTAAAAAAAAAAAATCTCTGGCTGCAATGTTGCCCCCCCCCCCCAAAAAAAAAATCTGAAAAAAACATGGACTGGAACACAACAAAAGTAAATGGATAACCTCCATTTAAATACATTTATATCTGTCTAAAAAGAAAATTATGCAGCCATGCTCTATTTACAAATCAGACCAGAATGGATAGTTATTCATTTATTTCTACAATCTCAAAGAGATGCTGTAATTTTTTTATCTGTCGATGAATAGGTGAATAACAGATTAAGGCCCCATTCACGCTTGCAAATGGCGCTGTTTACAATTAGCTGAGAGAGACCCAGTGGGTGGTTCCCTGCCATTAGCTGTGGGCAGGAAGACCAATTGAAAGCAATGGAGGCTGACAGTTCACGCAACTATTTAGGCTCTCTTATTCCCAGGCCCAGTAGACAGTGCTATGAGTAGCTGTAATATAGCGCTACCTACAGGACCAGTGAATAGAAGGGGGAGAAGAGCCAGAGTTGCAGTATCCTGAGTACTGTGAAAAATCCAGGGAGAACGATAACACAGGTAAGCAGTGCACAGATGAGAGACAAAGAATCACTTGCTACTGTACTCTGTGTCACTATTGACCTCTAAACTCTGTAGTAAGGGACTTATGTAGCAAGTGAGATGGAGTTCATGGGTTAGTAAAAAGTGAGGCAGAGGTTAGGAATCAGTAGTAATTAAACTAGAGTCCAGGGGTCAGTAGTAAGTAGAGTTTAGGGGTCAGTAGTAAGTGAGGCTGGGTTCAGGGGTCAGTAGTAATTGAACCAGAGTTCAGGGGTCAGTAGTAAGTAAGCCAGAGTTCAGGGGTCAGTAGTATGTAACAAAGGGTTCAGAGGTCAGTAATAATAATTGATAAGCTTGGCTTTCAGACTAATGCAGTGCAGTTTTACCACACCATGGGTGCAGCACAGTGTACCTGTGGTTTTTGTGTAGGTTAGCTGCAGTTTGACATAGACTTCTATTATGTCCCATGGTTTTGATGCACTTTCTAAAAATGCCCCAAAACTACCCTTTCAGTTTTTGTTTTCAGAAAGTGCACCAAAGGCGCCAGATATATTAGAAGTCTATGGCAAAGTCCAACTAACCCTCACTGAAACTGCAGGTACACTGCATTGTAACCATGAAAACCATATGGCATTAGTGTGAATGCAAAGAAGGAGGGCGCACCGACCTAGTGCATTTCATTAAGTAATAAAACAATGATCTTACTCACAAAGGGAGTTGTAGAAAGCGCTTAACAGGCAATCAAACTGGTACACAGCATCATCAGCAACATCTGATGACAACACGGACTGTTTAGGCTCTGATGAAAGGGGTGAACCTCTGAAACGCATCAGCCAATTGCCGGCTTGCTACCATCCGATCCGTGTTGTCATCAGATGTTGCTGACGATGCTGTGTACCAGTTTGATTGCCCGTTAAACGCTTTCTACAACTCCCTTTGTGTGTAAGATCATTGTTTTATTACTTAATAAAATCCTTTAAACGGTAATGCACTAGGTCGGTGCGCCCTCCTTCTTTTCTTTTTTAGTTTTATGAATTCCCATGATTCTGAGGAGGGCTGCAAGATCTTAGACTTTGCCTTGAAATTGGACTACGTTGCCCTTTAGCGGAAAACACCAGAGCAGAGGAGAATTTTTTGTGTGTTATTAGTGTGAATGCACCCTACTTTTATGTGTACAGGAAAGCTTTTGTCTTATTTAATCATTCCCTTTTAGTCCTTCCCAATGTAAACACAATTTGGCCACATACCCCATTTACCGCAGCTTTGGGGTGCACACCCCAATGCAATAGGTTGTGCACACCTATTGTTGATCACATGGAATCACTTGCAGCCAGCTATCAGCTACCCATTGCCTTCAGTGGGACTTCCTGCCCGCAGCTACTCACATAGAACCTCCGCTTGATCTCCTACAGCTAATAACTAATGGACTCATTGGCAAGGGTGAATGGGGCCTAACAGAATGATAGTGTGAAAAGACCCTGCAGTATTATAACAACAAAAAATATAGAAATGTGAAAAACAGATGCGTACTGATAAATAGAACTGAACTGAAGATGGATTTAGAAACTGGTGAAAACTGAAGTGAGAGGATTTAGTTTTCATGATTTTTTTTTTCTTTTCTTTTTTTTTTAATCAGTTTTCATGACGGAACTGAGCTAAAATAGCTTCCTAAATAAGTAACATAATCACTCTGTTGCTACAGCCGTTGAAATTGAACTGGTAAAGATCTTATGCGTGTAATAGTTTAACATACTTTGGAAAGCGATATAAATTCACAGGGAAACACCACATGCTGTAATTGATCAGATTAGCTATGTTAGACTGTAAGCAATCGCTGTGTAAAAAAGTGTTCTAGGCAACATTACAGAAGATTCATAGTGGTTCAGGAGTGAAATATCCACATAAACTCCTATTAAAACACCCACAGATAACAATGAAAATCCACCGCTGCTACTGGCTAGTCTGTGTAACAAAATGTGAATATTCCATTTTTTATCTTTCTGCTGTTTTTGGCCCAGGAGCCTTGATTCTAAATTCCAACCTCATTGCCACCTGCTGGCAAAAAACGAAGTCTCCCATTATCCAAATGGTTGCTAAATAATGACTTTCTGTAAGCTCTGTTGTGTGTGAAAGATAATTATTCAAGAATTGTCTTGCTAAGATGAGGGTATAGAATAGGCAACACATTTTCCTGGAAAATTATTTTCTCTCTAAAAAAATAATTGAATTCATTAAATCAATATATTAAATGTTTATGAAAGTAGTTGTGAACATACAATGTTATAGATAGTTACACCACTAACCTAGTATCTAAATACCAACCAAATAATTCTCTAAGTTCCTCCCAAGACCTTCTGCACCTTAGCTCCATTGTCACATCCTCTCATGCCTGCCTCCAAGACTGTAATCAAGCCTCTCCCATCCTATGAGGCTCCCTACCCCAATCTGTCCAACTAAATCTTATGCCACGTACACACGATCGGTTAACCGATGAAAACGGTCCATCAGAGCATTCTCATCGGATGGACTGATCGTGTGTATGCGGCATAACTCTGTCTAATTTTAGGTGGACAGAAAACGCAACTCTTAAGAGAAGCCTATCCTGCCCCACCTAACACCTGTACTTTTATTTTCTCCATCAGCCTTTCCCCCACAGTTATTACCTTTGTATCGCGTGACTCTCCCTCTTAGATTGTAAGCGCTAATGAGTTACATTCCTCCTGTATTGAATTGTATTGTAAATATCTACCCTCATATTGTAAAGTGCTGTGAAAACCATTGGCGCTATATAAATCTTGTATTATAATAATAATAATAATAATAATAATCATAGACACTTTACCCAATAAAGTTATAACCATTGAGGCACCATAACTGCTTTTGGTTAGTTTCAACAATGATCTTTCTATTTTTTTTTTTTTACAAGACTAACATGTTTTGTCATGCAATCATGCATCTCTTCTTCATTATAGTGGGGCTGTGGTTAAAGGACACAGACTCACAGTATGCCTGCATTCCATAGTTTGTTCAACCTGAAAGAAGATGCAGGATGTGCTTGAGCAGGGGGCAGGTTCAAGAGTCAGCCTGTGATTGAAAGGGGTGTGTGCCAGAGGCAGACTGTGACTAGTCAGGGGGAGTAGTGGCTGAACAAACTACCCAATACAGAATAGTCAGCCAAAGATTGAGAACTGACCACCCCAACACAGATCAGCTTCTGTACTTTGTGTGGTCAATTTGGAATAAGGAAGAAGTAACTGGCAGGATCAACATTTAGATGGAAGAAATACATGAACAATTTGATTATTGGGGTTGATTTACTAAAGGCAAATAGTTGACCCCTGCAAGTGCAGTTGCTCCAGCTTACTAAATGAGGTAAAGAGGTAAAGCTTCACTTTACAAAAGATACCCAATCATATTTAAGGAAAAAAAAAACAGCATGTTTGCTTACACATGATTGGATGATGGAAGTCAGCATAACTTCTACTCATTTACTAAGCTCTGGATTATGCACTTTGCAAAGTGCACAATCTATATGATCCCAATCTTTAGTAAATCAACCCTTATGATTTATAAAGTACACATGTGAACACCCACATGGAATTCTTTTTTCGTTCAACTTATTCCAAATTGTGCCTTCAAAAAAGTCAATTAATTTAACATTCTGACAACGTCTAAGGTGGAGGATGAGGTTGATACATGTTGGTGGTTTGTTCACTAGCACTGCATGGTATTCAGCAAGCTTGTTCTAAGTAATCAGGCACTTCAAGATTCATCATACAGACTTTTCACATTAGTGGCTCCTTTTATAGTACGTAAACTAGAGGCAGCTTTTAATTTATCAAATGCCCTAGAGAAAATGGGTTTGCTAATCTACTTCCTTACTGGTGGCTTGAAAGGTGATGTATTCCACTGCTTAGTATGGTATGGTTAGTTAGAAGCCCCTGGAGGCCAACGATCCACAGGGAGGCCTTGGTGTAATGCATAAACCCATGCAATCTATGTATGTTGGGAGCAAATGACATTAATTAAATGTACTAGCTAGAGGACAGTGCAAAGACCAAAGCATAGTGTGCCAAACTGGCTAGACTTCCCTACTGTACTTTATCCACTTTGTATGCTACTATCAATTATATTAACACATAAGGTACCCCACAAATACATAGAGCCACAGAAGCTGAATGAGAGAAATCGCTCAATTCCCCCATCCACACTAAACCGTGTGCATGGATGCATCTGCAGTGGCAGCTATTGTTATTCTGGCAGCTGACACTGGTGGCTGTCAGAACACCCAAACAGCGAAACAGTGCCTGCTTCTGATTGAGTGCAGATGCTCTTCAGCTGAGAGTTCTCCATGATGCTCCTTCGAAAATAGTCAAATTAAAAATTTGCGTTTTTTAAAGTGGTTGTAAAGGAAAACATTTTTTTCCCTCAATAGCTTCCATTACCTTAGTGCAGTCCTCCTTCACGTACCTCATCCTTCAATTTTGCTTTTAAATGTCCTTATTTCTTCTGAGAAATTCTCACTTCCTGTTCTTCTGTCTGTAACTACACACAGTAATGCAAGGCTTTATCCCTGGTGTCGAGAAAGCCTCTTGAGGGGGGATGGGATGAGCAGGAGTATCAGGATGCCCACTAACACACAGCTCCTTTCTCTATCTGCAAAGTAGAGAGCATCCTGACTTGCCTGCTCGCCCCCTCCCCCCTCAAGAGGCTTTCTCCACACCAGGGAGAAAGCCTCGCATTACAGTGTGTAGTTACAGATAGAAGAACAGGAAGTGAGGATTTCTCAGAAGAAATAAGGACATTTAAAAGCAAAATCGAAGGATGAGGTAAGTGAAGGAGGACTGCACTGAGGTAAAGGAAGCAATTTAGGGAAAAAATGTTTTCCTTTACAACCCCTTTAAGCTGGGTTGTAAAATCATCATTATTTTGCTAGAAAATTACGCAGAACACCCAAACATTATATATGTTTTTTTAGCAGACACCCTAGGGAATAAAATGCAACGTTTTAGCTTGCACAGTATTTGCACAATAATTTTTCAAACGCCTTTTTAAAAAAAAAATGGTTTCATGAATTAAAAAAATAACAAAACAGTAAAGTTAGCCCAATTTTTTTGTAAAATATGAAAGATTATGTTACACCGAGTAAATAGATACCTAACATGTAACACGTTTCTTCTAATTTAAGTTCCCTTGCGCCAAAACGTTTTATTCGTATTGTGGGGTCACCAGTACTGTATTTGTACATTGAAATCATATCCCCTCTCAACCGTCTCTTTTCCAGAGAGAATATGTTTAGTGCTCATAATCTTTCAATCCCCTAATTAGCTTTGTTGCTCTTGTCTGGACCCTCTCCAGTTCCAGCACATCCTTTCTGAGGACTGGAGCCCAGAACTGGACGGCATACTCCAGGAGTGGTTGGACCAGAGACTTGTAGAGTGGGAGAATTATCTTTTTAGCTCTGGAGTTAATCCCCTTTTCAATATTCTGTTGGCTTTGGTTGCAACAGCTTGGTATTGCATGCATTGCTGAGCCTACTATCTACTAAGACCCCCAGGTTCCTTTTCCTTTCTATATTCCCCCCAGAGGTTCTCCCCTAAGTAAGTAGATTGCATTCATATTAAATTATTAAACTGCTTAGCTTAGTATTGTCTGCAAAAACTGAGACTGAACTGTTTACCCCATCCTCCAGGTCATTTATGAACAAATTAAATAGAATTAGTCCCAGCACAGAACGCTGGGGGACCCCACTTTCTACACCCGACCATTCCAAGTATGTCCCATTTATCACCACTCTCTGAACTCACCCCTACAGCCAGTTTTCAATCCATGAACTCACCCTTTGGTCCATGCTGACAGACCTTAGTTTGTGCAGTAAACATTTATGGAGAACTGTATCTTATGCCTTTGCAAAATCCAGATTCACCATGTCAATGGGCCTTCCTTTATTTAGATGGCAGCTTACCTCCTCATAAAAGGTTAATAGATTGGTTTGGCAAGAACGATTCTTCATGAATCCATGCTGATTACTGCTAATGATACTGTTTTCATTACTAAAATCTTGTATATAATCTCTTATCATCCCCTCCAAGAGCTTGCATAATATTGACGTTAGGTAACTGGTCTGTAGTTCACAGGGATATATCTTGGTCCTTTTTCAAATATTGGTGCTGCACTGGCTTACTTCCAATCATCTGGTACCCTACCAGTGAGTAGACTTTTCATAAAAATTAGGAACAATGGTCTGGCAATTACTTGACTGAGTTCCTTCAGGACCTTCGGGTGCAAGCCATCTGATGACGGTGACTTATTACTGTTACGTTTTTCAACTCTATTCCTAATTCTATCCTCTGTTAGCCATGACAGTTGTTCCTGTGACATGTCATGAGGATAAACCTTGCAGTTTTGGTTATTGAAGCCCCCTGGTTCCCTCACAAAGACTGAGAAGAATACTTTCAAAACCTTCACCATCTCCCACCCTTTGTAACCAGATTCCTGTCATCATTCTTTATGGGGCCAATATGATCTGACCTCCCTCTCTTACTATTTATATACTTAAAGAATTTCTTGTGATTTTTTTTACTCTCCTCCACTATGTGCCTTTTGTTCTCTATCATAGCCACCCTGATTACACCCTTACATACTTTGTACGGATGATAACCCCTCAGGCTTGTATTTTTTAAAGGTCTTCTCCTCTGCTTTTATATCCATTTTACATTGGAGTAAAGCCACCCAAGACTTTTAATTGGCTCTTTACAAATTTATTTCCCATTGGGATGCACTGGCTATTACCCTTATTTAATACCCTCTTAAAGCACACCCATTTTTCCTCCATTTTCATTGTTCTTAGGACTTTATCCCATTTAATATCTTATAGCAAGGAGTGTAGTTTATGAAAGTTGGCTCTTTTGAACTTCCGTGTCTTTGTATTCCCCTTATGTTTCTTATTTGTGTGACTTATACTGAAACTAATTGACCTGTGATCGCTGTTTCCTAAATTCCCACCTATTTCCACATCTGTGATCAGGTCTGTATTGTTAGTAATCAGTAGGTATTGTAATGCTTTGTTTCGTGTTGGTGCATTTACCATTTGACCCATGAAATTGTCCTGCAAGACATTTAGGAAATGGCAAGCCTTAGGCCTCGTACACACGAGGCAATCTATTTGTTCAAATCGGTCGGACCGACCAATTTGAACAAATCTGTCTGCTTGGATTTTGGTTTGCTCGCGTGTACACACGAGCAAACCAAAATCCCCGCCAGCAGACAGCGCGCTGACGTGTCGGTGACGCGGCGGTGACGTTGACGCCGCCACGTCACCGCACCAGGAAGTAAAACACTTCAGCGCATGCGTCGAAATCATTCTGCGCGTGTGCGAGAAGACATGTCTGCTGGTTAGCGTACTAACCAGCAGACATGTCGGGCGGACGGGTTCCCAGCCGACAGATTGGTAAGCATGCTTTCAAATCTGTTGGCTGGCCAAATCCGTCTGCTCGCCCGTACACACGATCGAATCTGTCTGCTGGGACGGTCTAGCAGACCGTTTCCAGCAGACAGATTTGGTTGTGTGTACGCGGCCTTAGACAAATACGTGGTTCCTTCCGCCCAGTCTATGTCTGGATAGTTAAAATCCCCTATTATAATGACACTTCCCTACCTTTCTGCCATTCCAAATTGTGATAGGAGATCCACCTCCCCCTCTTCCTTCTGGTTAGGGGGCTTATAGCATACTCCCAGTATAACTTTCCCTTTGGTTTCCTCCCTTTGTAGCTCTACCTATAAGGATTCCACCTCCTCCCTTGCTCCATAAGTGATGTCCTCACTCACAGTCACTTGTACATTGTTTTTGATATACAGGCATATCCCTCCCTATCTCTGCAATATAGGTAAAACCCTTGAATGGTTGCCAGCCAATCATAAGAGCTGGTAAATCAAGTCTCTGAAATTCCCACAAAATCTAAATCCTTCTCGTACAATAGCAGCTCTATGTTCTATCTTGTCCTCCAGACTCATGGCATTAGTTAACAAGCAACATAGTTTGGCCAGATGCATACTATTTCCTTATTGGGTGTTCTGAGGTTACAAATAGGACTTGTTACTATACTTACCTCGGGTTTAGGTGCTTTAGTCAAACTACCACTAATGTCCCCAATAATACCCTCTGAACTTTGTTTCATGCTTGCTATATCTACATCTGGACCCTCCCCCCGTCGCCTAGTTTAAAAGCTCCTCTAAATTGTCGGTCATCTTCTCTCACAGCCGATCTGCACCTTCCCCATTTACGTGCAGTCCCAGCCTGCTAACGAGCTGGTAACCAACTGAGAAGTCGAGTCCAGGAACCCAAACCCCTTCTTTCTGCACTAGCTCCTCAGCCACTTGTTTACTTCCCTATTCTTCTGCTGCCTCTCTGGTGTGGCTGGAGGTATCGGTAGTATTTCTGAGAATACTACCTTGGAGGTCCTAATCCTCAATTTAACTCCTAAGTCTCTAAAATCTTTTTTTAGGATACTCCATCTTCCTCTGACTTTGTCATTGGTGCCAACATTCACCATAACAGCTGGGTCTTCCCCAGCCCCTCCCAAATTCTCAGAAGAACACCTGATCTGTGATGTGCCGAACCTGAGCGCCCAGTCGACAACATACAGTTTGACACTTCAGGTCTTCATGACAGATTGACCTCTCTGTTCTTCTGAGAATTGAGTCCCCTACCACCAGAATCTGTCTTCCCTTTTCCATGGCTTTAAGCCCCCCCCCCACCCTCACTTGGGGAGTCATTTCCCCGGCAGCTAGGGGCATCACTCTGCTACATCAATGCTGGTCCCTGACTGGTTTCACAAATATCACGCAGCGGGGTGTACTATTATTATTGTACAACTGTACTATTATTATACTACTTCTATTATTATTATTATTGGGATGTTCCAGCCTAGGATCGGCCTCCCTGACTATTTCCCCTTCCTGACTGTCACCCATCTGCTCTGGTGCTTGCGCCTCTTTGTCTCCACCCGCCTCTGTGCTGGCCCCTGCCGACACCTGCCCGGTACGATACCAACTCTCCTTAAGTATGGATAGGCTTCTCAGTGTTGAAAGTTGCTTCCCTAGATTCAAAACCTGGGCTTGCAGGCTAACAGGGTGCTTACATTTTGCACAGCAGTATTCGCCCTCAATCGGATAATCAAGAAATGCATACATGCCACAAGATGTACACCGAGTTGCATCTCCATACCCGCCGGCCATTATACCCGCTAATTTAATAGGGATTGGGAATTATGTTCTGTCCAATTAACTAACAACTAGCTTCTTGACACTAATACTCAACAACACACAGGTACTCACAGAACACAGGTACTCACATACACGTGTACTCACAGCACTCGAGCACTCACAACACACAGGTACTCACAGCACACGGGTACTCACAGTACACAAGTACTCACAGCACTTGGGTACTTACAGCCAGAGGTGTAATTAGGTTTTGTGCTGCCCTAGGCCTGACTAAACTCGTGCACCCCCTAATTTAAATATGACCCACCCCTTCCTGTTACGGCCACACCCTGTGTTGTTTAAGACCCGTCTTGAAATTTTCGAGTGAGGACACTAGTTCTGAGGGCCGGGGGCAATGAATTCTTTTAATATGCTTAGATTTCCTCTTACTTCCTGGTTGTCCATAGAGCAGGAAGTGAAGGGAAATCTTCGCAATGGGACAGGGATGGTAAAAAATAAACTGACAGGGGCTATAACCCTCCCTTACTCTACCCAAAATGAAAAATAAAGTGTTGCCTATAGTTCTACTTTAAGTAGATGGTGCAGCAGAAACATATAGCAGAGTGAGGAAGGTTTGTGGTCCAGGATGATAAAACAGTCAAAATTGGAAGCTCCCACCCCCCCCACCACAGTTGCGGAATGCCGCCCGCTCGTAAACCAGAAGCAGTGCGGCCGCTTTTTGGGGGCGCTAGACTAATTTTCCTAACAGTGTAGCGCAAGTCGGCGGGGACTCTTTTCGTGCTGCCCCCCTGCACAGTGCTGCCCTAGGCCTGGGCCTTGTTGGCCTAGGCCAGGATACAGCTCTGCTTACAGCACATGGGTAATCATTGCACACAGGTACTCACAGCACTCGGGTACTTGCAGCACATGGTTACTGAGCATTTGGGTATTTAAAAACACAGGCACTCACATAAACAGGTATATACAATCGCAGGTACTCACATACACTTGTACTCACATGCACCGGTACTCACATACACTGGTACTCACAATACACTGGTACTCACAATACACTGGTACTCACAATACACTGGTACTCACAATACACTGGTACTCACAATACACTGGTACTCACAATACACTGGTACTCACAATACACTGGTACTCACAATACACTGGTACTCACAATACACTGGTACTCACAATACACAGGTACTCACAATACACAGGTACTCACATTACACAGGTACTCACATTACACAGGTACTCACAATACACATGTACTCACAATACACATGTACTCACAATACACATGTACTCACAATACACAGGTAATCACAATACACAGGTACTCAAATACACAGTCAGTGTATTTTTTCTATCATCATCTATTATAATACATATATGAAATACTGAATCAAAAATATCCTCAGGAGAGGTCCTAATGTATTTAACCTCTTCCAGATAGGTCACTATACATATCAGCTCCCCTATTGTTCCAGGAGGACATAGAACTACGTCTTCCAGAAACTGCACTCCTGTGCACACCTGCAATGTATTATTGAATACAGCAGACCACAGACAAAAGAAGAAGATTGATCTATACCATGTTATTGCTGTGAAGAATCACAGCATCACAGAATTTAAGCACAGTTTGCAGTTAGCAGCCGTGTCTCATTTACTGACCCGCAATCTGAAAGCAGTGTACGTTAATGGTAAGAAAGCCTCCCGACTACCAGCCAGCACCAGTTAAATAAAGTACAGCACCAACAGTTAAAAAAAAAAACACCCCCTACTGCCATTCACTCCTCTCCTGTATATGTTAGCCCCATCCTGTCTCTGATCTGATCTGTATATTAACCCCTCACCTATTATCCTGTACATTAACCCCTTCATCTGCATCCTCTTAGTGTATGTGACCTGTACATTAATCCATTCACCTCCTTCTCACTCTCTGTATGACCTGAACATTTATTATTCATAGTGCACCATTATCAAGATCCGTGATTTAACCCCACTCAAGGCAAGTTTATTCATTTCTAGAAAATTGTTGCAAAATATCATATCACCTTGGGGTTTCTACTTGCCAAAATGGTTAATTTTGTGGTTTTCATACTGACCTGGCATTTTTTTTTTACAATCTAAAACATTAAGTAAGAGAATTTTTTTGGTGTCCACTATACAGAAAAAAAAAACAATGGCTGTTAAATACCAGAGACATCTCTATCTCTTTTAAGAAAAGGATAAACAATTCATTTGAGCACATTGTTGCATGGCTGAGTAATTGTAGGTCAAAGTATTACAGCCTGGTATTGACCTGGTAATGAAGGTGAAACTTACTATAAATGAAGTGGTTAAATCGATTCCACCAGTGGTTCAAAATGCCTATGTGTGAACAGAGCCTTAGTGCTTAGGCAAACCCCAGAGGCTATTGCCACAAAATGTAAGTATGCATCTAATTAGGAGGAGTATGGGCTAGGTTAAGTAAGGGAAGTGTGGCAAAATTAATATGTGAACTTTCTTTTATTGTGAACTTATTTTTACACATTACTGTTGAAGTCATAGGGCCCTATGATCAGTGTTTATTTTGTACATACATATATTGTGACAGAGAGAAGGCTCTGTCACTGTAAGAATGTATGGGAAAGTGACATTTAGGGTTAATGCAAGGTTCATAACTATCATGTCAAATAAAACCAAGGAATTTCCAAGTTCAACTTACCAACCAGCCTGCGACCAACCAAATTGACCTGTCTAACGTTATGCATTAAAAACAGGGGTTTAGTTGCACACATTTGCAAATGAATGCATAAACTGCAGCCCCCAGCAAGGCACCCTGTATCCTGCATACCCTACCTCTACCTTTTAAGAGTCTCCACAGTGGGAGCACATGTATTCTGATGGATAGATGAAGGGCAGGTGACTGGAGGGAGCCCACCCCTCCTTAAAGGCGCAGGAACACACTGAACACCCAGAACATGGCAGCAAAAGTGCATTGCCTGACCAATATATCAATAATACAAAAATGGTCACTGCCCCGCCTATAGCTGGTCTTCACAGCAAGGAGCACTGAAAGGGCAAACACATGTCAAATAAAGCCTTTTCTTGTATTCATAACTATCATCTCTGAGCGTAGAAAGCTGTGTATTCTTCTTTCTCCAGATTCTATAGTTCTGGGTCGGAACAGTCAATCCTGTGTCCTGGTTTTGCTAGACACCTGCAACCTGGCTGACTACACAGGTGTGCAGACAGGCGTAACTACAACTTTCAGGGCCCTAGTGCAGGAAACATGAAGGGCCCCCCTGACCCCACAAGGGGGCCCTTACTCATGTTCTGATGCAGGCCACCTACTGCTATCTTGAGGCCCCCACATGGTGGTGGAATGCCAGGGTCCAGTCACAAGTGCAACATTTGTGACCCTGGTTGTTCTGCCACTGATCTTACTATTACTAGGGGACATTTTGGAGGATGTAAGGGAGCACTCTGGAGGTACTAAAACAGTACCTCCAGAGTGCCCCCTTTTGGGATCAGGGGTAGAGGGATGGTGGTGGGGGGTTGGGATCAGTGGCAGAGGGATGGTGGTGGAGGGACCAGATCATTCACAGAGATAGTTGTGGAGGATCAGGCAGAGGGATAGTGATGGAGGGATCAGATCAGGCAGAAGTATAGTAGTGAAGGGATCAGATCAGGCAGAGGGATGGTGGTGGAGCAATCAGATCAGGCAGAAGTATAGTGGTGAAGGGGTCAGATCAAGCAGAGGGATGGTGGTGGAGGGATCAGATCAGGCACAGAGATGGTGGTGGAGGGATCAGATCAGGCAGAGGGATGGTGGTGGAGGGATCAGGTCAGGCAGAAAAATGGTCGTGGAGGGGTTAGATCAGGCAGAGGGATGGTAGTGGAGGGATCAGATCAGGCAGAGGGATGGTGGTGGGGGATGGAATGATGACACTGTCACTCACCTGCTCCCAGTGTCAATCAATGTCCCCTCCTTGCTCAGTGTTCTCTCAATCTGCAAACTCACAGTGCCTCCAGTAACTGCTCTCTCGACAAGGGGACACTGGCTGCCCCTCACACAACTGGCCCACCAGCTGTTCAGTTGACTTTCTGCTCCACTCCAGTTTCCTCCTTCCAACATGGAGCTGCTTTATTCTACTGTATCCTGTACTATCAAAATGATTATATAGATAAGTAATAAGCTTTGGTGAAACCTAATCATTTTAGCACATATTCACTCAAGAAAAGGGTTAAGGTTTTTCTGAGGTTGTGTCAAGTGGTCAACTGAGAATCAAATTGTGTATAGAGTTCCACTTTAATAAAGTAAAGGCCAAGGTGCTGAACACATTGCAGAAACATCAAATTTTACCTAGCATTGTTCTATTCCAGTTGAAACAGTAAAGCAGTTTCCTAATTGGTGGCTAGGTAATACTTTAGCTGGCACTTTTTTTTTTAAAAAAACAGAATGGTAGTTTTTTTTTTTTTTTTTTAACATAATAGCATGGTAATAGCTATTAATAGCAGTGTGAGATAACAGTAAGGCTGGGTTCACACTACGATGTTCCCGTCCGTCAGCCGCATACGATTTATATGAAAAAACGTATGCGGCTGAAACGGATTTATACGTATGGAACCGCACATATGTGCGTTTTCCATTGACTTTAATGTTAAAAAAAAACGTATGCTTTTGCCATACGGTTTCAAAAACGGCCTCAAAACCGTGGTTGAACACGGTTTTGCGTGCTGTTAAAAAACGTTTTGCCAGCAAATCGTACGCCCCCGGATGCATCTGAGTGCATACGATTTGCAATGCATTGTCTATGTATGCGTTTTCCCGTACGGGCCCGTACGTTTTCAAAACTGAAATCGTATGCGGCTGACGGACGGGAAAATCGTAGTGTGAACCCAGCCTTACAGGAGAGTAAACATATACAGGTACGGTATAGTCAAGATAGGAAAAAGCTGGCACAGATTTAATTGCCATTTAATAGTCCTCTAAGTATTAGTGGTTCAGGAATCTAGTTATACATGTTATCGCTGTAACTTCTTAAAAGATACCTGAGAATATATGTAAAGATTAGATATTTTCACTTCTGACAAATGCTGCTAGCTTGCATTCTCACAGTGTAATGTCTAAAATAAAACATGTTTAAATGGAACCTGTCAAGTTAGGCTGAAATGAAAAGGTTGACCTTCAAGAGGCAAGTTTACACCCTAGAGGCACATATTATTCAATATACTCCAATCAATACCTGATGGCGATAGTTATTGAATGATTTATCACCTATAAAAAGATATTGTTTTTCTTTCCCTTTCACGTCTAATCACATTGAAGGATGTTGAATGAATGCGCTTGTTTCATTTATCACCATGGCAAGTTCAAATTCAGTGAATGTGACAATAAAATATCAGAGCATTGTGAATCATAGTTGCCATGACTTTCTGAATTCCGTGGATTATATAAATAGCTATTGCTGTATTAGGTAAGTCTCTGGAACTGAAATATGCAGCAAGAACATGGGGCGGTATAGTAAACTGGTAAGTTTTGTAATGACCCCTCACAAACATGTTATCAAGAAGAAATGTTCTTCATTTTCCTTAAAGAGTAACTCCATTTTTGTTGAGAAAAAAACATTCCCCTCTGGCTGATCTATGTACATTGAAGGGATTTTAACAAACTTTGTTGCAGATTCCTACCTTTTATTATTATGAAGAATTCTGAAGAAATTCCTGTGTGTATGTCTGTGTCCATGTGGTTAAGGTAATCTAATGGGAGTGGTTTTCTTATTATCAACCAGCTGCTGCACCTGCTGGTGTATGCATTCTTTTAGACGTGATTTATATATAAAAAGGAGATGCCTGAAATCTGACATCAGATGCCTCTAGAAGCAGCTGTGATAACATCCAGTGTGCATGAGGCCTAACACTGCAAGCTGCTGTTACTGGTTAAGCACACATCTTTTGCCGCGTACACACGATCGGAAATTCCGACAAGAAAATCGTGTATTTTTTTCAGACAGGATTTTGTTTTCGGAAATTCCGACAGAAAAAGTCCCATGGGGCCTACACACGGTCGGTATTTGCGACCAAAAGCTCACACCAAACTCTTCTTGTCAGAATTTCCGATCGTGTGTATGCGGCATTAGGGTTTAACCACTTAAGGACCTTAGGTGTTTTTCAGTTTTGGTGTTTGCAAGACTAAAACAGTTTTTTTTCTGCTAGAAAATTACTTAAAACCCCTAAACATTATATCTTTTTTTTTCTAACACCCTAGAGAATAAAATAGTGGTCATTGCAATACTTTTTGTCACACCATATTTGCGCAGCGGTCTTACAAGCGCACTTTTTTTGGAAAAAAATCACTTTTTTGAATTAAAAAATAAGACAACAGTAAATTTGGGCCAATTTTTTTATATATTGTGAAAGATAATTTTACGCCAAGTAAAATGGTACTTAACATGTCATGCTGAAAAATTGTGCCCGCTCGTGGCATGGCGTCAAACATTTACCCTTAAAAATCTCGATAGGCAACGTTTAAAAAATTCTATAGGTTGCATTTTTTGAGATACAGAGGAGGTCTAGGGCTAGAATTATTGCTCTCGCTCTAACGATCGCGGCGATGCCTCACTTGTGTGGTTTGAACACCGTTTTCATATGCGGGAGCTACTCGCGTATGTGTTCGCTTCTGCGTGCGAGCTCGTCGGGACGGGGCGCTTTATAAAAAAAAAATTGTTTTCTTATTTATTTTTATTTATTTTAACATTTTTTACACTGAAAAAATAAAAATGTATCACTTTTATTCCTATTACAAGGGATGTTTACAAAAGCATGACAGGTCCTCTTAAATATGAGATCTGGGGTCAAAAAGACCTCAGATCTCATATTCAGGCTTAAAAGCAAAAAAAAATTAAAAAATGTTGACTGTCATTTTCTCAAATGACATACAAAAAAATGTTTCTTTAAGACGCTGGGCGGGACTGACGTTTTGACGTCACTTCCGCCCAGCACAGCTATGGGGACGGGTGAGGGACATTTTTCCCTCAATCGTATCCCAACACAGCTGCCGACAGGACCCGATTGCCTCCGCCGCTACCGACAGCAACGGTAAGCGGCGGAGGGCGTGGGAGAGTGGCAGGAGGGGGCCCCTCTCCCGCCACCGATAACGGCGATCTTGCGGCGAATCCGCCACGGAATGAATGAATGAATGAAAACTTATATAGCGTGGCACATGCGAACTGAATCACCTCTGGGCGCTTGTTGTTCCTGTCTCCTTTGGTATCAAAAGAGATGAGTCTTGATCTTTCTCCTGAATGCTAAGTAGTTCTCCAACCGAATACTGGTTGGCAAAGCGTTCCATAGTCTGGGACCTTGGACCGCGAATCTTCTATCTCCTTTAGATTTGTATCCGGCTTTCGGTATCTGCAGGAGATTTTGATCAGTGGATCGCAGCACGCGATTGGGGTTATGGGCTTTTATTTTTTCGCGTAGATAATGGGGAGCATTCCCATTGATACATCTATGCGTTAGACAGAGTGCTTTAAAAGTGATTCTGACTTCCGGTTCCGGCGCCGTATGTGAGGGACAGAGTGACCGGAGGCTCCGCCAGCCTGCTTACAAATCGGCATACAAAACCCTGCCGCCGCTCCGTTTTAGCGTGACAGCTGTCCTCCTCTTCCTCCCCGCGGCCAGGCGAATGGATCGCTATCTCACCCAGCCGCGTCTAACCTCCGGAGACAACGTGAGTGACTCGTCTCCCCCCGCTCAGTCACAGGCTGCAGCTAAAATGGCCGCGGCTGCACAAGACTCCTCTTCCTTCACGCAGCGCCCAGCACCTTCACACACAGGGCACAGCTGCTGAGCCCACTCAGGAGGATATGGAGGTTACGGCAGCTAAACCCCCAGAAATGGACAGCTCTCATGCTAAAATAGCACAAGCAGTAGCCGCACTCCTCTCCCCTACGATCACCGCAGCAGTGACCAAGGCAGTGACTGAAGGCATTCAGCAGCTGAGGCGGGAGATAGGGGAACACTCCCTTAGACTGACAGAGGTGGAGCAACGTGTCTCCTCAGTAGAGGATGATCAATACTCCATGAATGCAGCTTTGGAAAAATGTATTCAAGACCAACAACTCCTGCACGATCGTATTGAAGACCTCGAGAACCGATCCAGGAGGAATAATTTGAGAATCATTGGCCTCCCTGAATCCTTTAAGCAGTCTTCTCTGACTGACCTATGCGCTTCCGTGCTTCCTGAGTCCCTTGGGATTTGTCGTAGTTGTACAGTGGAGAGAGCTCATAGGATCGGAGCCCCATCTGACGATCGTAAACGTCCGAGACCGGTGATCGCCAAATACCTAAATTATGCGGATCGCTCGGACATATTGCAGGCCTTCCGCAAGGCACGATCGGTGGTGATAGAGGGCCACAAACTGTTGATTTTCGCAGATTACTCGGCTGAGGTCTCCCGTAAGCGCAAAGAATTCCAACCTGTCTGCGCTGAGCTCTACAAAAGGGGCGTACGTTTTACCTTGGCATACCCTGCCGTACTCCGCATACAAGCCCAAGACGGAGAACAAATCGTGCTACAGTCCCCAGATAAGGCGTCCGCTTACCTTCAATCAATCTCACCCAGCAAGGCTGTCTCTACTTCCTATGCAGACAAAGTCAAGCACGGTCCACGGGAGCAGAGAAGCCCCAGGAAAGACCCTCCTAAGCGTTTAAAGTCTACCGCTTTGCTAGACCAACCAGCTAGTAGTTAATCTTCCCAGACAGGACAGCCTGTGTCTCAATCTACTGTGCTCTGCGATCTCACGGGCCATGTGTCCCCCCCAGGATGAATGTGGACCTCCCTGTGAGAACGTTATAGCTTACACTTAGGCCTCGTACACACGAGCAGACAGATTTGTTCAAATCTGTCCGTCCGACAGATTTGAACAAATCTGTCTGCTGGGATTTTGGTTTGCTCGCGTGTACACACGAGCAAACCAAAATCCCCGCCAGCAGAGAGCGAGCTGACGTGTCGGTGACGTGGCGGTGACGTTGACGCCGCCACGTCACCGCACCAGGAAGTAAAACACTTCCGCGCATGCACCGAATCCATTCGGCGGCGGTGCGGCGGCGGTGCGGGACGACATGTCTGCTGGTAAGTGTACTAACCAGCAGACATGTCGGGCGGGCGGATTCCCACCCGATAGATTTCAAAGCATGCTTTGAAATCTGTCGGGTGGCCAAATCCGTCGGCTTGGCTGTACACGTGATCAAATCTGTCTGCTGAAATGGTCCAGTGGACCGTTTCCAGCGGACAGATTTGATCGTGTGTACGAGGCCTTAGCCTTAGTCTTCAGTACATTATTTTGTATTCCCTTATTATTACTTGAATCTTTGGTCCTTATGGTAAAGTTTATAAGTGGCTATCGCCTTATGTACATCTCCCTCCCCCGGGTGTTCTGTTATGTATTGCCGCTTTGGATAAGCTTCAAGAACCAGCCACCTTGCCAACTAATTATACGCATTGGAGGAGCTCTGTCTCTTCCCCCCTTAACCGATTTGTTCCCATTGAAGCAGTGCCTTTCGTTGCAGGTACGGGTTTATTACCCCGCAGGTCTGGTGGTTTATCCGGTGGTGGAATTACATACGGAAAAAAGTGAAGTCTTACAGTGTTATGGTTACTATTGTTTTCGTTAATTGTTGGTTTTTCTTTTTCTCTTTCTTTTCTTGCTTACTCTCTTTTCTTAGGAAGAGTTGGTCCTACCAATCTTGTGTCCGGGATACACATTCCTCTGCACCATACTCAGCCCTTGACCCCCTCTTAGCAGGTAATTTAACTCGGCGATCCCATGCATCTTACCCCTCATATATCTTTCTATGCAAGACATTCGAGTAATATCCTGGAATGTAAAGGGGCTACATTCCCCGATTAAACGCATGAAGGTTCTCAGGCATCTCAAAAGGTTGAAATCTGACATAGCTTTGATTCAGGAATCACATCTGGCAGATAGTGACTTTTTCCGCATGAAAAAGCTTTGGGTGGGACAGGTGATTGGTTCAGCTTCCCGAGGCCGCAAGGCAGGCACCCTTATACTCTTACATAAAAACCTGACCTGCAATCTAGTTTCAGTAGACAGAGATGAGGAGGGTAGATTTGTGTCCATACATCTAAAATTTCCATCGGGCGATGTTAGGTTGACTAATATTTATGCACCTAATTCCCCTGACCAGTCTTTCTTCTCTGACTTAACAGCCAAACTAGCGTGCGATGGTAATATTCCCCACTTCATTGGGGGGATTTTAACTCGACCCTTAATGACCAGGAGGACAGATCCAGTCCACACTCTTCTCTGACGTCGAGGAGAATGGACCGCCACACCCACCTTAGCCACTTCTCTCAGGCCCTAAGTCTGATAGACATATGGAGGATGCACCACCCTCTTGATAAAGAATTCACCTTTTTTTCCCCTGTTCATCACTCCTTTGCCAGACTTAACTACTTCTTCTTTTTTTTTTCAATAGAGTTTTTATTGTAGTTTACAAAATACAGAGATTATATAAAGGTAAAACGTAAATCAAGATCAAAAACAGAGATCAAAATCAAAGACAAAAAAGAAAAAAACCAAAAACAAACATACCACTCATGTTTCATTCTAAGTAGGTCAGATCTTAACAGTAACATGGTAGGCAGAAGTTCTCATGGAAGCATACATTGGAGTAAATTATGCAGAGAAAGTATGCAATACACATAGTCAACCATATTTAGCGGTCCAGACTTCCCATTGTTTATCAAAGGAAGAGCATTTCAATGCATTGATTGCTAGCAGTCGTTCAAATGTGTGGTGTTGGTGTACTTTCCTAGTCAGGTCGGTGACGTTAAGTGTAGTGGCGTGTTTCCAATTTTGTAGTATCAGAGACCTAGCTGCTAGCAGAATGTGGGACACTACTTGTCTCGTTTTATGAGGGAAGGATTCCATACCAATGTGTAAGATAGCCAATGCTGGGTCGGGGGGGGGGCAATATCCCAGTAATGTTAGATATGAGTGTGAAAGTTTGATTCCAAAAACTAGTCAGACTAGGGCATTCCCAGAGCATGTGGAATAGGTGGCCCTTGCATCCGCAATTCCTCCAGCAGAGGTGTGAAGTGTTGGGGAACATAAGTGCAAGTCTGCAGGGAGTATATTGCCAACGGTTGACAATTTTGGTCATCAATTCCCAATGTCCCGAGCAGTGGGAAGCCGTTTGTATCGCGTGGAAAGCAAATTTCCACTGGGCTTCAGTAAACGTGAACCCCAAGTCTTGCTCCCATTTTATATGTGTCTTCTGTTTATGAAAGGTCTTCTTGGCTTGTAGTAAGTTATAGTATATGGCTATGCCCTTATTGTGAATGTTACCTCCCGTCAGGTGTTGCCATACTGATATTGGAAGGCAAACGTCAGGGGGTGGATGTGCCTTTAGGAAGTGTGTTACCCTTGTGCACGTAAAGAACGTACTTGCCGGTAGGCTGTGTTCCTGCAGTATTTGTTGCACTGGTTTAGGTCTCCCATCCTTCATGAAGTCGTGTACTGTGTGTATACCATATGTGTCGAAAAATTTTAGCGATATCATTGGTATATGAGCCTCCAACCATTGTAGGGAGAACTTATGCTGTACAGGTCGCTGGTTGGGGAGATGGGAGTTCAGAAGGGATCTCCATGTCTGTATTGAAGTAGCTATGGTCGGGGGTGTGGAAGTCAAATTCCACGGTATCCATGAATCCCCTAGAAGGAGTGATGGGAGGTCATGCGTGGGGGCCAGGTCTTTCTCAATGTCCACCCATAGTGGTGCGTCAGAGGGGAGGAACCAGTACTTGAGTTGATCAAGCCTAGTCGCCTTGAGGTAGTCTTGAATGTCCACCAATCCTGCTCCCCCCACACTTTTATGAGGTAGTAGGGTGGTGCGTGAGCACCGTGCCCGTTTTGTGCCCCACAGAAAACGCCATTGAATATTGGAGAGTGCTTTGGTGTATTTTGGGGCAATGGCAATCGGTAGGGATCTAAAAATGTACAAAATCTGTGGCAATATGAGCATTTTGAAGGCGGCCAACCTACCCATCCAGGACAATTCTTTATGGGACAGTCCAATAACCTGTGTATTAAGTTTCTGTAACAGCGTTTTTAGATTAGTATCTGCTAGGGATCTAGTGGAGTTGGTCACTTTGATGCCCAGGTATGTTATAGTGTCGTCATTCCATACATAAGGGAGTTTTTGGTGCAGGTGGAGGCGGTCCGCTGTTGATAGGCCTAGGTTCAGTATGTATGATTTGGTGAAGTTCACCTTGTAGTAAGATATTTCCCCAAAGGACACCAGTGCGTCATGTGCTTTAGGTAATGAAGTGAGCGGGTCTGTCAGCATCAATATTACGTCATCTGCGAACAGGTTTATGACATGGTGAGTCGAGCCGATTTTGAACCCTCGTATGTCTGCCAGCGACCGGATAGTCTCCGCCAGGGGTTCAATCATGAGATTAAATATCGTTGGAGATAACGGACATCCCTGGCGTGTCCCATTGGAGATATGAAATGGCACTGACAGCATACTAGATGTGTACACCCTTGCAGAGGGGCATGAATACAAAGCCAGTATTGCGTCTCTAATATGTCCATCAAACCCAAATTTGGATAGAGTCGCTTGCATATAACCCCAGTGGACCCTATCGAACGCCTTCTCCGCGTCTATGGAAAGCAGCAGAGAAGGCGTTCGAGTATTTTCAGCGTGGTGAATAACATTGATTATCCTCCTGGTTGCGTCTGAGGTCTGCCGTCCCCTCACAAAACCCATCTGGTCGCGCTTAATGAGGGATGGTATGAGATCTGCTAGGCGTTTGGCCAGAATTTTGGCATAAATTTTTACGTCCGTATTCAGGAGTGAAATTGGCCGGAAGTTGGAGGGAGTGTTTGGTTCTTTACCTGGCTTAGGAAGGGTAACTATGTAGGCTTGTAACATTTCAGGGGGAAACGATGCTGTGTTTGCGGCTTTATTGAAAATGGATTGCATATGGGGAGCCAGAAGGTGACCAAACATTTTAAAATATTCATTCGAAAACCCATCCGGTCCCGGGGATTTACCATTAGGTAGGGTGGCTATCGCATTTTCTACCTCAGAGGTGGTGAATTGTGAGTTTAAGGAGAGAAGTTGTGGGTCTGAGAGAGAGGGTAGGCTAATCCGCTGTAGGAAATCTGAGATTTGCGATGGCGTGGGTTGATGGGTGGAGGGATCATTTTTAATGTTGTATAAGCTACCATAGTAATCAGCGAATTGATCCGCTATCTTCTGAGGGTCGGTAATTTTATGTTTAAGGGTGGGATGGATTAAGTGGTCAATTCTCGATTTCGTGCGAGTTGCTTTTAGTCTATTGGCCAGATATTTGCCCGCTCTGTTCGCGTTAGCGTATGAGTTAAGTTTGAGTTTTCTAAGGTGATAATCATATTGTTGGGTCAATAGATCTTTAAGCGAGGTTCTCAACTTGGAGAGTTTCGCCGAGAGAGTCTGGTTAGGTGACTGCTTATTCTTTGTTTCTAGCTCATGTATGTCAGCAAGGATAGAGTCAAGTTTGATTGTGCGTCTTCGTTTTTCCCTAGCGCCTAGTTGAATCATTATGCCCCTGGTGAACGCCTTATGATCGCTCCAGAGGGTAAAGGGATCGTCTACTGAGTGAGCATTGTTAAGGAAGAATTCTGCAAGATGTTTGGATATTTGGTCAGAGATTTGAGGCTCTTGCATTAGTCGGACATTATTGCGCCAGATGGGGGGGGAGGGGGAGGCAGCCTGGTCAGCAATGGATATTGTCACCGCTGCGTGGTCGGACCACGTTATGTCGTGAATCCGGGCCGCAGATACCCTTTGTAGCAACCACTTATCTACCAAGAACAGGTCAATACGTGAATAGGAACAATGTCTATGTGAAAAAAAAGTATAGTCTCTCAAGCTCTCATGTAGGCATCTCCACGCATCATATAGTTCCTCTCTGTGCATCAAACTACCCAGTTGCGCGGAACCTTTATAGTTCTTTGAGGACGTATCCAGGCTTGGGTCAATAATGAGATTAAAGTCCCCACACATTAGAAGGTTTCCGTATTGTTGAGCCTTAACTTTCCGTAGCAGCCTGCCAAGAAAGCGGGTCTGGTGTGAGTTTGGGGCTTATAAGGCCACTATTGTGAAAGGCTGTGAGTTAATGTCCCCCTTCAAAATGATGTACCTGCCGTTGGGGTCAGGAGTGACGTCCTGTAAGTGGAAAGACAAGGTATTCCTGATAGCTAGTAGTACCCCTCCCTTCTTACGGCCAGGTGTGCAAGCCAAGAAAACATGTGGAAAGTCCTTGTGGGAACATTTAGGGGCATTAAATTCCTGAAAATGAGTTTCCTGGACGCACAGGATATCCGCGTTGCGTGTTTTCGCCTCGGTCCACATGGACATCCTTTTAGCAGGGTGGTTAAGACCCCGTGCATTAATAGTTAAACAGGTAATAGGCATAGTGCTGTTTGTGAGCGGTCTGACATGTCATGAGGTGATCGTACTCACTGTGACCCGGGATGGTGGCTTGAAGGAGGATGTGTTCTCCGGTTGCTTCCAAGAGGAGACGATGGTGTAGTTCTGGTTTTTCAACTTCAACAAAAAAAATGGTATGAGAAAAAAACATAAACAAAAACACTTGAATAGAAAGAACGATAAGAAAGAGATCCATAAACTGATCCATGTGCAGGTATGACTGCTGCTAAAGATTTAGGGGGAGAAAAAACAGGGATTAGTGTGTATAACCCCTGTAGCCAGAGAGAGTATCTATGTATACTCGTAGTGATTCACACGTTACCACCGTGTTTTGTTTTAGAAGAACGTTTACGTGTGACCAGCTGCCAATCCTCTTGTAATGGGGCGAGTGGCGCAGAAGGAGTCGGAGCCATTGAAGGTGTCTGGTCCGGTAGTATACCCCACTGGCGTAGCATCGCTAAGCCCTCATCTAACGTGGATATGGGGACTGACGTACCGTCATGGGTGACCACCAATTTTGCCGGGTATTTCCACTTGTGAGCAATGTTGTGGTTCCTCAGCGCTTTGGTTATTGTCGCCAGGTTGCGGCGTTGTTGTAGGGTATGTCTGGACAGATCAGGGAGTATTTGAAGGTCAGTGTAGGGAGGGTGCCTGTTTTCTGTTCTGCGAGATGCCACCATGATCTGCTCCTTGACATGGTAGAAGTGTACCCTAAGCAACACGTCCCTGGGAGTGGAATCTGGCAGGAAGGAGGGCTTGGGTATGCGATGTATGCGATCCACAATGAGATCATGAGGAGACAAGGAGGGTAGCAGAGTAGAAAAGAATGCTTGGGTGTAGGATAGAAGTTGCGTAGTGGGGACTGATTCGGGGACCCCCCTTAATTTAAGGTTGTTCCTTCTGGAACGGTCTTCTAAATCTGCCACTTTGTTTTTCAGCCAAGCAAGTTCATCACTATGGTGGCTATGGGCATCCACCATGTTGTTGAAGGATGATGTGAGGTTCCCCACACACTGCTCCACCTGATCTACCCTGTCTCCTATGGCCTGTACCTCCTTGCGGCAGTTACTTATGCCAGCCATCATGTCAGTATGCAGGGACGCTTTGAGGGACATCAACCATTCTTTTAAAAATGTCTCAGACACAGGCCTGTCTGATGTGGGGAATGCGGCCATTGGGTCAATTATCGCGGGCAGCTGCGTCCCCTCAGGAGCCTGAGGCCTGCTTATCTCCATACCTGGGTCTCTGGATGGTCTATCAGGGGAGGCAGTTCTCATCTTTTGTTTCACCGGGCTCCTGGTGGAGGGACTGGAGCTGCCCGAGGACGAGTTGCTTTGCTGGGAGCTGTGTTGTCCCGAGTGACGTCCGGACGCTGCTGCAGCTCGTGTCTCCTGCTCTGTCCCCGGCGCGGCGGCGCCATCTTGTGTGTTCCCGCGTGTCGCGAAGAAGTCCGTGACTTTCTTCGGGGACTGGGTGTTTTTCCGCTGGCGGGTCATCCCGGCGTGTGCAGCGGGACCTGAGGGTCCGATCGGTGCCGGTCTTTCGTCGGTAGGTGCGGTGGGATTGTTTGTCTCTCTCGTGGCTGGACGGAGCTCCTGTGTTATGCGGCCATGTTGGAGCTCGGTCGCCACGCCCCCCTGGAACTACTTCTTCTCTAACCACTCTATGCTTCACAAAATAGGACTGTCGTGCATACACGATCTGGTCATATCCGATCACGCCCCTATATCGGTAGTCCTCAATAACTTACAACCCCAGTCAGGATTTAGACAGTGGAGGTTCCCATCGTACCTATATAATAACAAAACTTTTAAACAAATGCTATCTACAGCCTGGGCAGATTACTCCCGAAACAATAGCCAACATAAGGACAATCCAAATTTGTTCTGGGAGGCTGGTAAATCATTCTTGAGAGGAAAGATTATCTCTTTTGTATCGGCTTTCAAGAAAGACGCTCAGTCCAAATTTATAGAAGCCAGTGATAGAGCGCGGGCAGCTCAAGCCCGTCTTAGAGATCAAAACACGTCAGATAACCGTAGGTTGTGGGTGGAGGCTAAGGACATTTTTGACACCTGGGCAGAAAGGGTGGAACAGATAAGATTTTCTAACGCAAAATTGCGTTATCACAAGTTTGGGAACAAGGCAGGGAGACTTTTAGCCAACCTCACCAGAGGTGCTTTTCTTCCCACACACATACCAGCGCTATATAGTCCAGATGGCTCCCTGGCTACATCCCCCAAAGATGTTAACAAGACCCTAGAATTGTTTTACAAAAACCTCTATGCACGGGATCCGATTGACATGGAGACGGCCTCTAGCTGGCTGGATTCTTCTGGGCTACCCCATATCAATCCTGAACACTTAATGGAGCTGAATGCTCCTATTTCAGAACAAGAACTTGCGAATGCCATTAAGGATCTTGCAAATGGTAAAGCCCCGGGCCCAGACGGGTACACCCCAGAATTTTATAAAATGTTGCGTGAGGATGTTGTTCAACCCTTACTAGAGGTATTTAATTTTATATGGAACGGAGGTCCCTACCTTCCAACTGGACACCAGGCCAATATTAAACTAATCGCCAAAAAAGGGAAAGACCCGAAAGATCCCGGCTCATACCGTCCAATATCCCTTCTTAATGTAGATTCTAAAATCCTTTCTAAGATCATTGCATCCCGCCTAGCTAAAATCATGCCTTGCCTTATACACCATGCACAATCTGGCTTCACTAAGGGTAGATCTGCCTCCTCAAATTTAAGGAAAGTTCTGGCCGTTCTTGAGTATTCTCAACAACATCCCACGGAAAATATAGCAATAATTACTCTCGACGCCGAAAAAGCTTTCGACAATGTAAGTTTCCAATGGCTTTCCCTAGTAATGGATAAATTTGGTATGTCAGGCCCCTTCTTTCATTTCATTCAAAACCTATACTCTGCCCCTTCGGCCACGATTATAGCTGCGGGTTTGCAATCCAACCCCATAAGACTATTTAAGGGTACAAGACAGGGATGCCCCCTATCCCCCTTACTTTTTAATTTGGCCATCGAACCCCTTTCGAGGTTTCTCAACGCTACACCCTCCTTACACGGAATCCCTTTCGGCCAGGAAGACGTCAAAGTCGTCCTCTTCGCAGATGATATACTGATTCTCTCCTCTGCCCCTCGATCTGACATCCCTACCATCCAATCCATTTTCGATTCTTTTCGAAAATGCTCAGGCTTAAGGATAAACTTTGCTAAGAGTGAGATTCTCCCTCTTGGCCCACATCATCCGAATCTACGTTTACCACCTTCCTCTTTCCGCATTAATGATAGACACATCACCTATTTGGGTATAAAGATTGGCAGGAGCCCCTCTTCTCTATACTCTCTCAGTTATCCTCCTCTGATTTCTAAAATTGTGGGTGAGCTGTCGCTTTTTGGGAGGTGTGCATTATTTAAAATGGTCAGTTTTGCCCGCCTTCTATATACATTACAAACTTTACCGTTGCTACTGAAGCACAAAGATATACAAATTTTGCATAAAGCAATTACAAATTTTCTTGTACAAAAGTTTTTATTGAAAACACACATCAACAAAAAAAAAGTACAAAACGCTGATGGACACATCATAAAGTAACAAATACAAAGCTGCAGACAACAGAAGAAAAAAAAAAAAAATGAATACAAAATATAAATCCTGAGACCTGAAATTAGAACAGCAAAGGTCCAAGGGCGGGCGTAACTGATCAACAAAAGGAAGTCCATACCTCACGTAACCTGAGAAGGTTATAGTATATTGATTTAGGAAACCCACCCGCCGTCTCGCCGGATAAAAAAAAAAAAAAGGGGGATTGTATAAAAAAAATTGTGAAATTCACCAGTCTACAGCACAACTAGTAACACAACATGTGTCCAAGCCCCACAGGACCAAGCCTGTGGGCCAAAGCAGCAGAGAGAAAAATTAGAGAAAAGGTGAAAAGAAGAAATCAGAATGAAAAGAAGGAGATAGAATAGAGAGAGGGGAGTAGGGGAAAGGGATGGTCCACGGGGTACGGGGAACAGCAGTTCATCAAAGGGAAAGCAACGCTGAGTCGAATCGAGTAGAATGATTGTGGGCCGTCCAGGGTTGCCAGACCCGGAGAAACTTCTCATGAGTGTCCGATAGAACGGCAGTCAGTTTCTCATTTACCCTAATGTCATTTACGCAGTTCATAACTGCTACAAAGCTGAGGGCCGGAGTCTTCCAGGACCTTGCTATGGTCAACTTAGTTGCAGTAAAAATATGCGCCGCTAACTGGCGTTCAGGGCGAAGAAGCTCAGTAATTGGTTTCCACAAAAGGGCCTCGAAAGGATCCCTTTTTAGGTTGGTGTTGAAGATGTTACGGAGCAACGCATAAATTCTAACCCATAGTCTGCATACCCTGGGGCAGGTCCACCAGATGTGCGCCATCGTACCCTCCTGAGAGCACCCACGGAAACACAAAGGTGAGTAGGATGGAATAAAACTTGCCAATCTGGCTGGGGTATAGTACCACCTATAGAACACCTTGTAAGCGTTTTCTAAAAAGAGGACATTCTTAGAGCATTTGGACAGTGCTATAGTCATAGTGTGCCAGTCGTCCGGATCAAGTTGTTTCCCAAGCTCAGCCTCCCATTGGAGGTGATAAGGTCTCAGTGGTGGTTTTTTAGAACCAATGATAGCAGTATAAATCAAAGATATAAGCCCCGAGGACTGGGGACAGGATCTACATAACCTTTCGAAGGGGGTCATAATGTAGGGTGTGGGTCGGGATTTTATAAGTTGTTGGAGAAAATGTCGGAGTTGGAGATAACTATAATGTTCCCTAAGGGGGATGTCATGAGAGGAACGCAAGACCGCAAAAGAGATAATCTTGGTTGGGGTGAGCATGGAATGATCATCAACAAAACCATGGTCAGTCCACCATGAGAACTGTAGCGGGTTGTCGCAACCCGGGGGGAATAGTGGGCAGTGAAAGAGACGGAGTAGCGGAAAATGGGAAGAAATCAGGCCCGCCGAGTATTTGACCGTATCCCACAGCCGAAGGGAGTGGGCCAAGCAAGGACCCATGTTGGGCGGGCGATACGCCTGAGGGAGCCAAGGGAGGGAAGCTAGTGGTATCGGATGGGAGTCCACCAGGTCAAGGGTGGCCCATAAAGGCATTTGTTGCTTCTCATGAAGATGGGACAATGGGGCAATACCTGCTGCTGTGTAGTATGCTAATAAATTAGGGACTGAGAGGCCCCCGTTGATTTTACGAGCATATAGAACCTGCCTCTTAATCCTGGGCCTCGTAGAGCCCCAGACAAATCGCAGAATTTTACACTGATGTATTCGGAGAATATGGGACGGAACCTGGACCGGCAAAACACGGAAATAATAAAGTAATTTCGGGAGGTAAGTCATGCGCACAGTTGCCACTCTTCCAAACCAAGAAAGCGGAAGGGTGGACCAAGCGGTAAGCATAGCCGAAAGTTTCTCAAAAAGGGAAGGAAAATTAGCTCGGTATAAGTCTAAGTATTTTGGAGTAAGCTTAATTCCCAAATATGGTAATGAAGATAACCATTGGAAGGAAAAAGCAGACTGTAGGGACTCCAGTTCCGAGGGCGGAAGATTAATAGACATCGCTTTAGATTTTGCCGGATTAACCGATAAGCCAGAGAACGAGGCAAAAATATCCAAAAGGGACAACAGATTGGGGAGGGAAATTCTGGGTTTGGTAATGGTCAAAAGAATGTCATCCGCAAATAATGACAATTTGTGTGAGGTGCCAGCCACCTCCACCCCCGAAAACGTCCGGATGGGACCTAATAGCTTCCGCCAATGGCTCTAAAGCCAGGACAAACAGGAGTGGGGAGAGCGGGCAGCCCTGGCGGGTTCCCCTCCTAATAGGGAAAGTGGATGACTCAAAACCATAGTACCTTACCTTGGCCTGGGGGGAGTCGTAAATAGCCGCAACCCAGCTCAAGAAAGAGGTACCAAAACCGTAATGACGTAGCACCTGCGTCAAATAGGGCCAAGACAGAGAATCAAAGGCCTTATTAACGTCTAGGGATAAAAACATTGTTTCCAAGGATCTATTATGCACTATATGCTGAATTTGGATGAGCCTCCTAATGGCATCCCCTGCCTGTCTGTGAGGGACAAAACCCACCTGGTCCTTCTTTATCAGGCGAGGAAGAAAGGAGTTCAAGCGATTCGCCAAGATTCTTGTCAAGATTTTCACGTCAATATTAATTAAGGAAGCAATTACAAATTTTCTATGGAAAAAGGGCAAACCGAGAGTGGCATTGACCAAACTATTTCTCCCGAAAAGCGAGGGTGGTACCGGTTCTCCCGAATATCAGGGTCTACAATTTAGCTTGCTTGTTGAGAGTAGCCATGGATTGGATAATACAATCATCACGGTTTTCCAACTATGCTCTAGAATCTTCTATGGTCAGCCCCTTCAACTTATCTGCTCTCCTGCATAGCTTGCTGAAAAATATCCCAAGTCACATCAAACAGAGTTTACTTTTTAGAGACACAATAGTTGCCTGGAGAGAGGTCAGGAAAAAACTGGGACTGTCGCCTTTCATATCCAACTTCTTACCAATCCATGGTAACCCTATGTTCCCACCTGGTCTACAATACGAGCCTTTTTCCAAATGGAGGGGTAAAGGTTTGATGAAAGCCTCTTCCCTGTACACGGAAACATCTGACCTTAAACCTTTTGCACTTCTAATGGAAGAATTCCACCTACCTCCTTATCATTTTTTCCATGTTTTACAAGTTACGGACTTCATCAACAAACTCTGCCCGAAGAAGGCCATAAGATTTTGACTGTCATTCATTGACAAGCTTATTACTGACAAGCGTTACTCCATATCAGATATCTACCGTCCACTTATCGGAATTTCATTTTCTTCTTGGCTCAAAGATCTCCCAGTCCACGCTGACTTGGACGACATTCTTGCGGGTTACCATCTGACCACTAGTATCACCCCGTGTGAACTCTGGAGGGAAACGCAGTTCAAAATTCTGCATAGAGCCTATTATCCTTTTTCATTAAACCACCCTTCCAGTGCGGGTCCTACTTGTCTGTGGTGCTCGTTACATAAGCCGTCTCTATTTCATCGCCTCTGGTCCTGTCCACGGATTGATTCGTACTGGACATCGATCCTCCAATTTATACAAAGAGTTACGGGATTCCCGCCCCGATAAAGACCCTTTGCTTCTACTATTCGGCTCCCCTCCACAAAACAGGAACCCCCAGTCACCTTTTAAATGGATTCCTCAAGATTTTCTTCAGTGGATACTTCTTACTCTACTGGTGGCTCGTAGGAATATCTTATTTCAATGGATATCCTCTACTCCTCCGTCCCTATCTGGAACAGTCAGAAATCTGAAATCCTTACTATTTCGAGAAAAGCTGGATGCTGGACCACACCCTTCACGGCTCAGTAACAAATTTAATGAGAAATGGTCTCCTTTTATTGAGCGTTGCCTGACATCTTCAGAACAGTCTTGTCTGCTGTCTTCTCCCTTTTTGTTTATGGAAGAGGTTGCCCTTTCCAATCAAGCCTCAGAGTAATTGTTTGTCACTTGATATACATGACTAGTTTCGATTGTACTTTACTTATTCACTGAACTACCCTGCTCAGGCTACTGAGATCACAGATCTGCTTGGGTTCCAACATAGGCCCGATTGGTTGATATGACTGTCTTCTATGGTGGGTTACCGCGAGGGGATGGTGATTCCCTCTCGGCCCCCCTTTTCTTCCCCTTTCCCCCTCTTCATTCTCCATTCCAGTTCTTCTGTTTTCCTTTTTATGTTATCCACCTCCTGGGTCATGCCTTTATTGCTGTCATGTATATTATCTTCCTTCTTTTCTTTTTGCCTGCTCTCCCCCGCCACCTGTGCATATCAATTTCCTCACTTTCCTCTTTTCTCCTCCCTTTTTCTCCTTTTAAAGTACAGTTTTTGTGGGTATCTCTGTATAGCATCCGGGCTTTATATTGTACTTATTTACAGATGACCCTGTTTGTGCTCTCTCTGTATATGAAAGCATTTTCTTCTCAATAAAATATTATATAAAAAAAAAAAAGTGATTCTGTCTTTTACTGGTAACCAGTGAAGGGTTCTCAGTGAAGGTGACATTGATTCCCAGGGTTTTTTCCCAGTCACAAGTCTAGCGGCCGTATTTTGAACGACTTGTAGACGACCGATTTGGTACTTTGGGAGTCCGAGGTAAAGGGCATTTGCATAGTCCAATCTGGAGTTAACAATTGCTCCCACCACGACCGCTATGTCTTCTTTGGGGATAAAAGGGATAAGCCTGCGTAGTAGGCGCAGCAGATGGTGAGATCCGCTGACTACTGACCCTATTTGTGCGTCCATAGTCATGTAGGAGTCGAAAATTACCCCGAGGCTTTTGACTTTGGCGCTAGGGGTGATGATTTTGCCCAGAATGGGCGGGGGTGTCCAAGTTGTTGCAGGTAGATTCTTACGTTTGGCGTGAAACAGAAGGAGTTCTGTTTTCGCTCCATTGAGTTTTAGATAACTCTTTGTCATCCAGTCCTCTATCAAAGAGAGACATGTCTCTAGATTGAGGTGGTGATCCTTTTTATTGCAAATGCGGAAATACAGTTGCGTGTCGTCTGCATATGAGTGATAGAGCAGTTTTTGACTGCTGATGATCTCAAAAAGCGGATGGAGATAAATGTTGAATAACACCGGCGACAGCGGGGATCCCTGAGGGACTCCGTATGATACCGTGCGTTTTTCCGAAAAGAAAGGTCCTATCTTCACTATTTGCGATTTGTTTTCCAAAAAGGAGGAGAACCAAGATAAATCGCCTTCTGCGACTCTGGCTACTTCAGCTAGCCGGGTCAATAAAAGCTTATGGTCTATGTGTCGAAAGCTGCGCTCAGGTCTAACAGAACCAGAAGACAAGATTCTCCTTTGTCTGCGGCCTCGAGAGCGTTGTCCCATATCTTGAGCAATGCTGTTTCCGTCCTGTGTCCAGTGCGGAAACCTGATTGAAATGGGTCGAGTAGGTTGTGGGTGTCTAGATGCTGTTGCAGCTGTTGCACCACTGCTTTCTCCATAATCTTGGAAAAAGTGTTTAAGCTTGTTATAGGGCGGCGGTGGAGTGGATCCTTGGGGTCCAGGGTAGATTTCTTCAAGATGGGTCTAATTATACCCTCCTTCAACTGGGAGGGCACTATGCCCTCCATGAAAGATTGGTTAATAAGCTGTGTGATAGGAGGTGCCAGGATGTCGGCGCACTCCTTCAAAAGTTTGGTGGGGATGATATCATTTGGCGCAGTGCTGTTACGCAGAGTACCGATGATATGTTTTGTGGCCTGGAAAGAGATAGGTTCCAGCGTGAACTTACCTGGTTGGGATGAATTACTACAGGTGTTGTGTAAATTATTACAGGGGGGGCTATGGGGGGAATTGTTCTGCTGAATGCTTTGCCGGATTCCCTTGATTTTATTAATCAAGTAATCCGATAATTTATTGCAAAATTCTTGTGAGTCCGAATTGGGGGCTTCAAGACATCCTGGATTCATGGTCGCAGTGACCAGCTTGAAGAGTTCGCGGGGGCGATTCAGGGCGCTGTTGATGGCCTCAGAAAAATAATTTTTCTTGGCCTTGAAGGTTTCTTTGTGATATTTCTTAGTTATTGCCTTGTAGATAGAGAGGTTCTCATCTAATGGGCTTCTCTTCCAGGCGGCTTCCGCCCTTCTACGCTCTTGCTTCAGTAACGCCAGTTGGTTGTTGAACCAGCTGGAGTTTTTTTTCTGGATCTGGGTCTTTCGTTTCGACGCTATTAAGTCGGCTGACTGTAATAGGGCTGTGTTAATGGAATCCAGTGTTTCTTCAGTCGATTGATGCGGCTGAATTGTTTTTATTTTTTTCCTTAACGCGGCTTTGAAGAATTCCGAGTGGAGCTTCTTCTGACATCTAGTCCAGTGTGTAGTCACTGGATTTGATGTTTTTGTTAAGGGGGGGAAGTTGGAGACCGCCATTATCGTTTAAAGGACCCTGCACTGAAAAGATACCTTGGTTGTGGCAGCAGCTGCTGCCGTTACCGAGAAATCCATCTTTAAAAACAGGACGTATATATACAGTGCAGGGTCCTTAAGTGGTTAAGATATGTTACTTAGGCTGCATGAACATATGATGGAACATTTAAAAAAGATGTAGTTAACACTTTTAAAGATGTAGTTAACACTTTTATTTAACGTATACAGTATATAAGTATAGCAAATATCTGCTTAACGTCTGCCATTTAGGATATATACATAGGGCCAGATTCAGGTAGATGGGCGAATATTTAAGTTGGAGTAACGTTTCTCATTTACGCTACTCCGGTGAAATTTTAGGAGCAAGTACTGTTATTCACATAGCACTTGCTCCTAAAGTTGCGGCGGCGTAGCGAAAATGAGCCGGCGGAATTCAAATTGGGCGGGTAGGGGGTGTGTATTATTATAACTAGGCGCAATCCCGCGGCGAACGTACTGCGCATGCGTCGACTGTCAGTGCGCATGCTCCAAATTCTGTCAGTGAACGTCAATGACGTCAATCCCCATTCACGGACGTTTTGCGCAAACGACTCAATTTTTTTTTTTTGACACGATGACGACGGCTATACTTAACATAGGATACTCCACTAGGGGGCTGCTTTATCTTTACGCCGCGTATCTCTTACGGAAACGTCGGAAAGTCACTGCGTCGCGCCCGAATACGATCGTGAATTTCCGATTCCCGCTGATTAATATTCTCGGCGTTAATCAGCGGGAACGCCCCGTGCGCCATTTTTAAAATTGAAGTTACGATACGACGGCGAAATACAATTACGCCGCTCGTATAGGAACTCCAACCCGGCGTTTCTTGTTTTCTGACCACAGAAAACAGAAACGCCGGCTCAAAGTGAGAGTTAGGCTGGAGTATCACTGATACTCCAGCCTAACTCTACCTGAATCTGGCCCATAGTGGCATCAGCCAGTGACATCACTGTACATACACAGTGAGCTCTGTATTCAGGAAGGGGCCATAAGAGCAGAAATATGTGCTGTGATTGTTATTCCTGTGTACGATGACATACTAACACATCATGGTAATAACCTGCGGGGGGCCTTTAGTTTAAGCACTGGAGTTTACTACAGCATTAAAGGAAACCTGCACTAAATTTCAGGGCATGCCATTGCATAACTCGCCTTCTGATAATACCTTCCCCTTATGCATATGCACATCTTTTTATACAATTGTGGGACAACAAGGAGCAGCGTGCTAAAAGTTTAAACAAATTAAAGATGAATCATTGGAAAGTCCTGGAGTTTAATAAGAGATATACTGTATATATGCATAGGGGGTGTTAGCTTTAAAAAGAGTCTTGGGCAGCCTTGAAATACATAGCTCCGCCCCCAACATTTAGATGACATCACTTCCAGTCTGCTCTGCATCCCACAAAAAGTTCTTTACCATCTTGCCATCTTGTTGGCTTCCACTTGCTCAACTAAGCTGTCATCCAGCCTGATGTCCAGACTTACCAGGCTGCAAGTTGTAGGAAGGCATAAGCTGACCACTCACGGGTTACATACAAAAAGTGTAATTTCTTCTTCCCATGGGAGTTACTAATTTACAAGTATTTCTCAGTACTATTAATGCTGCACTTAGTTTGCAGCCACCCTAGTGTGTTCTGTTGGTCCTGTAGGTATATCCGTCCACCCAATACTCCTATTTTGGTCTGAGGTTCCCTGTTGTTGTAAGACTGTCAGAAAATTGCTGGCTAAGGGGGCACTAAGCAGTAGAGGTTGGGGGCAGGACCAGAGAAGAGGAGGATCGGGGATGCTCTGTGAAAAACTATTACACAGAGTAGGTATATACTATATGACATGTTTGGTATTTTATATAATCAAAATGTTATTCATTTCCAAACAAAACAGGAAAAAAAATGGGCAAAGCTACATAGGTCTTCAATAGACATGTATATGACACAAACAGGAATCTCAATAAAGAAAACACCTGGATCTGTCCCCTTTTCATGTGCCATCATTAATACGGACGTGAACGAACAGGGGGAAGTAAACCCAAGCTATACACAAGCTACATCAATATCTATCTATCTGAATAGACCTAGAGTATAATCAATACCTGTACAATGCCAGTGATCTATATAGGAATTACAGGTTCTATAGAACAGTAAAGAACCAACAAAAAAGAAATGGAACAAGGAAAAACACCAAGAACAGAAAGCGAGTGACAATTCCACACCCGTGGGGGTGGGGAGTAGGGTGAGAAAAGTGTGCAGTAAAGATCAGCTTAGTAGAAGAGATCATACAGTTATAGCTATTAATCTGTGGGAATCTCCAGGGAGTAATATAGCCAACCATACCAAATTCCCTAAATTTGTCATATTGGTCTCTAGTTGTATATATCCAGAATTCTTACTCCATAGTTGCATCAACCCCTTTCTTCCAATCTAAAAGGGAGGGTCAGATGGGTTGTTTCCAAAACCTAGGAATCAGCAACTTGGAAGCATTGAGCAAATGAGGTGTAACACTCCTTTTATATAGCTTTAGGGAGGATGTCCCCCCATGGAAGGCCTCGTACACACGACCAAAGAACTCATCGGAAAAGACACATTGTTTTCCTTGACAAGTTCCTTGTCAGGCTTGTCGAGAAACTTGACAAGCTTTCTTTGCGTACACACTGTCAAGACCAAATCCCCTTGTTTGCAAACGCGGTGATGTACAACACATAGACGGCAGGGGAAGTTCGATTCCACTGGCACAACCCTTGGGGCTGCTTTTGCTAATCTCATATTACTGGTGTTAAAAGTTTGGTGAGAGACATTTGCACTTTTCAGTCTGTTACAGCGTGACAAATGTGCTATTTCCATTACGAACACTACGTTTACCGAAGGTGCGCGGGTTTCTAAGCATACACACCGTGTTTCTCATCGAAAACCAGCCCGACGAGGAACACGACGAGGAAATTGAGACTCCCGTTGAGGAAAAAGAGAACTTGCTCTCTTTTTTCCTCGTCGAGTTCCTCAACAGTTTTCTCGATGAAAAGCATAGGCCTCGTACACACGACCGAGAAACTCAAAAGAATCCATCAAGAAGCTTGGTGGGAGAGCTTTTTTGCAGTGGAAAACAGTCGTGTGTATGCTTTTCATCGAGAGAACTGTTGAGGAACTCGATGAGGAAAAAAAAAGCAAGTTCTCTTTTTCCTCAACGGGAGTCTCGATTTCCTCGTCGTGTTCCATGTCGGCCTGGTTTTCAACGAGAAACACGTTGGTGTGTATGCTTGGAAACCCGCGCACCTTCGGTAATTGAAATAGCACATTGAAAAGTGCAAATGTCTCTTACCAAACTTTTACCTAACACGCAGTTACATGAGATTAGCAAAATTAGCCCCAAGGGTTGTGCCAGTGGAATCAAACTTGTTTGAGAACGAGGAGATTTGGTCTTGACTGTGTGTACGCAAAGACAGCCTAACAAGGAACTCGTTGAGGAAAACGATGTGTCTTTTCCGACGAGTTCCTTGGTCGTGTGTACGAGGACATGCACACAACCGTTTTCCTCAGCAAAAAAGCGCTGCCACCAAGTTCCTTGATGGATTCTGTCGAGGAAACAGGTCGTGTGTACGAGGCCTTACAGGGAAAACTCTATGGTTCGCAGGGTTGTCTTTTTAATCCAGGTGGTTATGGCCTACCAAAAGGTACAAATCTTAGGGCAAGACCACCAAAGGTTAAGAAACATGCCCCGCTGACTGCATCCCCTCCAACGCTTAGCATCTGCTGTGGGGAACATTTGTACTAATCGGGACAGGGTCCTATACCATCTGAAAATACATTTATATGAGGTCTCTTGGATTCTGCAGCTGACAGAGGATGGTTGGGTAAATTTGAATATTCTCTGAACCTGAAAGGAGCGAACTCCTGCCACAATTCCCTCTCCCATTCCCTAATATAATACAGGACCCCAGAGGCCTGCAAACCCAGCCTGTATACATTTTTTAGCTTGAATGGAGTATAAAATAAATAGAACTCCTGTGAAGTTTTTATTGCTGTCCTCCATCAAATCAGAATCATCTCTATTTCCCTTGGTTACCATTATCACCAATACAGAAAGTGTTGGCAAGCAAAAGATCTTAGGCCTCGTACACACGAGGCAATAGATTTGTTCAAAACGGTCTGTCCGACTGATTTGAACAAATCTGTCTGTTTGGATTTTGGTTTGCTCGCGTGTACACATGAGCAAACCAAAATCCCCGCCAGCAGACGGCGCGCTGACGGGTCGGTGACGTGGCGGTGACGTTGACGCCGCCACGTCACCGCACCAGGAAGTAAAACACTTCCGCGCATGCGCATGTGCCGAATCCATTCGGCGCCGGTGCGAGACGACATGTCTGCTGGTAAGTGTACTAACCAGCAGACATGTCGGGCGGATGGGTTCCCACCCGATAGATTTCAAAGCATGCTTTGAAATCTGTCGGGTGGCCAAATCTAGCAGACCGTTTCCAGCAGACAGATTTGATCGTGTGTACGCGGCCTTAGAGTTTTACAAGAACATGAGGTGATGGCAAATATTTCAGTGGGAACACCTATTTTAGCAAAACTGTCTAATGACCCGTACACATGATCGGAACTTCCGATGGAAAAAGTCAGACTGACTTTTTCCATCGGAAATTCCAACCATGTGTATGCCCCATCGGAGTAATTCCACCGGAAATTCCGATAAATTCCATCGGAGTTTACAACATGTTCTCTTTTCCTCCGATGGAATTCCGTCAGAATTCTGATGTAAATTTGGTCAGACAAAGGTCTAATCGTGTGTATGGGGCATTAGAAGGGAATTCCCTGCACTTTGTTGTGATTTCTTCTGATTTCCTGTTGCATCTCTGGAGCAGAAAGGGAAGGGATGCCTCCCCATTGGGACACAGTAAGCAAAAATGGTATTATCCATCCCTACCATATCCAAAATTTAAATAAAATGTGTTGTCCTTACACAACACACTTAAAAATGTATTTCCATGTTTGCAGACCAATTGGTATAATACCTACTTGTTCAACATAACATAAAATAACATAACTTAAAAATATATTTGTAAATGCTTACATTCTAAGTGATTTGTACTTGCTAAAACCAGCTGTCTAGCTTTAGGAAGGGGGCTGTGGAGTTAATGTTTCCCATAATTAACCCTGTCTGTACTGTGCAGATCGCATTATCAGTGGTAAAAATAGATTTCAACACTGTCTGCCCTAACAAAGGGTTAAAGATCACAAGTAAAGGCATGGTATGAGTATAAGGGGAAAATTACCCTGTTCCCACTTTGTTAATCTGAAACAGTTCAGAATAATTTGTAGTCCTGTTTTTAATACTGTTCCAAAGAAAATAATAGAAAGACAAGCTTTTAAAAAATTTTAAAAGAGCAAAAGCTTTTTGGTCACACTTCTCTTCTGGATCACGTGAGTTAATTTACTATTGATCTCTTATGACCCAGAATTTGCTAAAAGAGGACTATTGCCCACTATTAGCTGTTGTCATAGAGCCACTCTGGAAGGATCCCAACCATATTTTCAGGATCCACCCACTGCCTGTTTGACAGCTGTCTCCAGCTCTCCAGCTCTCAGTGCATGACTGAGACCCAAAGCCATCTGTGCCCAATCCCTCTTCAGCCTGACACTCCAGTGAGCACTGGAGGGGCAGAGCAGAAAGAAGTGAGTAGCCATTGCTCTCTGCTCGGAGCTGACAATAAACTGAGCAATCAGTGATATGTTTGTTTTTCTGTATGTTTGATCTTTTTACAAACCCATATTTCACCTTTATGTATGATGTGTGAATGGGAACACAGAAAAAAAAACTTATAGTGGGGGTTCCTCTAATCTGACTCCGAAAGTGGATATGCACATCAAGCCCCCAACAGACCCTGAAATCACTGTAAACTCTTTAAAGCTTAATGTGCTTATAATTTGTCTTCCCTGGTCCCCCCCCCCCCCCTCTGTATCAACATGCTTTATTGAAATTTAAATAAAACCCTTCCATTTTAATTTCATACCCTATTTTAGGCCCAGTGATGTCATACCTTGGTCTCTCTTCTCAATGTATGCAGGTTATGGCCTGGTGGGCAAAGGGGCCAGCAGGGCGCTCTACATTTTCCAGTTTCCCATCAAGGATCACACCCTGTATCAGTACTCCTTTCAAGATCCCCTCAGCCCTGATGCAAGCAATGAGCTGGATCTTGTGAGTAGTTATACTAATAACTCAATATGTGTCAGAAAGGAGGAGTGGACAGGGAGAATTTCCTAGGCAGAGTGAATTTGCATGCAGATTGCCCTGGTTAAATGCTCACATGTGATTCTCAGCCTCTATGATTGAAAGAACTGAAAAGACTAATGGGGCTGAGTGTCCTCCAGCTAAGAAATCAGACTGGCTCTTTCGGACTTGCTTCAATTTCTAATGTATAGTGTGAGAAGCAATATGATCAGAGTAACCAATTTCTGTACAGGAGAGAAACTCTGAATGAATAACAATGAATCAGGTATCACCAGTTCTATTTTTGTAGGATGCATTCTATGCATTAGGGTGAAAACCCTTCTGTGCCGCAATATCCCCCGTCCCCCCAGCCCCTTTTACACTTACTTGAGCCCGATCTGATGCAGCAATGTTCATGGGACATGCAGCTCTCAACTTTTTCTCCCTCATCCCTGGGCAGAGCCATTGGCTCCCACTGCTGTCGATCAAATGCTGTGCAGAGCAAGCGGGGGTAAAGCCCCCTACTCTGTGTCAATAGATGCAAACAGGGTGGCTCGGGTGTGAGCATGCACAGGTGCCCCAATAGAACAGAGCTTTCCATGTGGCCAGTGGGTGGGGGCGAGTGGGGGGTGTTCCATGGAAATTCACTGGGGGGGGGTGGGAGGGAGGGAAGATCATGGAGCACTGGCTGGGACCCCAAAAGAAGATGATTGGGGCTGCTTGCAAGATCATTGCACATAGCATGTAAGTATATCATATTTGTTCTTTTGAATAAACAAAAAAAAAAGCTTTAAAGTGGTTGTAAACCTTAAGTGCAAGCAACATAAAAGACATGCACCATATTAAAGTTTCCACAGTTTAAAAGCAAACTGCAGGACCTGACATTTTTGATCCCTTGCACCTGTCGCAGCCTTCAGAAAATCACAGATCAGTGGGCGTGTCTGCATGCTGGAGCTCGGAAGGCAAGGTTGTGACCTCACTCCTCCCATCTTACACTCCAGGCAGACTGCAGGATGGCACGAACCCCTGGTTGCTGGCCACACCCCCTCAAAGGTACTGACCAATTGGAGATCCAGGGAAGTACCACCTGACTTCTTCTTGTCCAATAATACTCGGTCAAGAAGCAGCCAATCCTGGGTGAGCCAACGGAGGTAGGGGGAGTGATATGTGAGGTAACTGCTGTACACATGCCCCCTTTTTTGCATGCTTGTTCATAAGAGAACTACAGTACATGATCTGTCAGACAAAATGTTTTGTAATGTGTCACCTTAAACAATTTTGGAAAGCATAGAGGATTTTAGAGTGCTGGATGATCCTTGGCACTGAATGAGGACAGATGGCTTCTGCTGCTTTACTGTAATAGGTAAACTGCATATTTTACTTTTGAGTTTTTAACCACTTTAATGTTCATTTAACTGGTGTTTTAGCTCTTTTGAAAGCATTGAGCTACAAAGAAGACCACTACCATCTGCATTGTCTCTCTGAAGGAGTCACATGCCCCCTCCAAATCATAGCTAGAGCTCTCCAATCAGCAGGAAAGTGTTAGGCCTCGTACACACGATCGGACATATCCGATGAAAACGGTCCGCGGACCATTTCCATCGGATATGTCCGATCTGGAGTTTGATCCGATGGCGTGTACACACCATCGGATCAAATTCCCCGCCGGCGGACGGCGCGGTGACGTGTCGGTGACGCGGCGGTGACGTTGACGCCGCCACGTCACCGCCACGTCACCGCCACGTCACCGCACCAGGAAGTAAAACACTTCCGTGCATGCGTCGAATCCATTCGGCGGCGGCGCGGCGGCGGTGCGGGACGACATGTCTGCTGGTAAGTGTACTAACCAGCAGACATGTCGGGCGGACAGATTCCCACCGGATAGATTTCAAAGCATGCTTTGAAATCTGTCGGGTGGACAAATCTGTCCGCTAGCCCATACACACGATCGAAGATGTCTGCTGAAACGGTCCATCGGACCGTTTTCAGCGGACATATCCCCTCGTGTGTACGAGGCCTTAGAGATTTCCTCCAGATTATCAAAATATTATATTTTTATGAAAGATCCTAAAGCAGTAGCAAAAACATTGAAACGATTTAACGAAGATCTTATTTACAAGGCAATTTACCGTTTACAAAGCCACTCCTTGCTTGGTCCAGTCACAATTTTTTTTCTAATTAACAATTTGAAGGGACAATCAAAGTGATATTAAAGGCAAAAAAAAAATATATATAACATTTCATACTCACATGTGCAGTGGTTTTGCATAGAGCAGCCTCGATTCTCCCTTTCTCAGGTCCCTTGCCAATGCTCCTTAGGTCCCTCCTTCTTGTCGAGTGCCCCCAGAGCAAGCAGCAAGCACCAAGTAGGTGCACTCTCAAGTCGAAGCTCAGCATGTCCATTCAGGCACAGAGCTGGGGCTCGACCCCACACTCCCCACACACATCACTTTGATTCACTTGGAATCATTTTGATTTCTGAAAAAACTAGAGACAATCAGCAGAGGACAAAAAATGGATTTCTGGAATGCCTTGGAATACACAGAATTGACAATTTAATAATGAATATGCTTTGATCTAAACCATTCCATTGTAGCTCTGACTGTATGTTTAGAGTCGTTGAGACTGGGGTGGAGGTTCACCTTCCAGCAGGACAAGTCTTTTGTAGACTCTTAGGCCTTGTACACACGAGGGAATAAATCCGCTGAACATGGTCCGACGGACCATTTCAGCCGAAAAATCCGCTCGTGTGTAGGGGCAAACGGACCGTTCTGGCCGGATTCCTCCGGCGGAAAAATTTCAAAGCATGCTTTGGAAATTTTCCGCCGGATAGCTGCCCGTCAGATATGTCCGCTGGTTAGTACGGCAAACCAGCGGAATATCTGCCCGCACATGCGTCGTATCCTGTGAATGGATCCGACGCATGCGCGCGGAAGTGTTTACTTCCTGGTGCGGTGACGTGGCGGCGTCAACGTCACCGCCGCGTTACCGTGCTGTCCGCCGGCGGGGAATTTGATCCGATGGTGTGTACAGCCATCGGATCAAAACATCCCGGCGTAAATATGCGCTGTAAACGGTCCGGGGACAGTTTACAGCGGATATATCCCATCGCGTGTACAAGGCCTAACAGGTTGTATTCTAAGATTGCCCTATATTTGGCACCATCCATCTTCTTATCAACTCTGACCAGCTTCCCTGTCCCTGCTGAAGAAAAGCATCACCACAACATGATGCTGTCACCACCATGTTTCACGGTGGGGATGGCGTGTTCAGCATCATGTCCAGTGTTAGTTTTCTGCCACACATAGCATTTTCTTTTAGGCCAAAATGTTTAATTTTGGTCTCATCTGACCAGGGCACCTTTTTCCACATGTTTTCTGTGTCCCCCACATGGATTCTTGCAAACTGCAAACAGGACTTTTTATGGCTTTCTTTCAACAATGGCTTTCTTCTTGCCATTCTTCCATAAAGGACAGAATTGTGAAGTGCATGTTTGTCCTGTGGCCAGATTCTCTCCCTAATCTGTGGATCTCTACAGCTCTTCCAGAGATACCATGGGCCTCCTGATAAATGCTCTCCTTGTCAGGCCTGTCAGTTTAGGTGGGCAGCCAAGTTTCGGTAGGTTTTCTGTTGTGCAATACTCTTTCCAGTTTTGGTTGATGGGTTGAACAGTGCTCCATGAGATGTTCAAAGCTTGGGATATTTTTTTTATAACATAACCCCGCTTTAAACTTCATGTTGCTGTTTGTTCACTAAGGTTCTCTAACAAATCTCTTAGGGCTTTACAGAACAGCTGTATTTATACCAAGATTAAATTACACACAGATGGACTCTATTTACTAATTAGATGACTTCTGAAGGCAATCGGTTCCACTAAATTTTAGTTAGGGGTATCAGAGGAAAGGAGGCTGAATACAAATGCACACCACACTTTTAACATAATTATTTGAAAAAAACATTTATAATTTTCCTTCCACTTCACAATTATGTACCACTTTGTGTTGGTCTATCACACAAAATGCCAATAAAATACATTTACATTTTTGGTTGTAACATGACAAAATGTGGCAAATTTCAAGGGGTATGAATACTTTTTCAAGGCACTGTATAGCAGAACCATGTGATATGGGGCTGCAGTTCCCATTAGATGAATTCTGACAAGCCTGATGAGTCTGGATGAATAAACATGACTCATATTATGATAAGTTTTATAACTGTCAAATTGAGAACACCATTGGGTCCCATGCAAATTACCGTACTGAAATATGCTGTCACTTCAAAATATCTAAATGTCGTGCTCGCCCCCTCCCATGGACTACAGGAGAGTCAGGAACTGTGTGTTAGTGGGCATCCTGACTCTCCCGTAGTCCAAGGTAGGGGGCGAGCATGACACTCCACACCAGGGAGAAAGCCTTGCATTACTGTGTGGAGTTACAGACAGAAGAACAGGAAGTGATGATTTCCCAGAAGAAATAAGGACATTTAAAAGCAAAATGGAAGGATGAGGTAAGTGAAGGAGGACTGCACTAAGGTAAAGGAAGCTATTTAGGAAAAATGTACCTTTGCAACCCCTTTACGTTCTGAACAAATTGCAGGTAACCTGGGCACCAACTCCCTACATGTAAAATAACTCAATGTACCCTAAGCAAGTTTCACGTTACCAAATTCCATGTATTTTCTGTCTTTTTTGGCATTAGACATCTTCTTTTTCATGTAATCATTGCTGTACTCTCTGCTTGTCAGCCTTCATACTGGAGCTGGAGTACTATGCACACCACTTGCATTATTCATAATTGCAGGATCTTCTGTGCATATGCTGATGTGATATGCATATCTCTATAAACACATAAACCCATTAATTTTCCTTCCAATGAAAATAATTTATTGACTGCTGATGATGACAGAATAAATGTAAATCAGATTAATAGATGTGAATTTCTGCTTTAGATACCTGTAAAAAACAAACAAAAAAAAAAAAACAATTGTTTTTATAAAGAAATAGAAATATAAAAGGAATAGGTCACTGTTTAATAGTTAATGAGAATGAAGCTATTTTAACCTCCAGTGTATTAAAACAGCAAAATATGTCCTATTAGATTTTTTTCATCTATCTTTACGATTATATATCCACATTACTTCTTGTTTGACTAAAGGATTTTGTTTCAGCTGTGCTAAAAATACCACGACTATCCAGTGATACAGATCTTTAAGAACATTAAGTGTGGATGCTCAGTGGGGTGTTGTCTTCAAAAGCAAGTGGAAAATCCTGCAAGAAACGTGTTACTACAACAACTGTGAATAGTTAGGAATCAGTGGTTAAAAGACATAGTACAACCTTGGGTGCCCTGCAGAGACATCATTGCACTGTAGACACCGACTTACCATGTAATAACATACACATTTATATGCTTCAAAAAATGCCTTGCAAATATTTGGCCAAACCTTTAACACCCTTCAAGAGTTCAATATATGACTATTTACAGCTATCAGCCTAGGTAGCGTATAGCTGATCTGTAAAATGGATTGTCATGAGTGGATTTTTTTTATTATTATTATTATTGGTTAAATGTAACATTGTCTGGTTTCTTTGATCTGATTTAATTAAAATCTGCAGTTGCACAAATTTTTTAGCTAAACATGTAAAGATTTCTATGCACACTAGTTTGGGCAGGATTAGACAACAGATTGGTAGACCTCTGTTATCAGAAAAAAAAAAAATCAAATGTAAGAAAAATTACAGCCTATTGTGGTTTATTCTGCCTTGGTACGAGGGTGTCTGTTTTATAACACAAAATGATAGAATAGTGTTACTTATGTATTTGTGAATCTGGGTAAGAAAACATCTTTCAGTGATCCGGTGATCAGGGCAAAGTATAGCATGTATAATTTTATAGTCACAGGCCTCTGGTACCTTATTTTTTTTTATATAAAAAAGAAAACTACCGTTCACATCAAACATATATTGAAGCAGCAATTGTGTATGCAGTGTGACTAGGCCTGAAATATCCTTGGGATAAAATAACTTTTAGGTCCCTTTCACACTTGTACGACTTATAAGTCGCGCGATTTTACCGCTATTTTGCCGCGATTCGCGGCCGCTATTTCAATGAATGCCTGTGTAAGTGGCATCAAAATCAGACCAAAGTAGTGCAGGGACTACTTTGAAGTCGGCACTACTTAAAGTCGTGCCAGTATGAATGGTGTTCATTGAAAATCATGGAGAATGACTTGTCATACGATTTTGCAGTACAAAATCGTGAGACAAGTCGTATAAATGTGAAAGGGGCCTTAGGTCCCTTTCACACTTGTACGACTTCAAAGTCGCGCGATTTTACTGCGATTTTGCCACGATTCGCGGCCGCGATTTTGCCGCGATTCGCGCCAACTATTTCAATGAATTCCTGTGTAAGTGGCATCAAAATTGGACCAAAGTAGGGCAGGGATTGAAGTTGGCACTACTTAAAGTCGTGCCAGTATGAATGGTGTTCATTGAAAATCATAGAGAATGACTTGTCATACGATTTTGCAGTACAAAATCGTGAGACAAGTCGTATAAATGTGAAAGGGGCATTAAAGAAGTATTGACCACTTGCTGTCCACATCACTTAGATTGATTCTTTTTCAATTGCATCACTTAGGCCGCGTACACCCGATCAAACATGTCCGATTAAACATGTCCGACGGACCGTTTTCATCGGACCAGGTTAAAGTGGTCTGTTGGTCTGATGTGCGTACACACCATCGGACCAAAATCCCATCGGACCAGAACACGGTGACGTAGAACACAATGACGTGATGAAAAAACGAAGTTCAATGCTTCCAAGCATGCGTTGACTTGATTCTGAGCATGCGCGGGATTTTGGTCCGATGATTTCGTGTACTAACCATCAAACATGTCCGACGGACAGGTTTCCAGCAGACAGGTTTCTAAGCATGTTTGGAAACTTTTGTCCGCTGGAAAACGATCCGATAGGCCGCACACACGATCGAACATGTCTGCTGAAACTGATCAGTTTCAGCGGACATGTTCGATCGCGTGTACGCGGGCTTAGATGTACGGTGGCAGAGCAGCTCTTCTGTGCCAAATCATCAACCTAGTATGTGATCTGGCACTTCCAGGTAGGGGGCGTGTGCGCGCTCCACTGGCAACCCGGGTGTGCTGTGATTAGACACAGCACATACCAATCAGTGGGTGTTGGCCAATGGATGTCCGCCATCACCCACTGATCGGTGAGGAGAGAGACAGGATAAAGCTCTGCCTTTGCCAACAAGGGAAAGCTCTGTCTTATCAGTGGGGAAGTGATGGATTCCCTGCGAAACAGATAATAAAATCAACCATGTCCCTTAGTAAAACCACAGCAGTACACACACAAATACATGTTAGGCACAAATTTAACCCTTAGAATGCCATAGATGTTTAACCACTTCCCAGCCAGTGTCATTAGTACTAACATATTGTTAGCACAGATCACTGTATTAGTGTAAAAAAAATGTAGCAGAATACATATTGGCCTAAATTTATGAAGAATTATTATTTTTTTGGATATGTTATATAGCAGAGAATAAAAAATATTGTTTTTAATTTTAAAATTGTTGGACTTTTTTTGTTTATAGCTCAAAAAATAAAAAACACAGTGGTGATCAAATGCCACCAAAAGAAAGCTCTATTTAAGGGAAAAAATTATATCAATTTTATTTGGGTACAACATTGCACGACCGTGCAATTGTCAGTTAAAGTAACACAGTGCCGTATCGCAAAAAAATGGCCTGGTCATGAAAGGTGGTAAATCTACTGGAGGTCAAGTGGGTAAAGTCAAAAGCAAACATTTATTATATGGCAGCTTGCCAATTCTTAGATGTGATGGAAATATTTTTTTTTTTTTTTTTAGCTTTTCTTTCTTCTATTTTCATTGAATGATCCAGGCAGCAAGTCTGTTGTTTTTCACAAGCTCAAGCTCTCTAGCAGAATATATCAGTTTACAATCATGATGCAAGCCACTTAATGTAGTAGCAGGGGCCGACTGACCATTGAGGAACTCGGGCACTGCCCGAGGGCCCCATGCCACTAGGGGGCCCCATCAGGGTTGCCAGGCTCATTAAAACCAGGGACAGTATGTAAAAATCTGTGTTTTTTTTACATCTGTCCCTGATGTGTCCAAAACCTACATGCTTTTGATGTGAAAATCCCGAGATTTTAGCTGCCCTGCCTCTGTACTGCCACCTGGCTTGGTGGCCATCTGTAAGCCCAGGGGCCCCATAATCTTCTATTGCCTGGGGCCCCATGAGTTGTCAGTCCGCCCCTGTGTAGTAGTAAGCCGTCGACAATCTTTTTATTTAGTTACAAAGTTATAATGTATGCATCACATACTAGCACATTATGTGAAACTTACTAGGAACAAAACTCTTCCAGCTGCGAGCTGTCACCACTGACAGGGCCTCCATCTTCACCTGGTCTTTCTTCCGGTTTCTGCAGCAATGACGTTGTTTACGGCACAGGACTCTGAAGGAACAGCCCACAGCTGCGTGTACAGTAAATATCTCCTAAAGGTGTACAGTAAATATCTCCTAAAGTACACCTTTAGGAGATATTTACAGTACCTGGAGGTAAGCTTTATTATAGGCTTGCACATAGGTAAAACTCACGTATGGCAATTTACTTCCACTTTAACAATGGTAGTGGTGATTAAAATGATCAGCTTTCACTCATTCATACAAATCCTTTATACCCCAAAATATACAGTATATATATATTTTTTGCTGTAATTGATTATAAATTCTGAGCTGGAGTTTGGCTTCAATTTGTTAGGGTTGTATCTAAATCTAAATTATATTGAACACTCCCTTCCCCCACAGACTGACAATGCAGCTTTCTCTGTACCTCCTGTTCTCATTTCTCCAGAACTGTATCTCACTAATACAGAAGGGGGTTGAGTTACTAAAACTGGAGAGTGCAAAATCTAGTGAATCTGTGTGTGGTAGCCAGCTTCTAACTTCAGTTTGTTAAATTAAGCCTTGACTAAAAAAAAAAAAAAATGGAAGCTGATTGGTTTCCATGCATCAGATTTTGCACACTAGTTTTAGTACACTAGTTTTAGTAAATCAACCCGTAGGTATATCACTGGCCAGATCACCAAATGAAAACAGGAAAAAAATCCAAACAAAATAAAACAAATTCAGTCACAACATCTAATGATTGGTATGCTGCAATATAATAGATTTTGGGTTTTGGGTTTAAAACCACTTCTACATTACTTTTTACCTCTGCTTTTACTTTTAAAACACATAAGAAGAGAGTGCAAAGCCGCCCTAGTGTAACTCAGCTATAATATAGTAAAGTTGAAAGCACTACAATGGTAAAACTCACATTGTGTGCAGATAGATACAGCATAAGGATTCTACTATGGTCACACTCACATAACCGCCTCAGGATCCTGACAGGCAAAGGGGGAGCCGTGGACGTTCAACCTAGCTGCCCAGATCCTGGCAGCACATTCGAGACTATCCACCACCACGCTCAACATGCAAATCATAATGCACATGCACCCAGTACAGCGGGTGCTGCTCTTCGAGGACACACAAACCCACACCAGCAGGATACAGGGTAGAAGAGAGTGAGGACATTGAACTGTTACCATGACAATGCTTTTTAGAGGTATATCCTGCTACCTCAGGTCACCTGTATCCTGCTTGTGTGGATTTGTGTGTCCTCGAAGAGCAGCGTTGGCTGGACTGGGCGCATGTGCATTAGGATCTGTGTGGTGGTGTGGTGGTGGATAGCCTTAGATGTGCAACCAGGATCCGGGCAGCTAGGTGGAATGTCCATGGCTCCCCTCTACCCTGTCAGGATCTTGAGGTAGTTATAGGAGTGCAGCCACAGTGGAATCCTTCTGCTGTATTTATCTTCACACAATGGAAGTTTTACCATGTAGTGCTTTTAACTTTACCATATTAAAGCCAAGTTACACTTGGGCAACATCTTTTTCAGTTTATCTGTCAGCCAAAAAAGTAAGTGATTCTCTCTGAATTGGAAAAGGTCAGTGGCCACTAAGCCCTTGCTCACAAACCATGTTTGTGTTTCTTACCATTACTTCATTGAAAGATACAAAAAGAGGGAACTTGTTGTGGTTGCACAATTCTTAAACAGAGCTTGTTGTTACTTATGCTTTTCATTAAAATGTATGTATGGTTAAAATATCAAACGATCATATACAGCAGATGTTTACTATATTTACTTAATGTTCCCTGAAATTTGTATTTAAAGGAGTTGTAAAGGAATTTTTTTTTGGGCTAAAATTAATGTCTGCAAGGTAGACAGACAGAATAGTGTAATGATTCTGTTAAAAAACTAGTAAATACCTATTGAATTCCTTCATCTATATCACCTCCGGCATTCTAGTTTCTGTTCTCTCATTCACTTCCTGGTTTGTGGTGCCAAGTAATGCACACCTCCTTGAAGTCTCTAACACGTAGAGAGCGTCCTGCCGCACAGATGTAGTTCCCAGGAGGGGGCGAGCACGTCACTGACCACCGCAGTAAAGCCTCCCTTCATGGTGGTGAGTAACAATCAGAGAAGCAGGAAGTGAACAGAACAGAGAAGAAATAGAGCAACTTCTGAGCAAAAACGAACAATGAGGAAGTGAAAAGAGGAATGTCTGCAGGTAAAGAATGCTTATTATGAAAAAAAAATCCTTTACAACCCCTTTTAAATTGCTACGACTTGCTAAGCTAAACTTCCCCTCCTTTTCTTCTCCCAGTTACATAGTTAGCTTCAATCATGCCTTCAGCCTGTGTTGTTTACATCTTTTTGCAGATCTTCTCTGCACAATCAATGCCTGTTGATTAGGGCCCATTGGGTTCTATTAGATTGCTTGCCTAGGAAAAATAACCCTATGGGAAGGATGGGTAAAATGATAAGCACATTTTATTTACAGCCAATATCAAGGCACCCCCTATATCCCATCTCCCTCCCTATAACAAAGCTCAAGCAATATAAAAAAAAAACTCAATGCCACAGTCATGTGATTCTTCAGTCTTGAGACTTTTGTCTTCTTCTGTTACTAGGGGCATGGTCCTTCTTCTAGTGTCCTCACACTGCCTGTTTAATATAAACACTTCCTATTGGCTGTCCAGTGGAGGGGTCCAGTGGAGGGCTCATCTCAGGATAGAGAATAAAAATCTGCAGTGGTGACATCAGCACAAAGGGACTGTTGGAGACTGGCTGGCACATGAACATGGCATAGCTGCAGTGCTGGATTAGTGATCCACCGCCCCAGGAATCACAAGTGGCCATGGACCCAGGTGATGGTCCTGGATGAGTAAATCTTGCACACAAAGTAAAAAAAAAATGTGCAGTGTGGGTTAAAGGGTGTGAAAGGTAGAAGTGAAGAGGGGGTTAATATTTGCCTGGAGGTGAGCTATATTTTGCACTTATCCATTAGGCAGACTGGATGATAGGCATCTTATATGCATTCTTTAACATGCTCCCCAAGTGGTTACACCCCACAAAATCAGAAGTTTGCAGTTTGGCCAAAATATGTAGGCTTACCACCCACTCCAGGGGTTTTAATGTCCTGCATTAACTCATTTTAAAATGACACTTACCCTAATTCACATTTAGTATATTTTCTTGTTTTTAGGGTGAAGGTTCCTGCTTTGAATAATAATTCTACAGACAGTTATAGAATGTTCTTGAGTTGCAATTAAAAAAAAAAACAGTGGCTAACAATAGTGAAATGTCGCTGCTACACAAAATTGGGTGGCGTTTATCTTCTTTATAGATAATATTTACTGTTATTTATTTGACTTATTATTGTGTATCATTTAATATGCAGCTGATTTACAGAATGCACAGAAGCATTGACATCGGTCCCTGCCCTAGTAGATTTTGCCATCTAATTTCTCTACCACAGTCATACAAACACAAGAGTATAATTAAGGGCTAGTTTGGCAGAACATCCATTAACCTTATTTAAAGTATGTAATCTCTAAAAATAACCTCCTGTTATTTGCTTCCATCCCATGCCTGTTGATACAGCAAGGATTCCATTGCCAGCTTGTGTCATGTGCACTCTGCTGTCCTATTGCAAGCAATGCTATCAGGAATCATTTTAGGGCAACATGATGCCTCCCTTCTATGCTATAGAGAAGAGGAGACATTAAGTTGCACTATAGCTCTAATGCAATTCATATACTTCCTATCCTAGAGTGATAACACTGCTTCTCCATATATACAGTACAGTGTGTAGGCCTTGTAAACATGGGACAGGAAGTATGTTACTCCTAAGATCACCAGATAAAAAAATAACTGAAAACAAATGCAGCCACCACATCATCAAACTGGTAAACTGCAATATATTAAATTTTTTGTTTGTTAGTTTAGATACCATTTACATTTTTATCCCTGAGGGGAACCTGGACGCAAGATACCATTGCTGCAAGGTCAGAGTGCTAGACATGTTGTTACTTGTAACCACTTAAGGACCCCTTCACGCCATATACGTAATGCAAAATGGCACGGCTGGGCGCAAGCACACACCTGTACGTCCTCTTTAAGAGCCCAGCAGTGGGGTCGAGAGCGTGCCGCCGACGGCGCTCTCGCGATCTGGTCCGAAGCTCCGTGACCACGGGACGTGCAGACCCGATCACCGCCAGTGTCTTGCGCCAGTGTCCTGCGGAATGGGGAGAGGTGTGTGTGGCAATGTCAGTGATAGTCTGTTCCATGATATAGGGAAAGACGATCACTGAAGTCACACGTCTAGCCCCGCCCCCCCTACAGTTAGAAACACATATGAGGTCACACTTAACCCTTTCAGCGCCCCCTAGTGGTTTACTCCTAAACTGCAATTGTCATTTTCACAGTAATCAGTGCATTTTTATAGCACTTTTCGCTGTGAAAATGACAATGGTCCCAAAAATGTGTCAAAATTGTCCGATGTGTCTGCCATAATGTCGCAGTCATAAAACAAATTGCTGATCGCCGCCATTAGTAGTAAAAAAATATTAATAAAAATGCCATTAAACTATCCCCTATTTTGTAAACACTATGGCCGCGTACACACGATCGAATTTGCCTGCTGAAAACGGTCCGATGGACCGTTTCAGCAGACAAATCCGATCGTGTGTACGGGCTAGCGGACAGGTTTGTCCATCGGACAAATTTCAAAGCATTCTTTGAAATTTGTCCGCTACAAACCTGTCCGTCGGATATGTCCGCTGGTTAGTACGGGAAACCAGCGGACATATCCTCCTGCACATGCGTCGTATCCTGTGAATGGATCCGACGCATGCGCGCGGAAGTGTTTACTTCCTGGTGCGTGACGTAGCGGTGACGTGGCGGCGTCAACGTCACCGCCGCGTCACCACGCTGTCTGCCGGCGGGGATTTTGATCCAATGGTGTGTACACACCATCGGACCGAAATCCGATGAGACATGTCCGCTCTAAACTGTCCGTCGGACAAGTTTGAGCGGACATATCTCATCGTGTGTACGAGGCCTATGGCCCAGATTCACATACAATTAGATTCGCGTAGAGTATCAGAAATACTCTACGCCGCCGTATTTCACCTGGCTCTACGTGGAATCCCGGTAGATTTTGTCCATTAAACTATGGCGGCGTAGTGTATTTCTCCCGGCGCAAGCCATCTACGCGAGTAGGGGGCGTGAAGCATTTAAAATAGGCGCGTTCCTGCGGCGATCGAACTGCGCATGCTCCGTTCAGAAATTTCCCGCCGTGCATTGCGCGAAATCACGTTGTTACGTCATTCGTTGTTTGAGTAGCGTCGTTTACGGACATTCCTATTCCCGAACGAGTTACGTAAAAAAAAAATAATAATTAAATTTGACGCGGGAACGACAGCCATACTTAACATGGGCTACGCACCGTTAGACCAGCAAATAGCTGGTCTAACAGTACGTAGCAAAAAAATGACGTAAGCGATTGCGAAGACCACTCGTATCTTCGTGGATCGCCGTAAAAAGTCATTTGCATATCCCGACGTTGAAAACGACGCGGACTCCTCCCAGCGGCCGCAAAAATATTGCAGCGTAGATCCGAAGGCTTACGAAGACGTAAGCCTCTCGGATCGAAGCCCGAAGCCGCCGTATCATGGTTTGAGGATTCAAACTAGTGATACGGCGCGCGAAATTTGAAATTACTCTTGTCTAACACCAGTTAGACAGGCGTAATCGCTCTGTGAATCTGGGCCTATCAATTTTGCACAAACCAATCGATAAGCGATTATTGCGATTTGTTTACCAAAAACAGGTAGAAGAATACGTATCGGCCTAAATTGACAAAAAATTATTTTTATATCTTTTTTGGGGTTATTTATTATAGCAAAAAGTAAAAAAAACATTTTTGTTTATAGCACAAAAAAATAAAAACCGCAGAGGTGATCAAATACCATTAAAAGACACGTTGATGACCGCGCAATTGTCAGTTAAAGCAACGCAGTGCCGAATCACAAAAAGGGGCAAAGTCTTTAACCTGCATAATGGTCCGGGTCTTAAGTGGTTAAATGTTAGCATATTATGATTACATATGCCTAGAGTAATTGTGTCCCAATATCAGGGAATATAATGTCACAGACATGTTTTAATTTTACAACAATCCTTATGCATCTTCCTTACCTTTCTAGGTGATTTCATGTATCTCCTACACACACCATTATTACATGCAAAAAATACATCCTGACCCCTGACAACTTTGAGCTTTACAGATCAATTACACTAACTTATTTATGGAGCAAAGAACAATAACTACAAGTAAGATTTTGCATATTGTATTCCTCTGCCTACATATGCCTTGTGAATTTATAATTACTACCCATAAGGTATTTGTCTTCCTTCGACAGCAGTTCATATTGTTTAAATTCCTGCTGCAATGTCCTGCTGATTGGCTGTTGTGTAATATGCTGACCAATTTTGAACCCTTGAACTCTGAGAACAGCAAGGGTTTCTAGCAGTCTGCCATCTGAACTATGTTAAGAGGCAAGGAATAGCTTTCTTCTAATGACACGCCTTTCTCCTTAACAGTTGGTGGCCGATTAAAATAATCTAGGTGGATAAAACATGTTAAAGTCGGCTTGCTCTACAGCTAATAGAGCAGAGGCCTGTGCTTTAAGTTTACATTTGCACATAGTCCATTTAAAAAAATCCCCAAAAATTTCTTACGTTCATCTATTATTTTTTTATGAATGCCAACTCAACATGAAGCTAGCTCTTGACCCCCTAATGTACTGTCCACCCTGTTTAGTCATCAGGTGCTGACATTCTGAGTTACAGCCATATTAATTGCTTGATAAAAGCTATAATCCCTTCTCTTTGAAGCCCTAGGCTGATTTTTAGGCAGCACTTCAAAAGCTGCACACAACTGAAGAGGCAAATTTCCTGCTGCACAGAACATTAGAATATGTTCTATCTACATGATCCACATTTGGGTGTTCAGCAAACAGTGTAACATTGCTCCCATATAGAAATCTTTGCAGGACTTTTATTGTGTCCTATTAAACACATGATATCCTCTGGACTTTGGTATTTCAGATTCAGGTAAGATTTTTACTTAAGACGCCACTAATGTTTAACTCCGGCTCAACAATCTAACCATACCATGTTTAGCTAGCTGGAAAGACCATGCATTACCACAAATTTGCTGAATCTTGCACCACCCTCTATAACTTTTCAGTTTTGACAAATACCTGGCAGTGCATTAAAAATTAATAAAACATAATTCCTGGGAAGTCTAACTAGGCAACTGTTGAAAATTAAAAAAAAAAAAAAATCTCCTGTGACAGCACACTGACAGCTTCATATATCCAGCCGACGTAATTAATTTTTTACTGTCTAGCAGAAAATATTTCACGCCTTAGACACTGTGGGGCAGATTCACAAAGACGTAATATTCCGCTGCGTAATCGAAATACGGTACGCTGTATTTCACCAGACTCTACACCGAATTTTTTTTTGCGCGTACGCTATTGTGTCGTATTTTTTTTCCGAATCGAAATACGTGATTAGGGGGCGTGAAGCATTTAAATTAAGCACGATCGAACTATGCTCTGCAGGAATTTCCCGCCGTGCATTGCGCGAAATCACGTCGTGACGTCATTCGTTGTTTGAGTAGCGGCGTTTACGAACATTCCTATTCCCGGACGACTTACGTTAAAAATAATAAAAGACATCGGAAAACGTTGAAATTCGACGCGGGAACGACGGCCATACTTAACATGGGCTGTCTAATATTAGACCAGCAAAAGCAGGTATAGTGAAACGGAAAAAAAAGATGACTAAAGGTGCCGTAAGAGATTGCGTTGAAAGTGCGAAATTTTGTGGATTGCAGGCAAAAGCTCATTAGCATACCCTGACGGTGAAAACAACAGGAAGTCCAGTGGCCGCAATTTTCTGGCAGCGTAGATCTGAAGGCGTACTAACACGTAATACAGTCGAAATGAAGCCCGCAGGTGTCTTTTCATGGTTTGAGGATTTCGACTAGCGTAAAAACGCCCGTAAGTCGAAATTACTCCAGTCTAACAACATTTACACAGGCGTAATCGCTTTGTGAATCTAGGCCTGTCTGTTTGTAGGTTGTTCCATTCACTTTTGTGCTGCAGACTTTCTCATATACTGCCAAATTTCCCTAGCATTAGGTAAGAAGAAAGGTTAAAAGTGTTTGAGATCAAAGGAGATTTTTTTTTTTATTCTGTGTGGACCTGTGGGGCTGTTTTCACTTCCACTGTCTCATTTGCCCAGGATTTCAATACCATGTCAGGATTTGTTTGGATGCTGTTAATTTACATTAGTCCAGGGCCAATGTGCATCTTGAACAGAGCTGCCAGCTCGGCATGGAGTATTGAGGTACATAAGCAAACAAAAGGCACTTTAATTTGTAAATTATTTAGAATCATTTTCAGTTGAGCAACCTATAACAGTGCTGCCCAATTTAAATATTCAAATCTAAAGGAATATATAGGTTAATTACAGAATTATTCTAATAAAAAAATCACAAATGTTCTTCTTAACTCTTTCTGTGTAACCCAAATGTTTATTTAAAGTAGTGCTCCCAACTGAACACTCACACTTGTATGTTCTTAATGTAAAGTTTGTGACTTGTAATAGCTGAAATGAATATACACAACCTACTGTGCTAGCCTGTGCTATCGATGTGGTTGTTAACATAGTGTAAAGAACAGAAACACTGCAATATGCACAAACATCTTGAGTGAATCTAATGCCAAGCGTTTGTCTTTAGAAAAATAATTTAACAAACCACATTCAAAGACCATATGAGATTTATTTCAATAGACCCAACAGCAGAAATAAGAACCTAGAATTTATGTGCCAAGAATAGCACTGATAATTTAGTAAGAGCTAATAAAAATATAAACACCAGACTATCCAGCAAAGGTTTTTGTTAGGTGAAGCTCTTTTGAATTTATGAGCAACAGCGCCCTCTACATGCAGCATTCTTATTATTAATAAAATCTGAAAAGCCCATACTGTTTGCATGTGTTTCACAGGTAAAACAAACACACATGGCCATTGTAATGTTGCTACTGCACTTTGAACTTATGTTACTCATCATTTATAAACTATGAACAACAAACCCTGCTGAGTCTGGCAATACTTTAAAGACAGACCTGCAAAAAGCGCTGTGTCTCTTAAGCAAAATGTGCTGGTGTTAACATAATTTCTATCCCTCCTAGAATATTAAATATCAAAATGGAAAAAAAAAATATTTGCTTTTAAAAGTGATATATGTTTATAAGACACACTGAGACACATATTTAGTATGAAATTCCAAGGCAAGATTACATTGGTAAACATAATATGCTATAGATATATTTAGGATGAAGTCATTATTGACTACAATTATCTTATTTTTATCATAAGACCTATTATGCACCTTGGCATTGCTCACAATTAAACCGTATTTTATTTTAAATCGTATTTTACTGTAATTTCTGTTGTAAAGCTCTGTTATATGAAAGGGTTATTAGATTACTTTTGCCTTATTTGTGCCAGCCCTTAATTAAATGCCTACCCACTACTTGTTAATTACTTCTGACCAATGGTTACTAGCTAAACGTTAACTGATAATTACAGTTTATCAATGTATGCTACATTTCAGTGTGCATTAACAAAGAAACTTTAATCAATTTTAGCCCACTGTGTTGTTTCTAAATCCTAGTAAAGACCAGATAATGAGATTATGACAAATTTATCTTACACCCTTAACTGAAACTTATAGGTACTTTTTATTTTTTATATTATTACCATTTATGTGTTTTTGTGTTGGTTAGTGTTACCCTTTCACGCCATTTTTATACTTCAAAGATGGTAAATATATTTTCTTTTATTGAAAAAAATACAAAAAACGTTCTAAAACATCTATCTATCTATCTATCTATCTATCTATCTATCTATCTATCTATCTATCTATCTATCTATCTATCTATCTATCTATCTATCTATCTATCTATCTATCTATCTATCTATCTATCTATCTATCTATCTATCTATCTAATACACATTAGTATTGCCTTTATTGGACTCCTTTCTGCTTTCAAGGCAATGGGTTTAGACATTTGTGTTAATGGACTGCAAATAGTAAGTTTAAATGTTTTATGTGTAATCGTTGTGTACATTGGAACATTTACTAATTTACTACATAACAAACAATGTTATTCTCACCCTTTCTTTTTTAGGCTACAATTAGTTAAGCTTTGTTTACACAGCATATGAACTCCACTTTCCTGAGCATCTGTTATTTTTCCTGGAAATTCTGGATTTCTTAAATTTTGTGTATATATATATATATATATATATATATATATATATATATATATGTATATATATATAAAATATATAATATATATATATAAAACGATATTTAAGTATATAAAACAAATGTTTTATGGTTTAGTTTATATATAAATCCTAAGGTCCATAGAGATGTTCTGGTGTATGTAATTTTCTTTTTTTTTTCTTTTTTTTTAATTCAGAACATAAAAAATAAATAAAGTCAACATTTTATCACCCACAGAGCCTGACAAATATTACTGCCATCCAATCTCCCTCTTAATATCTGACAGTGTGTTCAAATCAATGCAAACTTGTTAATATGTTTCTTGTTTAAAGTGACTCTGTAATGATGCTGATAGGGTTAATCCATACAGTGTACTGTAAGAGCAATGTGGCTGAATTTCCATTTATTACTTTGTTCATCTGCAGAATCAAATTAAAGTAGTGAAAGACTAGTGAACATCATTGTTTCCCTGCTCTTTGCTTGTGACTGCTGTAATCATCAAGGCTGATTTACAAATGCAGCCTTGAAGGTTTCTCAGCTTCCTGCAGTGTAGAAGACTGTTACTTTGGCACTCACACTCATGCCTTTGTAATCACCACTCAGGAAAAAAATGTGCCCTGGTACTTCCAATTCCCAGTCTCTTGATTGAACACCTCATTCTGTGCTAACAAGGTGACCAAGGTTTGTGAACGTAGTCCACAGTCAGAAAATTGTTAATGGTTCTGCTCATTAAGAGTTGCTTTACTAGTTTTGGTAATTTGGTTACTCTTCAAATTATAGTTTTTGTTTTTTAATTTAAAGACTGATGAGGTACCAGCCTTTATTATATAAGGTTACCATATTTGTATGTATGTCACATATGGAATGTGCTGTTATCATGACCTATATATAAAGTATAACAAGAAAACAAGAAATTATGTAGTTAGGGTACTTGCAACACAGCATATTTCTTCACAGATATGTGTTTAATATAGGCAACAACATTTGGACAATAACTTGCCTTAATATTGCAGGATTTGTAGCTATCCAGTTAAATCATCACCTGTCATTTTTTTTTAAATCCATTATTATATCTATTGCTGAAGCTTTATCAGGGAAAGAATTTAAACTTTTAATATCAATTAAAAAAATTCTCAATATCTTTAACGTATTTGATATAATTGGTATTATTATAAAATGCTATTTAAATATTGATGTTTTTGTTGTAGTTAATATTCTAATTACCTTGTTACCCTGATACATTTTTTATTCCTGCTAAATTAAAAAACAAAACAAAAAACATATGAATTAAATTATCCTCTATAAAAATCATATGTTTGCCTACTAATGTCCTAAAACCTCAGAAAATCATATACAAGATTTATCCTGGTCCATGATACAATAGTTTTGAGAAATAATGAACTACTAGGATGTAGTAGCTTTTTAATGTATGTCCGTAGTTATTTTGACTGTTTTTTGCAATTTTTTTTACTAGGTTTTGCAAAAGTGTTACTTTTTTCTCTTCCGCACACAAACTATTGCAAATGGCTAAATGTTAAATTCAGTCAAATAAAATCACCAAGGTACTACCGAACTATTTAATGCAATGCTCTTGAAATGAAAGAGTAAACTATTGTATCACTTGCTACTTCTTAGCAAGAAATACAAGGGCTTTGATTGTTAATATGATTTTAGGATTAGCTGTAATATTCTGCAAGCAGGAGACATAATCTGTACTCTACTGAATAACATGCTTAATACTCAATTTTAGTTTCAGTACTTTGGCTTTACACACTGAAGCTGTTGACTTAATAAATGTGAAATAAAACGTGTATGTTTTTAAACTGGAATCCGAAATCTATCTATCTATCTATCTATCTATCTATCTATCTATCTATCTATCTATCTATCTATCTATCTATCTATCTATCTATCTATCTATCTATCTATCCATATATATGTACATACTCTTTGTGTGTGTGTGTGTGTGTATATATATATATATATATATATATATACCGGATGTGCCCCTAACTATTGGTGTTGCATTTAATATTTTATTGCATGTTTTCATAACAAAGAGAAGACAGTTATCATTGTGAATAAACTTTAATAAACAGATATGCTGCATAGTTATTCTCTGCTTAATCAATTTAGAATACATTTACTTCATAAATATATATATATATATATATATATTCTAATGCTTCACTCCCTGACTTTATAGGAAGTCATAAATGTTAATTCAGGTAGTATGTTTATACAGTAGGATATCCAAAAGTGCCTGTGTATGATGTATGTGCATACAGTAAAACAGTTTGATTCAAATGAGTGTAACTTATGGACAGAGGTACCTTTGTGTACCTTGCCTAAAAAGGACAAAAAAGTGAGCATGTGTGTGTATGCATATTTGAGTGTGTGCATGCATATGCGACTGTCTGTGAACATGTATGAATGAGGTTATGCTTTTGTTTGTTTTGCACCAAAGAAAAGTTGACAAGACATTGTTGATATTTTGGTTCCTAAAACCCTGTCTATCCATTTATATAAATTCAATTTTTTTTCCATGTCTTCAAAGAACATTTCAAACTAAAATTATTAATATTTTCATTTGAAATTGTATAAATGTAGAAGTTAAGAATATCAGTAAGGGGTAATTAAGGTTGAAAACACATTCTTAGGACATGTTAACCTGCATGATCTGCATTTCACCTCTTTGTGCCAGAAAGCTATGCAAGTGTGTTACAATCCTTTCAAGCACTGTAGGAAATATATTACAACTTATTATCCAACAATGTTTTTACCAAAGTGTACTTTCCTGCTGCAAATAATAATGTGCTTCTGGCTAGGTTTTCTGTACTGTATACTGATGCAGTATAGTAAGATTTTTTTTTATTATCTATTAAAGGGGAAGAAGTTACTGATATTTGCATTACCACCTGTAGTCATGCTGGAGTGGATAATAGTTTGTGATTAGCAACGCAATATGATTTCACTTTGATTTTTACTATTTTAAAATAGTTGCAACAACAACATATAAGCTTTTTATTTGTACACCAAGTATAAAGTGCATTTTTTTAAAACAATTACTAGTTTGCATTTTACAGTAGAGAATTAATACAAATAAGTTCACAGGTAATTAAAAAAAAAAACACTCTTTTTTTTAGGACTGTCGTTTTAAAGGAACAATTAACATCTGTACTTAATACCTGTAACCATACACATAGCAATAAACTTTTCATAATTTTCTGCTGAAGAAAATAAACTTTGCAACATATATTTTTTTTTCAGATGGATGAAAAGAAAGAAAAAAGATAGAAAGCTATAGTGCCACAGATGTTTTGTTTGTAAAATATGTCCTGTCAATTGTATTTACTTTGAGCTGCAATAATTTATACTACAGATACTATCATTTTAGTACTAACTATCAAAGTCAGTATTTTTTTGCATGATTGCACATATATTTTAATGAGTGCAATATAACATGACTCTATATAGTTATTCAGCCCGGTAAGTTAATAAATCTATTGGTTTATATTTTTTTAAATTCTACACCAATAGTTGAAAGTGAATCATCTTGTTAAAACATCGGAGTAGATTTAGTGGCTGCAGGTGATAAAATAAAAGAAAGCTTATATTATTAGTTATGTTCCACTCAGTAAATTGTAGTTTCAATAGTTGGTTATCCATACAATCAAAGGTTTTTAGAAAAATCTGACCACTGAATATACTAGAAACTTATGCATGGGCCAGCGGCTAGCAAAATTAGAAGAAGCTTTTAAAAGAATGTGTGGATTTTACAGGGTAATCTAAGTTTGTTAATTCAGGAATGGTTGGATGCATGTGTGTATAGGAGGAAAGTAGGGCTGTTTTGATACATTTCAAATGAAGAAATCAGCTATTTTAGCACATTGCAGTTATCACTCTATTTGTACTCTTACATATAGTATTTAAATAATTTTAAACAATAGACTTCAAAAACTTAGAATATTATGTAGTCAGGCCATATCACTTGGTTAATAACAAGTCTGCATCTGAGGTATCAAATTAATGGTGTACTTGTAATAAAACGGGAGAGTAAAGGGGTTGGATAAAGAAGAGTTGGTATAGATTAACTTTTCCCTTTAGTTAAGCTTGTAAAATGTGTATTTTTTAGCCATATACAGTCCCTTTTTTGTCTTTATTACTTTCAGAAACATACCGTATTTTCCGACGCCAGTTTTTTTGCCATTATATACTGAGAGAGTCAGCAGAGTCAGACTGCGGGCATCTAGTGTAAAAAAGCCTGGCCTCCTCCTCGTCCTGTTCTGTGATAGGTGGAACTCTCAGTTTCCCAGAAGAGACTGTGTTCAGTGTTCCGCCTATCAGGGAAGTCCTCTCATCCGAGGCCGAGGATGAGAGGATGTCCATTATAGGCGGAACACTGAACACAGTCTCTGCTGGGAAACTGAGTGTTCCGCCTATCACAGAACAAGACGAAGCGGAGGCTTGGCTTTTTTACAGTGGACGCCTGCAGTCTGACTCTGCATGTCACGGATAATCAGGTATGGAGAAATTGAGGCATGGAATGGGCACAGTGAGGTGAGGCATGCAATGGGCACAGAGAGATGAGGCATGCAATGGGTACAGTGAGGCGAGGCATGGAATGGGCACAGCGAGGTGAGGCATGCAATGGGCACAGTGAGGTGAGGCATGCAATAGGCACAGTAAGATTTGAAACAAGCTAAAAAAAACCTGTTCCTGTCAGCGGTTGTTCTGACTACCCCTCAGCTTCTAGACAGACTAGTCAGAAGGGTGTCATCTTATATGGCGAGTAAATCCCAAAACCAACCTTTTAGCTGGAAAATGAGGAGGTTGTCTTATACGCCCAGTCGCCTTATACACCGGCAAATATGGTAAACTCTTTTGTAAAAACTAAAATATTCCCCTTAAAAACTATACCAATAAAGAAGAAAGTGAAATGTACTTCTCTTGATGTCAGGACAGCCGAACACTGTTCCAAACTATAGAAACTGACAGTTTTTACACTTTTTGGAGTATTAATCTCTTTGTCCCATACAACATTCAGGGATTCCTCTTACTAGACCTCATATCATAACTGTGTTCTATAGCATTTTGAAGGTTGACAAAAGAAACCCCCTAAACCTAGTCTCAGCTCTGGTGATAAAAACTACACTTCCTAGCATAAGTTTGTAATTTCATATTTCAGAAAACATTTTGGCCCAGATTCACGTACATCTGCGCATTATTGGACCGGCGTAGCTCACCGCCTTTACGTTAGACTTGCGCAATTTTGCCGCGTAATCACCGTATTCTCGTAGCTTTTGCGCAGGAAATTGCGCATACGTAATGTTTTTTCAGAGGCGTAAGGAGGAGTAATACAAATTGGGAAGGACGTGGGCGTGTTACATTGAAATGAGCCGTGACCCCATGCAAATGAAGGGCCGGCCGGCTCGCGCATGCGCGCTTGAAGGAGACCATGTCAGCTCCGCTGTGCGCATGCTCACAACTCGGGAGCGGCGCAATCAGTGAAATTGGAAATGGACTAGGGCAACATTGTGAACTACGCAAACAGCATAAATAGACACACACAAACGCACTTGCTTTGCAAAAGTACATCCCTTTGTCCCTTCCCATTTAACCAAGTGCTTTTGTCCTGTTGTTCGTTGCGGTGTGTTTTGTAGTTGTCAGATTAGTGTTCTGTGTGATCAAGTGTTTGTTAGTAGATTTTTGAAAGTGGTTTTTGATAAGTGTTTGAGAGACTGTTTGATTGATTGATATATTTGTGTTTGTTTCTTTTCCTGCTGTATTTTTGTTTTGTTTTTTGGTGACTGTTTCTTGCTCAGTAGTTTTCTCTCTGTGTGTGTGTTTTTTTTTTGATTGGTTGTGCTTGTTTGTGTGCGTGAATTTTGTTGACTGGGACTGTTTTTTTTTGGAAGGATGAGTGAGAGAAAACGCAAGCTGAATTTTACACTTGTGGAAAAACAGATTCTTGCCCGGGCCATTAGCGAGTATGGGCGTTTCCTCCACGGCCCAGAGAGTGCCAACACCACCCCGGCCAGGAGGAGGGAGATTTTGGATAGGATCACTGACCAGGTGAATTCTGCGGGGCAGGGGGAGACACGGACCAGGTCTGGGATTGACAAAAAAATCAAAGACCTCCGGCGTCTGGTCAAACAGAAGATGGCCAGAATGCATGCCCATGCCAGGGGCACAGGAGGGGGCCCACCATGCCGTATTAGCCTGACAGCGGAGGAGCGTGCGGTGGCCCTGACCTTTCATCGGCATGAAGTTGAGGGCCTGCCCGGCTTTGACTCAAGTCCGGAGCCCGTGGTGCCAGGTAAGTTTTTTATTTTTTTAATATCAGGTGTGTAGCATGTGTGGGGGAGGGGGTGAAAGGGAATATGTGGCAAGTGTGTGGATCCTCCAACCTGTGAATTTTTTGTGTCATCCACAGATGTGCAGGAGGGTGCAGGGCCATCTGGCCTGACCGCACCAACCCCAGGACAGCAGCCTAATGAGGCCCCCCCAACAAGGCCGGAGTCCGCGGAGGAGGTTCAAGAGGAGCAGGACAATCATGAGGAGGAGGAGAATCATGAGGAGGAGGAGAATCATGAGGAGGAGGAGTCCATGTCAGGCACTGGACGTTTGGGTTTTGAGGAGTCTTCCCCTCTGCCTGGCAGCAGGCAAGCCTCCCTAAGGGGGAGCCCCCCCTCCTCCCCCAACATGGCTCCCCTCACAAGGGCCTCCCCTTCTCCCCGGCCACAAGCATCAGCTGGAGGCAGGATGTCATCCCAGACCACCAGGGGGTTGGCCGATCTCCTGCCCGCCACCCTGAGAAGGGACCAGTTCCTCCAGACCCGCCATCTGGGACAGGTCAGCCAGACATTAGTGCGGATGGAAGAGAGCCTGTCCTCCATCAAGGATACGCTGGGGAACCTGGACTCCCACTCCCGGGCTTTCACAACCTGCCTTAACGAACTGCAGACGACATCAGCAGGCGTTGGGCAGGATGTGAGGGCCCTTACCCTGGCTATCCAGGCCAATACGGCAACACTTGGTGCTGCCCTGGACAGAATAGCCGTGGCCTTGGAGGGCAGGCCGCCAGGTGGGCAGAGATAAGGGGCTGCTCCTCCTTCCCCGGTTTTACCCCTCCCCCATGAGTCTCCCCTGAGAAGCCGGGGCCGTTGCCCGGGGGCGCCCCAGGCGTGGCTCACGCAGAGGGCACTAATTTGTTTTTCCCCATTTTTTTTTTTTTTTATTGATTTCTTTTTTTTTTTAATAGATTTTTTATTTTTTTTGTCATTTTTTTTTTGCTGGGAATTTTTTGCTTTGGCAGGTCATTTTTTTTTGTGTTGTGAATGCTGTGTGAATGTGGGGGTGACATTCCTGCCGGAAAAGGGGTGTCACCCTCTATTTTGGTGGAGAAGGGTTCCCCAGGACCAGGGAGAAGTGATCCCCAGGTCCGTGTGAATGGTGTATGAATGTACAGTGACATAATTGGAGCCTTGGCGTGGCGTTGCTGCTCACAAGTCCAGCATGGTGGACTGGTGCCAATCCAATTTGATGAGGATGTGATGTGTCTGTGCTAGGGACCACAGTGGTGTGCATGCATGCATTCTCATTGCCCTCCTCAGTGCCCTCATCCTTCTTTGTTCATCTAAAGTCAGTAGTATAGCTATGCGCGACGATGCCCCTGGCATGTTGGCATACAGATTGTTGTGCAACACGTGTGACTGCTGAACTCCTCACTAACAGTGTTGCTTTATCTGACAAGTAGACTTTTTTTCTCTTTTTAGAGCAGCTTTTATATGCTCTAATTTTAGACAGGACATTTTGCTGTTGCGCACACTGCGTCGCCTGCGCTGCTCTAACGTTGTTTTGTGGATCCCCGTAAGTCCCTCATTAGCATATTTGACTAGCAAATCAATGGTGTGTCTAGCGCACTTTTGCGCGGAAGGAAAAAAAAGTCGATTTTTGGCGTATCTCGTTCTGGGGATGCCGCGCAACGAAACGCACGCGCACATTTAGACTTACGCGTGCCTAACTCGTGATACTCCGGAGTAAGTGCTTTGTGAATTTGGCCCTTTGTGTCTGTATTCTCTAAAATAAGATGTTATTACTATAATGTTAAGTACCAAAGTGCTTTATTTTTTTCATGGATGTAACATAACTTATTTAGGATTATATCCAGGGTATACCACCACATCCTCTAATGCTTTATATACCAATTGCAACGAAAGCCCCATAAAACTCAGACATGGAACAGGACTTTAAAGGTGGTTGGTCTCCCAAAACAATACATGAAACCACATAAATAAAATTAACAGCTTTATTTGATAAGCACATAAAACTTTGCACTCTCTAGTTTTAGTAAATCAACCCCATAATGTGGCTCACTGAAGAATAATTCCAATAAATATGGCCAACTGTTCTATTGAGTTTTACAAGTCTACTTTCAATAATGTTTTTACATTTGTGATTTAAATAGGTTGTAACCCTAAAAAAAGTGATCCTGTTCCTTTAAAGCAGGTTAAACAGCATGATGCTTGTGTTGTCTAACCTGCCCCTTTCCATGCTGTAAAAAACCTGGTTGATCCTGCCTGTTCCTGTGTCCCCCTATGTAAACTGACTATGGTTATTTTGGCTGTTGATCCATGATCCTGTGGTCAGTTTACATGCCTCCGTCATCCTGTGCCCTCCTCTCTCTCCCATTCTCCCCCTTCCTCCCTGTCTGTCAGCTCTTGTGTAAGTGATCTCCTCCCCTCCCCTTCCCTCCTGTCACTATTATCTGGCAGTAAAGTCAGCGTAGGATTACTGCTAGCCCCTCTGTTATTACCAACGTATACTACACAGTGTAATTTGTTTTTTAAATGATGCCTCTAATTACCTTACTTCAGATTGTCTCTGTGTGGTCACATGACCTTCCGGCACTCTCCTGATCTAAGGGCTACAGTGGAAGGGGCTGAGCAGACAGCACATCAGTCACTTGACCTCCCAGCTGATGGTACAGGGGGTTCTCAGTCTCTCCCGCTGTGGATCTAGGTAATGGATTTGTAAACATTTGGTTTTTCAGAACATTATAGGACACTATTTGTTATAGTTTTCATTGATGATGATCTTAAATGGTGATGAGTGAACTAGTCAAAGTTTGGTTCACAGGTGAACTTGGCTTAAAGGACAAGATAAATAGTACACAAATCCTTTTTAAGAAAACATGCTTTGGGTATGCCTTAAACTTGCACATGAAGTTGAAAATGTAATGTACTCCAATAAAAGTGACATTTTGTGTTTATAAACAGCAGGCAGAGAATTGTCATTTAGCAGCAGTAGCAACACCACTGCTGAAATAAACCACAAGATCTGTCATTTAGCAGTGGTATTACTGCTGCCTCTAAATGACGCATTCCTGCCAACTTCTGTTCATTGACCAAATATGAATAGCATTGCCATATTTAGTCAATCAACCTGGATCCCATTCCATTGCCACCAGGGATCTTCCATTGTCAATCTTAGTAATGGTGGGGTAGCATTGTTGTATCACATATTGTGGTTGTTGTAGATCTAGAATGATAGATGACATGATTATTGTTTGAGTTACATTGGGGGCATTGTTTATTTTTTATTCTTTTGTTAGAAAAATAATTTTTCATTGTGTGGATGCTTTTACAATTTCCTGTGATCTGTGAATGAGTAACAAGGGGTTCCATGTACCTTGCACTTATTCACTTAAGTGGTGGATATTTGCTAGCCTCTCTATTATAAAAGGGACTTATAGATTCCACGGACCTCCACATCCCTTTTGGGGTACAGGATGTAAGATGAAGCCCTTTTCCCCATCAACAATGGGCCAGGATGCATTGCAAAGGGGATGGGGGGGGGCTGTGTCCTCCCCATGCAAGGTGCCCTCCCAATATTAAGGACATGTGATCCAGTATAGTTCAGAAAGGAGGCCATATATTCACTGCTGCCCTTTCTTATCCATCCAGTCTGCTTGCCTAGATAGTATTAAAAAATATATATTTATGGGGAATCCATGCCAATTTGTGTTTCTTTTAAGAGACAGTACACACTGTTAAAGAAAACCAATTTCACTCACTAAACACTGGGTTCCTTGTCAATTCAAACTAGACCTTTATCTAGACATGCAGCCTGGATATTTAAATTAGGTGGGGGCAGTGGGCATATGGTTCTCCCCTTCTGAACCATACTGGTTCACATGCCCTCAACATTCGGAGGGTACCTTGCATGGGGAATGACCCTACCTCCCCATTGCAAGGCACCACATGTTAATAGGAACAAGGACCTCATCCACACATTTTGTCCTCAAAAGGAATGTGGAGGTCTTCAGAGGGTGGGATTATTGAAATCTATAAGCTTAGGTTAGAATAAGAGGGGCACCAGATATAGGACCTCTTGGTGCTCATTAAAAAAAAAGTAATACATAAAACACCCTTGTTGTAAAAAATGCCCTTTATTTAAAATAAAAAAAAAAAAAAAACAGTGTAAAGCCAACATCAAGCACGTCAATCACAAATTTGTAATGCACAACAATGCTAACCATGTTCTTTCAGTTCTTTCTCCCCACTCCCATTACAAATGAAAGATCACCAGTGACACGTACCTTGGAGGTGAGCATGACGTGCAGAGGGTGACCGTAGGAGCACAGTGAGGTAAGAGTGCCTGCTGAGTTCTCTGAGACCTGAGATGGCTACCACTGGGAGAGGCTGGAGCTGGCTACAGCGCTGAGGATGCAAATCAGTGGATGCAAGTCAGTAGGATACAGGTCATGGGATGAAAGAAAAATCCTGGACTGCCGCGCTCCTCAAAAAACGATGTCTTTATTCAGAACATAAAAACCAAAAAATCGAATGGAAAAACAACCAAAGTTAATGCAGTCAATGAAAAAGAAGTGGGCAAAAGGAAAAGGGTGACATGTTTCACATCGTGCGATGCTTACTCGTAGCTGATGCAGGTCAGCTGGATGCAGGTTAGGAGGATGCAGGTCAGCAGGATGCAGGTCAGCTGAATACTGGTGTGCCAGGGAACAGCAGGTACATGTGGAAGCAGGAGCACTGGTTAGGATACTGAGGGTGCAGGTGCGCCAAGGAGCAACAGGCGCACGTGGGTGCAAACGTCAGGCAGGAGCAGGGTCAGCAAGCCAGGTAATACACAGTGGATCAGTTCAGGCAGAAACGGTGGGCAAAAGGATGGTCAGAGTTCAGGCTGGTTTTGTCAATGGAAGATCAGACAAAAAGATAAACATAGCAGGGTCAAGGAAGCCAAAAGTCAGGACTGGAGACAGCAGCGAGGTCAGAGAGCCGTGTCAGTATGAGATCAGGTGCAGATTCAGGATCAGGTCACAGGATAAGCTGCAGCTAAAACCGCAAAAGACTAAACAGTAGGAGCCTCCTTTAAAGGCCCATGGGCACCAAGGCAGCGTTACTGTGTGCGCGTGCATGCTCTCCACGATCGGCGCACAATCATGTGCATTGGCACACATCTGTTTGCTGCTGGAAGCCTGTTAGCGGCGCCTGAGCCATGTTGAAGGTTCTAAGAGCTGTGCATCCATGACAACCATAACTGCTGGAATGTAAACAGTGCCAGGAAATGTGGGCAATGTCATTAATCAAATATTACCATATTTAGTCAATGACATTACCCAGTATCACTGACAGCTTACTTGCAATTTCAAAAAGAAGTAGAAGGATTTGTCATTTAGAGGTGGCCATTATAACACTGCTAAATGACAGACTTCTGGATACACTATCCAGAAGACCAGGTGGGCAGGTTGCTGAATTGGCAAAATATAGAAACATTGTTTGCCTGTTTAAAGACCTGCAACCAGGCTGGGTTTTGGTCAATCATGTTCAATATTGATCCAAAACTCATTCCTAGTCTTAATTTGTCTAAAGTATATGTCCTTTTTTTACATCCTCCCTGTACAAGAATTGTCATCCGAATTAGATGTGTTCCTTATTCATTGTATAATATCACAAAATATGTTTAGAAAATTCTGTATGTTTAGAAATTATTAAAATGAAAAAAACACTTATCACAATGAAAAGAAAATCTGTTAAAAATATAAATAGTCATTGTTGATACAATTTCTGTGAGTTTCCTTCTCTTGATTTTCTATCTGCTGTTTACCACAGTAGTTGGTAAAAACACCTGTCCCTTCAACTGATGTTGAAAGTTAAGTCATCAAGGGTGAAAAATTAGGTAGTTAACATGCTGTACAGTATGTTGTAATGCAGAACTTTAAAAAAAACACATCTGTGCATATGTTGCTCATAATACTAATGGCTACAATATTAATGAAAAATAATAATTAATGCAAGAGTAATTTTATCATAACATGTACAGTACATGGAGCTACAGTTTAGGAGATATTCCCCTTGCAATTCGCCGCTGATTTCAGCGGCGCATGCGCAGGGGATATCCACGGCGAAAGGACCGGCAGCCGCCGACCCACTGCCGATTTGAAATCTCCCGCGCGGGAGTGACGTCATTGGCGCTCCAGCCAATCACATCGCTGGAGCGGCGATACCCGGAAGACATGCCGGAGCAAGATGACATCTCTCTCGGCGTGGACCAGGTAAGTGTTCTTCACCTCGTTCCGAGGTAAGTATTTCATAATCAGCTAGCATGCGGTGCATACTAGCTGATTATGCCTTTTGCCTTGCAGGTTCACAAAAAAAAATGTATATGCGCTTTATTATAAGTTGACTCCTAGGAATATCAAGTCCCACTGAACTATAACCACACTGGACTAGTCCAGCATCTTTGTCCACAAAGAAAATCTGGAAGTCTGATCTGTGGCTACTGACCCCTGAAGGTTATTTTTTAACATTTTTTGTAAATTGGTCACTCCCTCCCCAGAGCTGACTTTACTCAGTATTGCAGATTCACATACAATTACTTTTATCTGATTAGAATAGAGTGCACTGTCATCTAAAGATCAGTAAATCTGCTTTTAAATCTGTGTAGAAGCTGGCAGCTTTAAACATTCTTTAGCTTTGTATATCTCTCCAGTATTGGAATAGTAGGATCTCTTCACATGATTGTGGGTGGTCCTACATCTTCTCATTTGCTGAAGAAACTATGGGGCGATTTTGCTTTCCATGTTGACTTTTTAATTTATTCTATAACGTGAAAAATGCAGTAATTAGACTGAAGTAGGAATAGAGAGGAACTACACAAAAGAAAGTCTTGAATCTACTGTTCTCACAAATGCACTATAGTTTTGGGTAGGCTAAAGTAGTTTAAATACTTTTTTGTAGTGCCTGACTTATGAAAAATAAAACATTTGCTCAGTGCAAAGTTTTCACAAAACATATTCCCTAATTCTGAATACAATTCCAGATAAACTATTTGTTTCTTTAAAGTGGGTAAAGGTTATGGTAACCTAACCCTTACTGTATATATGCTGCATTAACATGCCTAAAGACCTTATAAATTAATTTGTTTATTTATTTTCTTGAATTCACCGACTTTTGTACCCATAATTTCGGACAACCTCTTTTCCCCCAATATATATATATTTTTTTACAGGTGACTGAAGGGAGCATCAACCTGTAATTTCCAAAAATATGACTATGCACTTACATTTACCTGTAAAAAAAAAAGATTGTGTTGTGGTGAAATCATTATTAAATGTTATTCAACACACAACCATCATCTTACAGCTATACTGACACACAGACAGACCTACTTCACACTTTCTTGCTCTACTGTAAATCACCCACTCTGAAAAATATGTATCTATTCATGATGGGCAAATCTGACCAATACGGACACAGCCAATGAGGACAGGTGGTTATTTAGGAAAGACATTTTGTTCTGCCGTAATTGTCAATATTTAAGTTAATGCTTGTGCTGAACTGCCCATGTATGGGCTTTACAGCTCTCATTTGACTTTTCTTGGCTGATAATAAGCCTGTATATTACCCAGCTATAAATATTTTTGGCAAGTAAAAGTCCCTTAACTGCGCAGGTCTCATTATCTTAATGGGACATACAACCCAACATTAAAAGTCTAGGATTTGGCCTATGCTTGTAAAACCACACACTAGTTTCTTATAGCATCTTTCGAAGAAGGTTGAGACATTTGCTTTTGAATACCACCTACTTCCTAGGTCTGCATACTTGCTGCGAGGAGGGTCCAAATCTTCCTGTTGATTTTTAAATAGCAATGGCAGCCTACAGATCTTCTCAGCACAGATTCCATTTAACAAACATATTGCAAATTCATGGTCAATTACATAGTCAAACTGGATACCAAATTAAGTCCCTCTCTGAATTTGTTGTTGGTTTAATTCAACTATCCAAACTATGCAGAAATGACACAGACCTGAAGTAAACTTAATGTAAAGCAATATAGTACATATACAGTTTGTTCCATTCAGATCATAGTAACCTTCCCTCGAATGACCTATGACTTTAACCCCCTCAGCGGTATTCCCGAGTCTGGCTCAAGGTGGAATTTCAGCACCAAAAGTGGTAACTCCAAGCCAGACTCGGGATCGCCTTGCAGTGTCCACAGGCAGAGTTTACTTACTTTGTCCCTGGATCCTGTGATGCCTCCCTGCTGTGTGATCGAGCTGTGTCCTCCTTGCTCGATTCACATTACGACGCACAGGGCGGAGATCGGCGCCAAATTCAAAAAAAGTAAATACACACAATACATACAGTATACTGTAATCTTATAGATTACAGTATTGTATAAAATAAATACACACCGCTTTGTCCCTAGTGGTCTGCCCAGTGACCTACATGCACTTGTATATAATAAAAACTGTTCTTTCTGCCTGGAAACTGGAGATTGTCCATAGCAACCAAAAAGTGTCCCTTTACATCAAAAGTGGTTTTAGACCAGCTAGAAAACACTTGCAGAATTGAGCGATAGCGATTTGTGGGGAAATTTGTCATCAAACATTAAAAGTAATGACAGCGACAATTCTGCAACTGAGCAAATTTCAGTGTTTTTAATTTGATTACATTATTGAATCATTTTTATTAGAATTACATTGTTATTTGTTATAATTATTTATAGTTATTTATTATATAATAAGTTATGATTATTTTTTTTCAAACTTTATCATACCCGGGATGTCTACTAGACTATTGTTTGGACAGATTTAAGTGAGTTGTTCCTAAGAATTGCAGGCCTACAATATAAAACGCCAAATTTCCATGCAAAATATGGTCCATACAATTTTAAGGGGACCTTTACCTCCAAATTACTTTTTAGCTTCTGGCTCCTCCCCCTCCTTCTCCCACAGTTGGAGAATATCCCCCCCCCCTTTTTTTGAACAGTTTCTTAACTCTTTTGTGCTGCAGCATGAAACTTCTTGCTTTTTTTGACTATGTAAGAATAATCTAGGGTCCCTCTGCTGCCTTCTGAGATGTCCATGCTCCATTTACAAGGAGGCCGATTCACTAATGGCTGCATTTGTATTATGGCATTATATGCAGATGTGCCACAGGTCTCTGGGGCCTGTAAAAGACCTGCAACACATCTGTGAACATACAGTTGATTGCTACATATGTGCAAAAAATCCCAGGATCCCAGATACCAGAAATTAGTGTTGTGTGTGAATGCGTGAGATTCTCCTGCACATGCAAAGTTGTACTGCAGGTATTTGGAACCTAGAAGAGACTTGTGGCATGTCTGTGTAGGCACATCATATGTTAAGATGGGAATGCAGAAGAGGAGAGGTGGGACAAGGACATCTCTGGACTGGAGTTCCTCTTTAAACAGGTCATTGGCACGATTTGCCTGACTGAAACTTTAGACTAAGCTGTCCAGTAAGGGATACTGTAAGTAATAGTGATAAATGAATGCCGATGCAACAGTGAGATGTGTAAACAACAGGCATCTTTCATCAAAGAAGCAAACTGAGAATTTTTAAAATGAGGCTAAAGGTCCACCTGCTGCTCAATAGCAGAAATAAAACTATTAAAACGTTATGTTTTATATTTGCTTGGTTAAAAAATAACATATCTGTAATATTTATTTTTCAGTCTTGACCATAATAACAAAAAAATGATGTACACAGCTACTATACAGTACTAACTTTTAAGTCCTGTAACTTTGCAATCATTCAGAATCTATGTTATGTGAATGTGTGGTTGTATATTTGCCCTTAGTTACATCATTACAGTATTATAACTTTAGAATATGAAATCTGTATTGATGTGGCACAGGGCCGGCCTTAGGTGTTCAGGCGCCCTGTGCGAGCTAATCCTGTGGCGCCCCCCCCCCCCAGACCGATACACACTGACCGCTACACAATATACTACCCACAGACCACTACACACTGACCGCTACACAATTCACTACACACTGACCGCTACACACTGACACTACAGCATTGGTACATTTTACTATAGGGGCATTGGTGGACTACAAGGTCCAGCAATTTACTATAGGGGCATTGGTGGACTACAAGGCCCAGCATTTTACTATAGGACGCATTGGTGGACTATAAGGCCCAGCATTTTAGTCCCACCAATGCCTCCTATAGTAAAATTCTGGGCCTTGTAGTCCACCAGGACTCCCTTTCCCTTATATCGGTCCCCCCTTGATTAGATCAGGGAACCCACCCATCAGTGTCCCCTTCCCCACAAAAGACCCCCATTAGACTGCCTTACCGAGAGCCGCTTTGAGCCAGGAAGTGTGGGAGCTGGAGTTTGGAGCTCCTCTACTGTAGTGTTGTTTTCCTTCCTTTCATTGTGTAGAGAGCCTTGGGGAGAAGTGTGTCGGCAAGACACAGGATTCAGGACACATCCAAACTGGTACACTCACAGGGCTGCTGTTAGCAATTATTGGGGCCCCATACAGCCATCCTTTAAGGGGCCCCCACCCCCTGAGGATGGAAAGAGGTGGGGGGAGGGAGGTGAGAAGGGTGAGAGAGAGAGGAGGGGTAAGAGAGCGAGGATTAGAAAAAGAGTGGTGTGTGGGAGAAAGGAGGAGGTGAGGGGGGAGAGAGAGGGGTTGGAGGAGGGGGGTGACACAGAGCAGAGGAGGGGGGGTGACACAGAGCAGAGGAGGGGGGGTGACACAGAGCAGAGGAGGGGGGGTGACACAGAGCAGAGGAGGGGGGGTGACACAGAGCAGAGGAGGGGGGTGACACAGGGCAGAGGAGGGGGGATGACACAGGGCAGAGAAGGGGGGGATGACACAGGGCAGAGAAGGGGGGGATGACACAGGGCAGAGAAGGGGGGATGACACAGGGCAGAGGAGGGGGGGTATGACACAGGGCAGAGGAGGGGGGGGTATGACACAGGGCAGAGGAGGGGGGGGTATGACACAGGGCAGAGGAGGGGGGGGTATGACACAGGGCAGAGGAGGGGGGGGTATGACACAGGGCAGAGGAGGGGGTGACACAGGGCAGAGGAGGGGGTGACACAGAGCAGAGGAGGGGGTGACACAGGGCAGAGAAGGGGGTGACACAGGGCAGAGAAGGGGGTGACACAGGGCAGAGAAGGGGGTGACACAGGGGGGTAAGAGAGCGAGGATTAGAAAAAGAGTGGTGCGTAGGAAAAAGGAGGAGGTGAGGGGGAGAGAGAGAGGGGTTGAGGAGGGGGGTGACACAAAGCAGAGGGGGGGGTGACACAGAGCAGAGGAGGGGGTGACACAGAGCAGAGGAGGGGGTGACACAGAGCAGAGGAGGGGGGTGACACAGAGCAGAGGAGGGGGGTGGCACAGAGCAGAGGAGGGGGTGGCACAGAGCAGAGGAGGGGGTGACACAGAGCAGAGGAGGGGGTGACACAGAGCAGAGGAGGGGGGAGTAACACAGAGCAGAGGAGGGGGGAGTAACACAGAGCAGAGGAGGGGGGAGTAACACAGAGCAGAGGAGGGGGGGCGACACAGAGCAGAGAAGGGGGTGACACAGGGCAGAGAAGGGGGTGACACAGGGCAGAGAAGGGGGTGACACAGGGGGGTAAGAGAGCGAGGATTAGAAAAAGAGTGGTGCGTGGGAAAAAGGAGGAGGTGAGGGGGAGAGAGAGAGGGGTTGGAGGAGGGGGGTGACACAAAGCAGAGGAGGGGGTGACACAGAGCAGAGGAGGGGGTGACACAGAGCAGAGGAGGGGGGTGACACAGAGCAGAGGAGGGGGGTGACACAGAGCAGAGGAGGGGGGTGACACAGAGCAGAGGAGGGGGGTGGCACAGAGCAGAGGAGGGGGGTGGCACAGAGCAGAGGAGGGGGTGACACAGAGCAGAGGAGGGGGTGACACAGAGCAGAGGAGGGGGAGTAACACAGAGCAGAGGAGGGGGGAGTAACACAGAGCAGAGGAGGGGGGAGTAACACAGAGCAGAGGAGGGGGGAGTAACACAGAGCAGAGGAGGGGGGGCGACACAGAGCAGAGAAGGGGGGAGTAACAGAGGAGGGGGGGTGACACAGGAGGGGGGGTGACACAGAGGAGGGGGGTGACACAGAGCAGAGGAGGGGGGTGACACAGAGCAGAGGGGGGGTGACACAGAGCAGAGAAGGGGGGTGACACAGGGCAGAGGAGGGGGGGTGACACAGAGCAGAGGGGGGGTGACACAGGGCAGAGGGGGGGTGACACAGGGCAGAGGGGGGGTGACACAGGGCAGAGGGGGGGGTGACACAGAGCAGAGGGGGGGGGCACAGGGCAGAGGGGGGTGACACAGAGCAGAGGAGGGGGGGTGACACAGGGCAGAGGAGGGGGGGTGACACAGGGCAGAGGAGGGGGGGTGACACAGGGCAGAGGAGGGGGGGACACAGGGCAGAGGAGGGGGGACACAGGGCAGAGGAGGGGGGACACAGGGCAGAGGAGGGGGGGTGATACAGAGCAGATGGGGGGGGTGACACAGGGCAGAGGGGGGGTGACACAGGGCAGAGAAGGGGGGTGACACAGGGCAGAGAAGGGGGTGACACAGGGCAGAGAAGGGGGGTGACACAGAGCAGAGGAGGGGTAGAGTGACACAGAGCGGAGGAGCCCTCACCTCAGGAGACACACACGTGAGGCAGGACTTCCGGGAGCAAGCAGGCACGATTATCGATTCAAGTTCACAGTGCAGCCCCGCCCACGCCTCCACACATGACCAGCACCATCTCCACAGAGCCAGTCACAGACCCCCATGTCTACTTCATCCCGCCCCGCACATCGCCCGTTCGGCCAATCACAGGGCACAGAGGCTCAGAGCGCATCTCAATGATAGACAGTGATGCGGCTGCGATCCGGCACATTCCACAGGACGATGGAATGTGTACCCGGGCACAGGTGGCAACCCTACGCACGGCTCCCCTGTTGGTCATGGCGCCCTGTGCGGGCGCACAACCCGCACAACGCAAAGGCCGGCCCTGATGTGGCAGTTGTTTCAAAGTTTGAAATAGTTAAAAGTAATCCAGCAGTTTATTGTGGGTAGACTATAGTAGCAAATAACTTTGACATGCCACCAACTCAAAAAAACAAGGTTGGATTGGAAATCTACACACTACACACTTTTTGTTTTTGCTTTGGCTGCATAAGTACCATTTTTTTTTAGGACATAGAAGTGCATGCATATGTGTTTGTCAGAGATAAAACAATCTTCAGGCGGTAGCATTGGCATGCGTGTAATATACCGGTACATAAAAGCATTCCTTATGTAAAATCAATAAATATGCTTAAAGAAAGTCATGATGGTTAAAGTTAATTTTGGAGATGGACTTGACCACTTTTCCTTTTCTTAAGCATTGTATGAACGCTGTATAAAGGTTCTATACAATGCTGATAGAACAATGTTAAAATGTTGCAGTTCTAACTTAAAGGAGTTGTAAATTAACTTAATTATCACTGCTGTTGTGTCTTACATGCTTTATTGTATGTTTTTGCTAACCAACATTCTTTTTTTTAATTGTATTTTTTATTAAGATTTTTATGGCATACAACACTAATGGAAGCGAGCATAAGAGAGGGAAAAAGACATAACTGCAAAAACTGAAAAAAACAACAATAATATTTTCTACTTACTATTTAAAAAAAATCCAATAAAATCGAATTTTGTCATAAATTTCGGCCAAAATGTATTCTGCTATATGTCTTAGGTAAAAAAAATCCTGATAAGTGTATTATAATTGGTTTGTGTGATAACGGACAGATGTACGCAGATAATCACGGACAGATGTGCGCAGATCAACACTGGGACAGATGATTTTACTGGGATATATGTGGGACAGGTGTTTTTACCGTGTGGGGACAATTTGTGGGGACACTGTGTGATGACCCTGTTTTGGGGACACTGTTTTGGGAACACTGTGTGGGGACACTAGCCCAGTGATCAGTGTGTAAAATCTGTAAAAAAAAAACATCTCTTACACACTGATCACCAGCCGGCTACAGAGATCCGCTCTTCTTCTCCTCACTGACAAGCTCTGTGTGAGAAGAACGAGAGCCGATCGCCTAGCAACCAGCTCTCTATTTAAATCAAATGATGGCTGTGATTGGACACATCCATCTTGGGATCAGGAGGGCCAATCAGAGATCTGGGTGACACGAGTGCATCGGGATCGCCCGGCCACTCAGAAGGAGGAAGCGCCCACCCGACCGTTTATGTGCAGTGGCCAGACTGGCTTCCCCGCTGACAGCTGAATACAAAAAACAGTGCCAGCAATAGCAAAATGTTAAAAGAAAATGGCATAGGTGTCCCCCCAAATCCATACCAGGCCCTTTCGGTCTGGTATGAATTTTAAGGGGAACCCCATGCCACAATTAATTTAAAAAAATGCGTGGGGTCCCTACCAAAATCTATGCCAGACCTTAGGTCTGAAGGGATCCCCCACACCAAAGTAAAAAAAAAGGCGCTGGGTCCCCCCGAAATCCAGACCCTTATCTGAGCATGCAGCTAGGCAGGTCAGAAAAAGGGGGGCGAGCTGTTAAAAATAAAACAAACAATGTTCCCTGATGAAGATCGATCATCAATCACGACACCCACTGCATCACCAGACCCGAAAAAAACAAAAACAAAGAAAAAAGCTCTGCCCACAATGAAGGCTAACCACTGACTGCTTGCTCTGCTGTCTGACAGTTCCTAAATAGGTAAGGGGGGAAGCCACCTGTGACATCATCTGGTGGCACCACTCCCCTGTGATATCACTGACCGGTGCATGTTGGGTCACTGATGTCACATGGGGACGGTAGCTCTGCCCCTTACCATTTTAAGAACTGTCAGATGGGGAACAGGCAGTCTGCGGTTAGCCTTCGTTGTGAGCATAGTTTTTTTTCAGGTTCTGCAGTGCGGTGGGCGTCGATATTGATGATGGATCTGCAGCAGGGGACATTGTTTTTTATTTAAATAAAAGGAATTGTCAAAAACAGTATGTGTGTTTAATTTCTTTTTGACAATTCTTTGAATGAATGAGTAGGGGTACAATGTACACTTACTCATTCACATGGTGGGAGGGGATCTGGAGGCCCCCTTATTAACCACTTAAGGACCTGCGCACGACTACATACGTTGTATTTTTGAAGAGGGATATCTCTGTAACGGCAGCAGCTGCTGCCACAACCGAGATATCCATCTCTAAAGGCGCCAGTCCTGTAAATGATAATGGTGGTCTCCGTGGCGGATTTTCTGTGAGATCACCGTTATCGGTGGTGGGAGAGGGGCCCCTGCCCCTCTCCCGCACCCTCTGCCCCCTGCTGCTTATCGGAGTCGTCGGTGACCGGGTCCTGTCCGTGGCTTGTCATGGATACTAGTGAGGGCAAGATGGTCTCCATAACATAGCAGGACGGAAACAGCGTCAAAACGTCACTTCCGCCCATACGTTTTTCGTAATTTTTTCAAATGACATTTCTTTTATTGCATTTTAGCCCAAATATGAGATCTGAGGTATTTTTGACCACAGATTTCATATTTAAGAGGACCTGTCATGTTTTTTCCTATTATAAGGGATGTTTACATTCCTTGTAATAGGAATAAAAGTGATCAATTTTTTTTAACTGTATAAAAATAAATAAAATCAAGTAAAATATATAAGAAAAAATAAATACATATTTAAAGCGCCCTGTCCTGATGAGCTCGCACACAGAAGCAAACGCATACATTAGTCCTGCCCACATATGAAAATGGTGTTAAAACTACACATGTGAGGTATTGACCCAATCGGTAGAGCGAGTGCAATAATTCTAGCCCTATACCTCCTCTGCAACTCAAAACATGCAACCTGTAGAATTTTTAAAATGTCGCATATGCAGATTTTTAAGGGTAAAATGTTTGATGCCATTCCACGAGCGGGCGCAATTTTGAAGCATGACATGTTGGGTATCAATTTATTTGGTGTAACATTATCTTTTTACAATATAAAAAAATTGGGCTAATTTTACTGTTGTCTTATTTTTTATTCAAAAAAGTGATTTTTTTCAAAAAAAAGCACACTTGTAAGTCCGCTGCACAAATACAGTGTGACAAAAAGTATTGCAATGGCCACCATCTGATTCTCTAGGGTGTTAGAATTTTTTTTTTTATAATGTTTGGGGGTTCTGAGTAATTTTCTAGCAAAAGAAAATGTTTTTAACGTGTAAACACCAATTCTTAAAAACAGGCAACGTCCTTAAGTGGTTAAAGGGGGCTTTCAGATTTCGATAAGCCCCCTGCCCACAGACCCCTACAACCACCACCCAGGGTTGCGGGGGAAGAGGCCCTTGTCCCCATTAACATGGGGACAAGGTGCTTTGGGCGGGGGGTAGAGCCCCCCCTTACCGATAGCACCCCCCATGCTGAGGGCATGTGGTCTGGTATGGTTCAGGGGGGAAGCGCTCACTCATCCCCCCTTATTCCTGGCCTGGTATGGATTGTGGGGGCCCATTTAAAAAAAAAGTTGGCATGAGTTTCCCCTTAAAATCCATACCAGACATGATGAAAAGTGTTATTGATAGTACATATTTCTGCTGATGTGTATATCAGTCCTATGTTATTTTTTTTATATTTTATCTTCTATTTTCTGTATAATGTTAAAAAACTATTGATTTAAAAAAATCCATACCAGACACAAAGGGCCCCACACCATTTTTTTTTTACATTCCTGTATTGCCGGAAATTTGCTTGTAGCCAAAAAAATGTATTTTTTATTTCTGTATATATGTCAGTTTTGCTGCAGCAGGTTCTATACACAGTACAGATGCACAACTTAACAGGCGGACTAAGGGGACCTCCCTGGCACTATATTTAAAGGAATTTTTCATTTTTATTGTTTTACTTTAGGCATCATTAAAATCAATGCTCCTTTAAAAACAATAGTTTTAAAAAAACATTTTGCCCCCCAGGGCAGTACCATTTTAAGGGCAAATAACTTGCATATAAGCTTTGAAAATGAGGACTTGACCTATAGCCTTTAACCCCTTCCTGACCAGCTGCTGCAGTTATACTGCAGCAGGATGGCTCCCCTGAGCAAACCGTCAAACCCGTGGCGCAACGCTGTAAGCTGATGCACGTGCCTGGTGGTCGCGATGACTGCCGGGCACCCATCATCGCTCCACACAGAGACAGAATGGAGATATGTCAATGTAAACAGACTGATCTCTTTGCTGTCAGGGGGGAAGGAGAGCGATCTGTTGTTACTAAGTATGAACAACGATTGGTCTTCTCATCCAGGCAGTCCCATCCCCCCACAGTTAAAATCACTCCCTAGGTAACACAGTTAACTTCTTGACCGCCCCCTACTGTTAACCCCTTCCCTGTCAGTTATACAGTAATCAGTACATTTTTATAGCACTGATCGCTGTATAGATGCTAATGGTCCCAAAAATGTGTCAAAGGTGTCCGATCCGTCCGCCATAGTGTTGCAGTCTGATCACCGCCATTACTAGTAAAAAAAAAATAATGATAATAAAATGTCATAAATCCTTTTCCTATTTTGTAGACACTATAACGTTTGTGCAAACCAATCAATATACACTTATTGTGATTTTTATTACCAAAAATATGTAGGATACATATCGGCCTAAACTGAGGAGATAATTACCTTTTTTTATGGTGATATTTATTATTATTAAGTACAAAATATTGTGTTTTTTTTTCAAAATAGTCACTTTTTTTTTGTTTATAGCACTAAAAATTTAAATCGCAGAGATGATCAAATACAACCAGAAGGACAAAAGGAAAAAAAGATCACTTTTATTGTCTCTCGGGTGCCCTCCGCTTACCAGAGCTAGTGGCAGTGGCAGATGTGATTGGGTCTGCTCCCTGGGCTGACATGGATACGAGTGAGGGAAATATGGCCCCCACCCGTCTCCATATCATATTTTTTTTTTAATTACATTAGATCTTTTTGACCCCCAAGCTCATATTTAAGAGGTCCTGTCATAAAAGTGACCCAAAAATGTTTTTTTTTTTAGTAAACCAAGTACGCTTCCTGAAGATGTAGTAACGAAACGTACGTTGAGGCGGTACTTGGTCACGCATGCATCTACGCAACTTCCGGTCCCGCTGGCTCTCTGTTTATGTGAGGTGGAACGCATGCCAGCTTACACACTATCGGGACGTCCATCCACACATAACACGCCATACAGCCTCAGTGCCGGGTCAGGGCACATCTGCAAGTAAGGAGCCATTTGGCCTTTTATGTATACCTATAATTTTAATAAACAAGATTACACTGTTGCGGCATATCTCTTCATTTTGCATATCCTAATTGAGTCCTCTGGCTATAAGGGTACTAAGGTGTACTGATTCATCCATATAGCAGGCGTATCCTGCATCAAGCCTATTTGACCTCTTTTTTGATTAAAAGGGTCAACACCATCTGGTAAGCTGCCATCTATATTTTGAGCACTTTTGGGTGTGATATCATGGTTGGTGAAGGTGGATCCCTACATTTTCAATTAGATTTTCACATATAGGATGCAAAGATTGAACTTTGAAGGACTTTAACTTATTATATATGAATCACTTAACTCACGAGGAATTGATTTGCACAGCAGCTCATTGTATTTAATATGCATCGTATCACTGTTATCTTTAATTGAGCTAATAATTTATCTAGCATCAAGTTTTTTTGTCGTTTTCACAGTAGGGGAACATACCCCATTTCAACACCATTTCTTAGAGGGAATCATGTTCACAGTTCTTATCTTATTCAATAGACGGTGGGTTTTGGTTATTAATATATTTTGATTATATATTATGTTTTTACTCGTTTTTTTAGCACCCCCACTATACATTTCACAATGCCATTCCTTAGAAAGATAGGAGTGCGATAGACCTGGGGGGAAGTCTGGGTTACCTCTAATGGGGGTAATCGGGCAGTCTGTGGCTGACAATGCATGGGCCGTACATGCCCTGTCAAAAGCTTATAGAGTTGCTCCAGTCAGAGGAGCTTAGGTGGTACCGATTTCTTAGCGATCCAAGGTATCGAGCCCAGATCAGTTTCTGCAATTAGTTTCTCAAGGTACACCCAGCTTTTAGAACGGGCATGAATTTTACAGTCCACCACCCTGGTGATGTGGACAGCCCAATAATATTGCTGTATGTCCGGGAGACCAATTCCTCCTTTTTCCTTGGGCAAGACTAACTTTGACCATCCGATATGAGCTGATTTAGCACCCCATAAAAAGGTTCTACACATTTTCCTGTAAGCCGTAAAAAAGGTGAGTGGTAAGTGTATCAGGACAGTCTGCATTTTGCATAGTATACAAGGTAAGACTGTCATCTTTAGGATAGAGGCTCGTCCAAACCAGGAAAGGGTGGGCACATCCCACTTTGAAAGATCTTGTTCTATAAGTTTTAGCTCGAGTAGGAAGTTTTTAGAATACAGTGTTTTTATATTAGCTGGTAGCTGGACACCTAAGTAAGCGAGACAGTCTTTCTCCCATCCAAACAGGAAGTTTGCTTGGCACTGTTGCACCAGAGCATCTGGTAGTGAGACATTTAGCGCAAACGATTTGCAAAAATTAATTTTAAGATTCGAGATACACTGGAAGAGGTCTAAGATCGGCATAAGGTTAGGTAGTGACATCAGGAACGAGGACAAAAAGAGCAGGATGTCATCTGCAAAAGCTGGGATTTTGTATTCCTTGTGGCTGAAAGTGATGCCTTTTACATTTGAATTTTCTCGGATGCAGCATAGCAGGGGTTCTAGGGCCAGGATATAGAGAATGGGTGAGAAAGGACAACCTTGCCTGGTGCCATTGTGTATAGGGAAGGCATCCGATAAGTGGCCATTGACTCAGACTCTAGCTCTTGGGCCAGATTCTCAGAGGCGCTACGCCTGCGTAAATGTATATGCGCGGCGTAATAGTAAATGTTCGCCTGCGTATCGATACGCGGTAAACACAGAACCACATACGCGCGAAAAAAAATTCCGTCTGTGCGGCGAAAATGCATTAAGCTAGCGCGGCGTAGGCGCATAGTTACGCATGAAAAATATTCAGTTCCCATTGAATTAGCATGCAAATATGCAAATGAGGGAGATGCGCGTATTCCCGAAACTACGCGCGTCCGGCGTTGGCTACTCGTGGTGCGCGTAACTCGAAAGCCTTGAGTAAACATACCCCTCATAAAAGCACGGGTAACTTTGCTCAAGGCCGTGTGCAAGTCAGCTGGAGAGCAACTACAGCAGCACCGTAACGGACTAGCTGAGCAATCACACTTACTGGACAACACATTCGTATGCCAATGATGCCAGGGCCAGCCATGGTCTTATCACTACTAAGGTATGCAGAGGAAGAGGCACATAGAAGGAGGAGTAGGATGAGGGGGGCACGTGAGAGGATCTACCGAGCGCGCATGAGGCTCTTTGGCATGGGTGATGAGGAGGTGTATCGCATCTTCAGATTCAGCCCTGCTGCCATCCTGGAAATAACCACAGCCCTGCAGGATGACATCACCAGCCAGACATACCGCTCACGTGCACTGCAGCCACTGGTGAAGGTACTGGCAACACTGCATTTCCTGGCCAGTGGATCATTCCAGCGTACAAGTGGAGTGGTGGCTGGGATGTCACAAACCAGCATAAGCAGATGTCTGCACCAGGTTGTCCCCGCAATCCTCAGACGCATGTCCAACCAGTTCATCAGACCCACCACTGTGCACCTGCGGCAGAAGGCAATGACAGATTTCTACAGAATTGACGGATTCCCACGCACCATCGGGGCCATTGATTGCACACATGTGGCACTCCAGCCCCCCAGTGCCACAGAGCACATATACCGCAATCGGAAGCATTGGCATTCCATCAACGTACAGGTGATAGCCGATGCCAAATACCTCATATGGCACGTCCGTGCCAAAGACCCCGGGTCCAGCCATGACAGCTACATCTACCGTCAAAGCAACATCCCAGAAGATTTTGAGCAGGACATGTATGGGGACAGCTGGCTGGTTGGTGAGTGACATGGGTGGCAGCCATGACTATCCCCTCCCATGATGCACAACAGAAGTGGCACATGCATGACTACCATCCTCCTGTCTTTTCCCTTACAGGTGACTCTGCATATACACTGGGACCCCATCTCATGACTCCTTTCCGGAACCCCCAAACCAGAGGAGAGAGAAGATACAATGAAGCACACATCAAAACCCGTGGAGTGGTGGAGCGCACATTTGGCCTCCTGAAGTCCCGTTTCCGATGCCTGGATAAGTCTGGGGGGGCCCTATTGTATTCCCCCAACTTTGTGGGTCAGATCATTGGTGCATGTTGTATTCTGCACAACTTTGCCATGCGAAAGGGCCTGCACATTGCCCTACGTGATGACCTGACCCCCCAACCACACAGCCACCCCCCGCCAGAGGAGACCCCGTCAGCTGATGGAAGAGCAGTCAGGAGGGTCCTCATGTTACGAATCTTTGACCGTTAAACACACACATACAGCATGCCACACAGACAATGCACGCGTGTACACCACTGATGTCCCTAGATCACACACACCACATGCACATCGCATTGGATTAGCCCAAGTCCAGCATGTAGGAGTTGGGAGCAGCAACGCCACGTCAAGGCCCCAATGATGTTGCTGTCCATTCACACACCTTTCACACATCATTCATACAGCCGTGGGGTTAACTTCACCACCACGGCCGAGGGTGACACCCCTTACTGTCAGGAGTGCCACCCTCTCACATTCACACACCATTCACACTGCAACGTGTGCAGTATTAAAAAATAAATAAAAAAAGCTCTTATCCAGAGCACAAAAATAAATAAAAAAAGCTCTTATCCAGAGCACAAAAATAAATAAAAAAAGCTCTTATCCAGAGCACCAAAAAAAAAAAAAAGCTCTTATCCAGAGCATAACAAATAACAAAAAAAGCTCTTATCCAGAGCATAATAATAAAGAAAAATAAAATTAATGGGCCTGGCGGGGGCTCTGCCTGGTGCCACGGGTCCTGCCCCTCACTTGCCTGGGGGCAGCCACAGATGGGGGGGGGGGCAGCAGGTTGAGGAGGAGCATCCCCACGTCCCTCCCTGGCTGCCTGCATGCCCTCCAGGGCAACCGCTATGCGGGTCTGCACAGCAGTCTGCGCCTCGACAGCAAGGCGCAGGGCACGAACCTCCCCCACAAGTTCCGAGGTGTTTTCCTGCAGCTCCCCCAAGCTGGTCAGCGTTGCTGCGCTGTTAACAGCAACATCCTGGATGGCATCAGTAATATTGTCCGAGGATGCCAGGCTGTCGGCCAGGCGCCTCATCTCCTCCATGACCTCGGCCAGGTGCTGATTCTGCTGGTCCTGCTGTCTGACCAGCTCTTCCGGCAGGACCTTATGAACACCCCTGGTCTTGCACGTCGCCTTGCGGGGAGTGGCAGGGGTCCGGGCATAAGGGGAGGATGTTGAGGGGCCGGAGATGAGGGGGGGGGAAAGAGAGGGACTGGAGAGGTTGGAGGGGGACGCTACAGGTAGAGGAATAGCCTGGGCTGGTCCGGCCAACCCACCATCCTCCTCCACAACAACATAGAGGGCCTGGTCCTGGACTACCACACCCTCCTCAACCACCTCCTCCGTTGAGGTGTGCCCACTTCCCTCCAAGTCCTGTTCCAGGGGGGCAGCCAGAGGGACTGAATCTTCAGGGGATGGATCCTGATGGGCCCTGGCATCAACAGATGGCCCCGCTCCCTCCTGCACATCTGTGGATGACACAAAAGATGCCCATGTTGGTGGAGCCACACACTTGGCACATGTTCCCTTCCACCCCCATACATGTACACAACAGATAGAATATAAAACACACTTACCTGTCCTCACGGCTGGCTTCTGGGACTCATAGCCCCCAACTCCCTCTACCTGCTCCGTCTGTAGGCAGCGGGCAACCACCTTCTCCTCCTCAGTCAGGCGGACAGGGCAGGGTGGGCCCCCTCCAGTGCCCTTGGCATGCCGAGCTATGGCAGCCAGCTTGCCCTTCACATGACGCCGCAGGTCATTCATTTTCTTCTGAATGTCCTGCGGTGTCCGGACCTCATGAGAGAGGGCATTGACCTGGCACGCGACCCTCATTAAAATCTGATCCCTCCGGGACTTGCTGGTCCGGGCACTGTCAGCACCATGGAGCCGCGAATCAAACTTCTCCATGGCCCTGACGACAAGGGCCCTCTCCTCTGGGGAGAAATTCTTCTTCCTCCTCTCCTTAACCACGGTTGTCATCCTGTCCAGCACAAACTTTGGCCGTCACTATCCAAAAAATGGGAGACGTTTGCGCTGCACGGGCGCATGTGTGGGCGCATTATATACCCTGCGCCGGCGCATCGTAGGGAGGCTTTGCGCATGCGCAGAAGGCATCCACGTCACGGCGCGGGTCAACCACGTCATGGCGCGGGTCATCCATGTCACGGCGCATGCTCCGTTCGTCCCGGCCTGCATTTGCATGGGGTCACGCTTCATTATAATGCAACACGCCCACTTCCCTCCTACTTTGGAGTTGCGCCGGATTACGCCCATGATTTTACGCGATGCAGGCGCATCTTGGAGCGCATTTACTTAGGGAATACGGTACTTGCCACTCCGTGTTACGTCGGCGTAGTGCATCTGAGATGCGCAACGCCTGCATAATTAGGCGCGCATCTACGAGAATCTGGCCCCTTGGGTTCACATAAAGGGAACCTATAAAGGCGCTTATACTATTCCATAGTTGTCAGTGTAGCTTCCATATAGTCCCAGGCCACTCAATCGAACGCCTTCTCCGCATCCATTGCCAGGAAAAATCTCTCCTGTTGAGATGAGTTGAGCCACTGGTCGAGATTCAGGACTTTTATGGTGTGGTCCCTGGCTTCCCTGCCAGGGACAAAATCCAATTGGTCCAAGCCTACCCAGGCACATGGAATGCAAGGCGATTGGCCAGGATTTTAGAGAATAGTTTGATATCCATGTTTAAGAGTGAAATCGGCCGATAGTTAACCACATTAGTCAGGTCTTTATTTATTTGGGAATTACTGTGATATAGGCTTCTCGTAAGGACTCTGAGGGATAGGAGGTAGTGGCCAGCATGTTAAATGCTTTTAGGAAGTATTGTACTCTGTACTTATTTTGAAACTCCAATAAAATATTTGAGGAAAAAAAAATGCTTTTAGGAAGTACACACGATCGGATATGTCTGCTGAAACTGGTCTGCGGACCAGTTTCAGCGGACATGTTCGATCATGTGTACATGGCCTAAGATTGCAAAGTTTTCTATAAAAGTGAAGAAATTTATGTGCTTACCTGGCTTATTGCCCTGATCATAGAATAGTTTATGTGACAGAACTAAAAATAAAAATTTGCCCTTGGGACTTTGAGTGAGGTGAGCACTATGGAGCCAATAAAATAACAGGAGTAATTACAGTATACAGTATATTAAATTCAAGTAAAAAACGGTACATACATTAATGTCATGAACATGAGCCAATTCATACAGAATATAGGTAAAATGATATTACAAGTAACAGTCCATATTAAAAAACATACAAGCATCAAGTTTATACCCAACGCGTTTTGCAAGGCTTAGCTCGCTCTTCAGGGGTAGATGCTTGTGGTATACCTAAAATAAAAGGATAAAGCATGTAGTATGATATAAAGGGCACAAGGTAAAGGGGGGCCCTTGAGGTATAAAACCCCATACTCACCTATGGACATAGCCAAAGACTAGCGCATGTGAGGCTCCCAATACGGCGGCAGCGAGTGTCCTGCCAGGGAGCAGAGGAGGCAGGGTCCAAATGAAGTCCCAACCAGGGCCAAACTAAAGGAGGGCACAGCATGGATGGAATTGGTGCATCCCCAAGAGTCTCAGTGGGTCCATAATTATTTTTTTTTGCTTTGGGAGTTGCAATGTGTATCAAGGGGGCTTCATGTCCCCCGCTGTCCCTGCCTGCCCATTTTCGCATGCAGGGCCACCTACACATCGATGCCATGCTCATGCGTCAGCTGCGGGACATCTGCGATTTTGCAGCATCGCTGTGGCTGGAAGCATTATACCATCGAGATGACCCGGGGGAGTTTTGGACCTGTGCATCGCCTCTTGGTAGTGGGCGGTCCCCTGCACTCTATCCCAGTCATCCATACATGGCATTGAGGGTGGAGCCTCTGGAGCTCTTCCTGGGGGATTTATTGGAGGTATGGCACAGCATGGATTTCACTTTCTGCTTTCTTTCACTGAGGTCAGACACACCAATGCAGGTCTCCTATTTGAACCTATTCCCTCCAGACTTTTTTCACTCAGGTACACATTATATTATATGCATATGACTCATTTGGAGCATTCACCTGCAGCTTGTTTTTCACTACAGCTTTCGCCATACATTTGCACTCATTTTTTTTCTTACTCTCTTTTCTCTCCTGCCTTTTCACCTGACATTTCCTTCATCATACCAGCCAGTTTTTGGCATTTTCTCATCACTTTCTCCTTCAGATTCCTACTACCCTTGGCTCAGGTCTTTCATCCATAAATAGATATACATGCGTTTTTGTATGCTTACCTACCTTACTATTCCAATTATCGATGTACACATTACATGTTTGCATATGACTTACTTAGAGCATTTACCTGTATCCTGTTCCTCCATTACCATCTTCACCACACACCTGCACTCCATTACACTCTCACTCTCCCTCTCTTTCTGCTTTCTCATCTGAATTTATTTGTTGTTGTTTTTTTGTTTTGTTTTTTGTTTTCTTTAATCACACTAGTCAGTTTCCTGGCATCTTTAACCACATTCCCCTTCAGTCTCTATGCTCTTACCACTTTTGGCTCAGGTCCTTCATCTACATATGGATATAAATGTGTTTTTGTACGCTTACCTACCTTATTACTAACTATCCAATATACATATTCATGTTTAGAGCCGATATTCCTTATGGACCCACTGAGACTCTTGGGGATGCACCAATTCCATCCATGCTGTGCCCTCATTCCATTTGGCCCCGGTTGGGACTTTGTTTGGCCCCCCTCCTCTGCTCCCTGGCAGGACACTCGCTTCCGCAGTATTGGGAGCCTCACATGCGCTGGTCTTTGGCTATGTCCATTGGTGAGTATGGGGTTTTATACATCAAGGGCCCCCCCTTACCTTGTGCCCTTTATATCATACTACATATTTATCCTTTTATTTTAGGTATACCACAAGCATCTACCCCTGAAGGGTATACACATGCTTGTGTGTTTTTTAATATGAACAGTTACTTGTAATATCATTGTACCTATTTTCTGTATTCTGTATGAATTGGCTCATGTTCATGACATTAATGTATGTACTGTTTTTTTTACTTGAATTAAATATATACTGTAATTACTCTTGTTATTTTATTGGCTCCATAGTGCTCACCTCACTTAAAGTCCCAAGGGCAATTTTTTCTTTTTTGACGTTATATGCAGGGATGGAGGTGTGTCTCTGGTGACACCAGACCTTTATTTATTTTTCTCATGTGACAGAACTAGACCTTTCTTAAACAGTTCCTAAACCAACTGAGCTTGCGCGTCTGCTAGCTCCGTAGCTACTTGGAGAGCTTGAGCGCACTTGTTTTGAGCTTCCAGCCTAGCTATTTTCATAGAGAGAGATGTGATCAACGCTTAATGTAGTTTCTTTTTCCTAGCCGCTATAGCGAGGAGGTGACCTCATATAACGCATTTATGCGCCTCTCATTAAACCATAGGAGATGCCACAGGTGTGTCGTTCTGGGAAAAATATTCAGTAAGGGCCTGCTGGATGTTCAATAGGTCCCCAGGAGTGGCAAGAATGGAGGCATCCAGTCTCCATGTCTTGGGGGACTGAATTTTCTGTGGGAATCGCAAAGTTAGGGTAATCGGGTGATGATCGGAAAGGACCATATTCTCAATGGTCGCATATGTAAGCTATTGTAGGTCATATTGGTGGATGAAGAGGTAATCCAGCCTTGAGTATCAGTTATGGTGCGACAAGAAGAATGAATAATCCCTCTCTCTTAGGTTAAGCGTGCGCCAGGTATTGTGTAGTGTAAGAGAGGCCAATTGGATCACAATTGTAAGATGTAGACAAAGGGGGTTCCCAGATGGGGGAGGGAAATAAGGGGGAAGGGATTAGAAAATATCAGCAAAGAGAGAGAGGAGAGATATGTCTAAAGCTAATTTGAGCACTGCAGGTATTACAGGAGATGAGTGAGAATTTCCACCTGTGTGTGGCAGATATCCACAACCCAGGGGAGTTGTGAAATATCCCGAAGATGTGTCTCAACCTACCGACCCACCGAATCGAGAGGAATCAGGGGTTATGGTTACGAAAAAGCGGGGAATGCCGATAGCTGTCAAAGGGAAACCTGCTTCTTTGGGGTGAGGAAGTGGTCTAACACTAGGGAGGAAATCAAAATAACTACCACCCAGAGACTCTAACCATAATGGAGTAAGTTCTGTGGGAAATTCCTAGGCTAAGTGCATCAAGGGGTATCAATTTAGAGCACCCCAAACTAAATAGTAAAACTGTCTATCAATAAACCTTTCTGTGGCCCTAACACAATCAGGGTCAACGTGGGGCATACGCACAATATTCTGTGGAACAGTCTAACACTATAAGAGGATCCTGTCTCTAAACCTGTGGAGAAAGCCAAAACAACTGGCACATAGGCGTAAGGGGCGGATGTAAAGGACACACATTTGATATACGTAAAGGATGCACATCTGATATATTTGGTTGCACATTTTTTTGGGTTTTGCAATTGTTACTATTTTTTGCACATTGAGTACCATAGTACGAACACCTACGTGAAGATAGTGAGCCGGGGTCTTTGGTATTTAAAAAAGGGAGGGTAGGGGGAGGGGGAGAGTGTCACTAGAGATGTCATTAGGTATGAGGCCTCACAGCTGACAGTCAGTGGCCAACCAATATCTTAATGGGCTAGGTACAGGAGCACTTGCAGCTTCCAAGCTGATGACAATGCAAGTGGCCTATATGCTGTCCTTTGTGGCTTTACAGGCACTGACCTAATAACTTAAGTGCAATGTCCTGAAGTGGGGCAACTAGTCTGTGTGCCAGGGGCTCATAAAACAATATGGCAACAGTATCTGGCACAGGAACAATAAAAAGCAAGAAAAATAAATAAAAAATCTGTGAAAAAAGACAAAAAACAAACAAAACAAAATGAGATCTTACCTGAGCACCTCGTCCAATGGGAGCGAGGGTTATAAGGTCAAGTAGTGTATGTTATGGCAGTGGTCTCTGCTGCCCAGGGTTTGTATTCAGACAGTTATCAAGGCTTAGATGGGCAACAGTGTCCTCTTTAACATAGAAAACAATCAAAAGGCCCCATGGTGATAAGAATAAAGTGTAGAGGTGTTCTGAAAAGTCTCAGCTAACCGTTGATTTCATGGCTAATGGTAAATTTTGCGCCGAGCAGATGATGTTAAGACTTGTGGGCTCTCATCCGTCTCCATGTCTCTACAGATCCTCAAAGGGGAGTTGGCCAATGTTCTGCGTCTCCTCTGTCTGTGTCTTTGTGAGCATGGGGTGTCCTCAGGCATTGTGGAGATCCAGGGCTCTGGTTGCAAGAAAGTGCTGTACCAATCTGGAACCTCAGCGGGATGCCCAGGGTGTCACAGAATGATTGCAAATCAGCCAGGGTTCTCAGCTGCGCTGTGTGATTTCCAGCGGTCGCCTGCAGGCAAAGTGGGAATTTCCATTTGTAAGCTATGCACCTATCATGTAGAACTGGGTAATGGTAGAAAGATCTTTCTGTATGAAATCAACTAGACGGCATACTGCATTTCTGGGTGGAGGGGGTCAGTATCTCTACCCCTGGGTCTGAGGGCTCTTTGACACCTTTCCATCTCCACCGCAGCATCGGGCGGCTGCCCCAACAGTGTGTTAAAGATGGCCCACACAACTGATTGTAATTGGAGTCCCTCGACTGCCTCAGGGATGCCTCTCACACTTAAATTGTGCCTGCGACCCCTGTTATCCAGGTCCTCCATGTGCCTGTGCATCTCAATCAGTTGCTGTGCTCAGAGAGTCCGCGGTGATGGCGGGGCTTGTCGCAAGCTGCTCTGAGGCCTAAGATGCGGCCTGTGTGTCCCCCTGCAGATGTGTTCGGAAAAAACGCTAGAATGTTCCGGTTGAGCTGCCTTGCCAGGTCTTGCTATGACGGGGAGCCTGAGGAGCTTCTCCGAGTCATTTTGGCGAGTCTCAGGAGGGATTGTTCTGCTAATGGAAGGCTGTAGTGGAGGTGACATAGCACTCATATTAAGCTGTCATCCTTGCCGGAGCTAGGCCACACCCCCCTTAATGCCATCTTATTATACAGGGCTTGATAGTTTTTTTTCTTTTTTTAACTCCCCCCCCCCTCCAGGATCTTTGATTTTCTAAATGTTGTCAAGGTAGATCTCAAGCTCTAAAAGGTTCCCTACCCCTGCTTTAAATTAAATATGAATATTGATATAATTTCCATTAGGGCTAAGATTATAATAGGCACAATAGACATGTGCCTATAGGTAAAACATTTTGTATGGCATGTTATTTCAGAGTTTTTCATGCCCAACCTTTGTCCACTTTAAGTACCTGCTTAGAAAAGTAACCAAATATATTTTTGGTGTCCTGGGAAATAATTCACTCATCTATTCCACCCTTGCATTTCATAGAATTTTTTGTGTCTAGAGGAAATCTGCCTTTTTGAGCACACGTGGACTGGTATGGTTTTTGGGGGGGGGGGGCAGGCGCTCACTTGTTCCCCTGCCCTTTCCTAGCCTGTCAGGCTGCATGCTCAGATAATGCTCTGGTATGTATTTTTTGATGGGGAAGGGGGGAACGCCACACATGTTTTTTTTTTTTTTTTTTTTACATTTTTCTATTGCCAGCAATGGTATTGTATTGCTGGCAACTGAAATGTCATTTCATTCGTTTTTTTTTTTCATTAGAAATTTCATTTTTGCTACAGCATGTTCTATACATGCTACAGATGCACCACTTTACAGGCAGACTCATTTTCATTTTAGTTTTAATACATTTTTATTATTTCTGAAGAAATACAAAAATAAGAAGTACTGACAATATATGCTTGTAATTATAAAAATGTAATAAACAAATTTGACAAGAAAAGTAAGAAGTACATGACATATTGGTTTCATATTAGCAGTTATCAGCTGATATCACATTAAAGATAAGGCACAAAGTAAGAAGATAATAATTATTTTTTAAACAAAGCCCAGGATTGGTAGGATCATTCTTATTGTGCACAGAATCACTGGCTGCAAATAATGATATCTGAATGATGCCTGTAGCTGTAGGCATCATTCAGCTATCCCTGCACAAAGTCAGTGACGTCTTATAACGGCATGCGGTAGGGAAGTGGTTAAAGGGAAAATCTTCCGGTCCTTAAGTGGTTAAGAGAGTGATCATTAAACTAAAGCTAGACAACTAGCTGAGAATTATTCAAGAAATCAAATCAACCATAACTTATATTCATAAATGATTTTCTTCAATTTTCCAAAGACTTTTCAGCCTTCAACAAAAAAAGTCACCCTTTCTTACCAGTTGCAATGCACTAGAGCTATTAATAGATGTATTAATCAGACCATTGGAAAAATATTCAGTAAAGGAACAATCAGGGAAATTTATGACCTTGATGGAATAGATGAAAAACATATAAAGGAGAACCTCTAATGAATGTGATTGGCAAAATAAAATATGCATTTTTAAGCATTTCACAGCCATCATTTAAGATTTCTAATTTTAATTTTATATGGAGCCAGCACAATTTACACTTCACCTACATTACTGTGAATATGTAGCTTTTGTTTTCTTTACATGACCATGCAAAAATATTATTTACACCCATGTGCAGAAAAAAATGAGAATATGTATGTTCACAGCAAGATTCTAAAATAGAATGCAGTGTGAAGCTAGTAATAGTAGGGATATTGGGGTCAATTCACAAAGCTTTATTTTCAGATTGCGAGTGTTATTTTAACGATTTTGCACGTTATTGAAGCTAGTTCAATTCACTAAACGATTTAACGCTTTGAAAAATCATCAAATAACGTTTCCCTACACAGAACCGATATTTTAAGGTGTGGATACTTATTAAAGAGTCAAATCGTTATTTTAAAGATTCAAATCGTTATTTTAAAGATTCAAATCGTTAAATATGTACAGAAGTGCAATTCACAAAGATTTTTTTGACAGTTATCAATCGTTAAGCAATCGTTAAATTAACACCTCCCTCAGGGTGGCGTTATGACATTTCCCAGGCGATATTTTGTTGTTAGAGGAAGCTTTTGGCGATTTTTGTAGTGTAGTGTAGTGTTGAGCAAGCTAGAACCATGCTCTATTTGAACTTAAAATTATCCAGAGGCAAAGAAGAACACGTTAGAATGTTGTTCAGATTTATAAACGTGTATTCAGTTCACATACTATTTTGGATGACTTTTCTGAAACCCAGGTGATAGCTAAATTCTGACTATCATCTCCCATGATTTATTCTCTGTATGAGGAAATACACAAGGCTTTAGAAAAACACACACTAGAAGTTTTGCACATCACATGCTCAATCTCCATTGCTTGTGTCTCTCTCTCTCTCTCTGTATCTGCTCTTTTCCACATGCAGCTGTTCTCCTCCCCTTCTGCTCCCAGAATGCATCTCTCCAGCATTATTTAACGATCTTAAGAGTTATTTTAACATCCCAAATGTTAATAATAACGTCTGAGTAGTTAGCATAACGTTTGGATAAAGAGTCAGTTGAAAACCATAACGACTATGTTAAATAACGATTATAGCTTTCGTGAATACCATGTTTGCTAGCGTTAAATAAGGAGTGCTAATTTAACACCTGAAGAAAACCAATAACGTTTCTCTTTGTGAATTGACCCCATTGTATTTAAATTGAAATAAAAACAAAAAGAGCACATACTAAGAAATGTAGTAAGATCTCTAAAACATGGGTCAACAGTTTAGAATGCAAGGTTTGAGTTTCAATAACCAATATCTATAATATATACCTATAATGAATAGCCCTTGTTTTTGTTAGTAAGAAGTTATTAGGGAAGGGTTAGAACCTTGCTCAGGTGTTTTATTGTGTCCTAATTAACCACTTGTCATCTGCCCACCGTCAAATGACGGCGGGCAGACGACTCCATTATCCTGACATCACGTCATATGACGTGATGTCCCTTTAAAGCCGCGGGGGATCCCGTGCGAGTGCCCGGCGGCAACGATCGCCGCCGGGCACTCGCGATTGCTCAGTAACTGAGTGGGGACGTGCAGCTCTGTATGTAAACACAGAGCTGCACGTCCCTGTCAGGGAGAGAGGAGATCGATTGTGTCCCTTGTACATAGGGACACAATCGGTCACCTCCCCCAGTCACCCCCCCTCCCCCCACAGTTAGAACACTCATAGGACACACATTTAACCCCTTCCCCGCCCCCTAGTGGTTAACCCCTTCACTGCCAGTCACATTTATACAGTAATCAATGCATATTTATAGCATTGTTCACTGTATAAATGTAATTGGTCCCAAAAATGTCAGAAAACTGTCCGAAATGTCCGCCATAACGTCCCAGTCCCAATAAAAAAATCGCAGATCGCCGCCATTAATAGTAAAAAAAAAAATGCCATAAACTATCCCCTATTTTGTAAACGCTATAAATTTTGCGCAAACCAATCGATAAACGCTTATTGCATTTTTTTGTTTACCAAAAATATGTAGAAGAATACGTATCGGCCTAAACTGAGGGAAAAAATATTTTTTTTATATATTTTTTGGGTTATTTATTATAGCAAAAAGAAAAAAATATTGCATTTTTTTAAAAATTGACGCTCTATTTTTGTTTATAGCGCAAAAAATAAAAACCGCAGAGGTGATCAAATACCACCAAAAGAAAGCTCTATTTGTGGGAAAAAAAGGACGCCAATTTTGTTTGGGAGCCATGTCGCACGACCGCGCAATTGTCAGTTAAAGCGACGCAGTGCCGGAAGCTTATATTTTGTCTGGGCAGGAAGGGGGTGTAGGTGCACAGTAGGTAAGTGGTTAAGGAGATTGGTCCTTGCTTTCTGTGAGCAGTAAAAACCTTACAGCAGTTTCAAACTTTACATTCAACCAAAAACTGAAGCATTTAGATACCACAAGCCATCCTGTAGAGTAGAATGTCGTGGGGCAATTAGCATACTTCAAGTAGCATACAGTAGGCATGGCTAAAATGTGGGGTGTTTTAATATGACATAATCAAATAATGCTAGGTCTTCTCAGCCTACACACTGTCTGCTTTGAACTCATATGTCACAATTTTTGTTGCCACACTTCAAATTCATTGTGGGCTTTGTTCACAAAATCATGTGCTTTCCCTCAACACACACAAATGTGATACCCCTTTGCAGATGCATGCTGATCTTGTTAATTCCTAATGGACACTGGACACAGAAGATGGTAGATAAGTATACCTGTCTGCTGCCAGTACCATGCGATCACTGTGACCAATCACAGCAGATCACATGACAAGTGTACACAATGAATGCCTTCCATTCATTGTGTACTATTGTGTTAATCTCTGTGATTGGTCACAATGATCACATGGTACAGGCAGGGCCAATCACAGCCCATATGTACCATGTGATTAGCTATGGCCAATCACAGATAATCATAATAGTAAACACTAAATTAATCAATCTCTGCAGTTAAAATGTGTGTTTGATATTCACTGTAACAAGCAATCATAGTGTACAAAATATATATAGTTTACTATGGTAACACTGTGTTGCTGTGGTCACAGTATGCAGTAAACAATCATAAAAATAAAAATAAAATAGTAATAAAACATTTACAGAAATTATTACTATTTTTTATTTTTACATACTGTCAACAGTTAGTGTCCCTGATCAGGGCCGCCATCAGGGGGGTACAGGCATTACACCTGTAAGGGGCCCGGGGGTCCCCAGGGGCCTGGATGGAAACCACCCTAAAAAAAAAAAAAAAGTTCCGAAGGTCCCCAGGGGCCCGGAGGCCACCAAGGGCCCCAGATGGCAAGCCCTTTTGTTTATAAAAAAAAAAAAAATTATAAAAAAATAATATATTTTTTTTAATATATTTATTTTTTATTTTTTATTAAATTGCCAATTTTCTTTATTTTTTTTTTTAGAGGTCCGGAGGTCCCCAGGGGCCCGGAGGCCACCAGGGCCCCAGATGGCAAGCCCTTTTTTTTTTTTATAAAAAAAAAAATATATTTTTTAATATATTTTTATTTTTTTATTAAAGGGCCATTTTTTTAGGGGTCTAGGGGCCCGTAGGCCACCAGGGCCCCTAGATGGCAACCCCCTCTTTTTTTTTTTTTTTTTTTATAAAAATATATATTTTTGTTATAAAAAAATGTATTTTTTTAATATATTTTACTTTTATTTTTTTCGAGGTCCGGAGGTCCACAGGGACCTGGAGATCCCCAGTGCAACAGATGACAACCCCCCTTTTTTTATAAAAAAAATAAAAATTTTAAATATTTTTTTATTTCTTTTATTTTTATATTTATATTATATATATATATATATATATATATATATATATATATATATATATACATATATATATATATATATATATATATATATATATATATATATATATATATATAATATTATTATTATTAAAGGTCTCAGAGGTCCACAGGGCCCCCGGATGACAATCCTCCTTTTTTATAATTTGTTTTACTTTTTTATATTATTTTTTTTTTTTTTTTTATTATATAGATGTATATTTATTAAAGGGCTCAGAGGTTCCCAGGGCCCCATGTGTCAAACCCCCTTTTTTATAATTGTATTTTTTATTTTTGTTTATATATTTTTTTTATATATATATTTTTTTTATTAAAGGGCCCAGAGGTCCCCAGGGCCCTGGAAGGCAACCCCCTTGTTTTTTTTATATATATATATATAAATGTTTATTTCTTTTTTATATATATATTTTTTTCTTTCTTCCTTTTTTTTTTAAAGGGCCCAGAGGTTTCTTTTTATTAAAGGGCCCAGAGGTCCCGAATGGAAAGCCCCCTTTTTTTGTAATTTCCTTTTATAAAAAAAAAAAATAAGGTCCCCGGGGCCCCAGTTGGCAACCACCCTTTTTAAAAAAAACATATACATATATATATATATATATATATATTCTCTCTTTTTTTCTTTTTATTAAAGGGCACAGAGGTCCCCAGGGCCCCGGATGGCTACCCCCCTTTTTTATATATATTTTTCTTTATTTCTTCTTTTTGTAAAGGGCCCCCCCGCTTCTCAATTCGCGGCAGCAGCCCCCCCCCCGCTTCTCAATTTCATGCGGCAGCACCCCCCCCGGTTCTCTGCTCCAGGGGGCCCATGCCTGAAGCTGTGTAAGGGGCCCCAAAATTCCTGATGGCGGCCCTGTCCCTGATCACTGCCTTACCAGTTATATGATTATGATGCTGTACTACACTGGTGACAATTTTTTTTTTTTTAATTTCTTAATTTTCCACAGAATCTTGACAAAAAATGAAAACTTAAAAAAAACTTGCCATGCCTCTTACTTAATATCTTGGACTGACTACTACTCAAGTAATAAGAGGCTGTCAGTACATTAGGATAGATCGATTTTCACACATATATATATATATATACCATGTTTGTGGACTTTATAACTTTCCTACAGACTAAATAATTAACACTGGTTTGGGGTTATTCTCACCAAAAAATGTAGCAGTATACATTTTGGCCTACATTTATGTAGAACGATTATTTATTTGAAAAATTCTATGACACAAATAAAAAAAAAAGATCTATTTTTTTTTTTAATCTTTTTTATTTATTTAGCAAAACATCAAAACACCAGTGGTAAATAAAAACCACAAAAAAACTTTGAGTAAAAACATTATAAAAATTTCATATGGGTACAGTGTTGCATGGCCTGGGCAGAAAGGGGGTAAAAGTGCTCTGTATTAAAGTGGTTGTCAGTTCAGGAGTATAGATGAGTATGGACGAGTAAACTGATTTCAGTGAAATAGATTGGTGTTCCCTTCAAGTAGAGCAAAACAGAGCAGGTTGAAATAAGTCAGAGAATATCTAGTCAGATTTCCTTGTCAAAATATCTTTATTGAGAAGATAATGGTTCGTACAAGATCAGTGAGTAGATAGAATACATAAAAAGCCTATAACATGTAGACAAGAACATTGTACATCTGATGAGGCATTTTTCCAGTGGTCTATAAATGGGTAAGTATGTTGTGCAGTCCATATGGTTGTTTTTGCCTGACCTGCTATAAGGTGCCTCATTTGTCATGAGCAGTCCTGGAAATGATAGGGCTTATAGTTCATGCAAGTGTACCAATGCGTACATCAGGGAGCTTCAACAGTACCTACTCATAAAACAATATTAATAACATTAGTAACAATATCTTTCCAGACTGTCGCCCAAAACGTGGGGAGACGGGAGGAGGGTAGGAAGGGGGGGGTGAGGGGTGTCTGCAGGAGTGGTCCGGATTTTGTTGTCTGTTGTTATAGTAAGTGGAGGTTTGCTAAGGATGGCTGGGCTACCATGGCAATATAACAGCATCAGTATTTACACTGGGTAGAACGTAGTTCAACCAAGGTTTCCATGAACTTTCATATCCGGCTAACGTGTCCTGGTCTATTGCCATCATTTTGGCGTGTGCCGATGCTACATTCATTCTGTTTATTGTTTCGCTGAGGGGTAGATTAGGGGACTTCCACGCTTTAGCCAGTGTTTGTTTTGCGGCTGTGGTAAGCTGTAGGATTAATTTAAATTGTTTGTGTGGGATATTCCCCGGTTTCAGGTTCAATAATGCTAATTTAGGATCAATTGGAACTTTGGTTCCCGTGAGTTGGCTTATTATTTTAAAAATTTCCGACCAGAATGAGTGTGCTATTGGGCACGACCACCAGATATGAAAGAACGTTCCTGGGGATGAGCAACCCCTGAAACAGTGATCAGGGTAGTTTGGTACAAACTTCGTAATTCTGGTAGGAACTAGATACCACCTTGTAAGTACTTTATAGTTAGTTTCGCATGCTATTACATTTAATGACGCTGATTTAGTGCTGCTCCAAATTTGATTCCAATCTGATGTATCTAGTTCTTGATCAAGGTCCTTTTCCCACTTGTTTACGTAGGAAAGTTTCTCTGTTGTGGAATTGAGCAGTAGTTGAGCGTATACTATTGAGATCCTACCCCTGGTGGGGGGGTCATTTGTACAAAGCTTTTCAAAGGCAGTTAGGCGAGGGGGGTGGGATACGGAATCAACGTATGGCTTGAAGAAATTCTTTATTTGTAAATATTTGAATAGTTCAGATTGCGGTATGTTGTATGTATCGCAAATATTGGGGAAGGACTTAAACGTCGATAAGTCCATTAGCTTGTATAAATTTGTGCAGCCCTTCTTGGCCCATTCTTTAAATGAGTTGGGATATACCCAAGCCGGGTAAAATGCCGGGTTTTTGTGAAAGGATAAAAGTGGAATATGAGGGGATAGAAGTTTGTTTTTGGTCTTCAATTTGTCCCAAAGGGAGAGAGAATGCTTAGTGATGGGGTTGTGGATAGTTTTGCGCGTTTTGGGGGGGATCCATAATATGTTTGAAATTGAAATAGGGTCGCAGTCCACCGCTTCGATTGATACCCAAAGGGGTGGATCTCGTGTGGCGTGGTATTTCACTAAATCAGTTAATTGCGCTGCTCTATAATAGTTCATGAAGTTGGGTAGCCCCAGTCCGCCATTAGCTTTTGGTAGATGTAAAATTTGGTGTTTAATCCTTGGTCTGGCGGACCCCCATATAAAGTTGGAAACTCTTTTTTGTATCAGCCTTAAGTAAAAAGAAGGAATTGGTACAGGGAGTACTCTGAAGAAGTAGAGGAGTTTCGGTAGAATTGACATTTTGGTTACATTAACTCTACCGATCCACGACAAAGGTAGGTGTGCCCAGGAATTTAAGAGGTTTGAGATCTGTTTTAGGAGGGGGGGGTAGTTGGATGAAAATGCATCTGAAAAGGAGGCTGTGAGGTTGATTCCTAAGTATGGGATGCTTTTGTCTGACCATTGGAAAGGAAGACCGGATTTAGCTGCAATTAGTTCCATAGGTGAGAGGGATATGTTGAGTGCTAAGCATTTTTTGGGGTTTATAGCTAGTCCTGAAAGAGATGCAAATTGTTTTAAAAGGGATGTTAAATTAGGGCCCGTTACTTGGGGAGATGCGAGAAAGAGTAGGATGTCATCCGCAAACAGGCATAGTTTATGTTTGTGGCCACCTACTTCTATGCCTAGGATTTTGGGGTCCAGCCTTATCTTTTGCGCGAGTGGTTCTATGAGGAGGGCAAATAAGAGCGGGGAAAGTGGGCACCCCTGTCTTGTGCCTCTCTCAATGGAAAACAAGTCTGATCTGTATCCTGCGTATTTGACACAGGCCTTCGGATTATCATATAATTTCCTTGTCCATGTCATGAAATTAGGTCCGAAGCCCCATTTTTGTAATGCAAATTTTAGATAGGACCAGGATACAGAGTCGAACGCCTGTTTTATGTCCAAGGAGAGGAAACATGCAGGGATACCCCTCTTTTTTGCGAAGTGCGCCAACAAACTTGCCCTCCTTATGTTGTCCCCCGCCTGACGGTTAGGGATGAAGCCAACCTGGTCATGATGGATCAGGGATCCAATTGTTTTGTTTAGGCGGATCGCCAAGATTTTCCCTAGAATTTTGATGTCTGTGTTTAGCATTGAAATGGGGCGAAAATTTTCACACAGGGAATTGTCAGATTGTGGTTTCGGGATCATGCAAACTGTGGCTAGGAGTGACTCTTGTCGGAATGACTTATGAATTAGTAAATCATTGAATGCATCAGCTAATCTAGGTGAAAGAAGTTCTGCATACGTCTTGTAGTATTTAGCTGTGAAGCCGTCTGGTCCTGGCCTTTTATTAAGTTTGAGGTCTTTTATCGCGTCAATTACTTCTTTATGTGAGATAGGTGAGTCTAGCTGTGATCTTTGGGGGTCAGACATTTGGGGAAGGTGGAGCTCTGCAAAGAAGAGGTCTGCGTCCTGTTCGCAAAATTTATTTGTTTCCGAATATAACTTTTTCAGGTGGGTGCTGAATTTTTGTACGATTTTAAGGGGGTTACTAGATAGGATGCTATTTGCCAATTTCAATTTTATGGGGGAGTAGGATTTGTTGATTGAGTTAAGTGATCTCGCTAAATACGCCCCCGGTTTGTTAGCTGATTTGTAAAAAGTGTGTTTGGATCTATTTAATTGTTTGTTGGCAGATTCAGTAAGAAATAAGTCATATTCTAGGCGGGCTTTGTCCAACCGGTCCCTGGTTCTAGGCGAGTAATTGTTTTGGAAGTCCGAATAGGCTAAGTTAAATTCTGTTTCCAGCTTCATTGCCATTTGTTTTCTTTCTTTTTTGAGGATCCCTATTTGTCTTTGGAAAGTTCCCCTTAGGACCGGCTTGTGGGCTTCCCATAGCGTGAGGGCAGAAATGTCCGGACTCTCGTTGTGAATTAAGTAGTCTCTCAAGGATTGTTCAATTGCTAAGCTATGAGAGGGGTGGTTGAGTAATATTTCTGGCATGTACCAGGATCGGTCATGTTTTTTGGGGATAGTAGATGTTATAGTTGTGAGTACAGCGTTGTGGTCTGACCATGGAATAGGGATAATGTCTGAGTTGAGGATTTCAGGTATCATTCCGATTGTTAAAAATATGTGGTCTATTCTGCTAAAGGATTGGTGTGGATTAGAAAAGTATGTATAATTGCGTCTTGTGGGGTTCGATTCTCTCCAGGAGTCTACAAGATTGTATTTTGAAAGAAGATTGGGGAGATTCCATTTGGGTTGTTGTTTCTGCTGAACATAGGGCGACTTGTCTAAAAAAGGGAGAAGAACTTGATTGGAGTCTCCACATATTAGAAGTGAACCTATTTTATGGGAGTTGATAGTTTGAAGAAGGTGGGACATAAATGGCATTGGGTTGAGGTTAGGGGCGTAATAAGATACTATCGTGACTGCTGTGTCTAGAATGTAACCTGTTAGAATCAGGTATCTTCCTTCTGGGTCCTTAAGTTCTGAGTTTAATGTAAATGGGGTAGAGCGATGGATAGCTATAAGAGTACCTCTTTTCTTTACTGGGGCCGATGCAGTGTATATTTGTGGGTAAGCTGAGTGGAAATATTTAGGGGTTGTGTTCGGGGTAAAATGTGTTTCCTGCAAGCATACTATGTGGGCCTTTTTTGATTGGAAGAGCCTAAATGCTTTTGTTCGCTTTTGTGGTACATTCAAACCTTGTACATTGAGAGATAATAGGTTCAGAGGTGCCATGGTAGCCAAACCAAGGTTTTCGTCTTACCGTGATTCCACGTGCGGCTGTTACCCGGATCATTCCATGCAGACGGGGTGGGGAATGAGGATGGGAAGGTTCCCAGGGAGGAGAACTCGAAAGGGAGAGAAAAAACAACATAGGTTAGAGCATTGTCATGTATCAACTCATAAAGTAAGTGTTCAAAATATCCCCTTGGCTGGGGAAATAGGTCCCTGCCAAGGAAAAGGTGGTCATCGTCGGATCCCCACATATTAGTTTGGGGACCCGAGGTAGACCGGGCGGGGTGCATGTTTTCCCACAGGACAGGAAGCCGCATTCTGTAATGTGTGAAGAAAAGGTAAGAGAGTTCTAAGTGCATGTTCCAAATAATTGTGTTGTCTGCTGAAAGGGAGGGGGGAGAGGGAACTTTTCCTTACCTAGGTATGTTAAGCGTTACCCATATGGGACTTGCGGCGATTGGAGCAAGACGGGTTACTCTGGGGCTAGGCCGGGAAGATAGACATGGGATGGGGTGTTGGTTACCTGGGTACTTGTCGTGACGGAGGAATTGCCTCAGTCATGGTGGACATCCCAATGCAATAAAGAATCTAAGTTAGTGCGCAGGGGAAGTACCAGGTAAGCTATTGTTATAGGGTGTACGAGAGTTGTTATGAGGGGGGGTGGATGAAAGAATATGTCAGGTCGAATAAGGCTGTTGATAAAGTGTGTGTATGCATACTCAGAGTTTTCCCAAGTCTCTAACTATAATGCTATGTGGGGTGCATATTTCAGTTAAGGAAAGAGGCTGATAGGAGTGAGTTTCTTATGTAATTTAAGGGGTGTGGGATGAAAAGTGGTGATCTCAAAGCCTCTGGTTGAGGCAGAGCCGGTTACATTAACTGTGGAGGAAGAAGCAAACAAGAAAAAAGGTAGTCTTTTCAGTAATAGATGACCTAAGGTCCAACCTAAAGTGGGAAAGAGAATATGTTAGTGGTGATGGAAACTCAGTCCATTGAGTCATCTCGTTCAGGGGGATGCGGGGCGAGTCTGCTACGCTTGCTTGAATGACGGATGTCATCATTTTGATCCTGCTGTGTTGCTTGGTTGCTAGAAGGAGAAGAAGACTGTCTTCTGCGTGCGGTTGAAGTAGCAGAGGGTTGCCCGATTAGCTTGAAGTCAACCAGGGCTTGGTGCAGTTGATCGGGAGTTCTACAGACTATTTTCGTTCCTTGTAGCGTGAACCGAAGGGAGAAGGGGAAACCCCATTGGTATTTAACATTTCGTTGCTGCAACTCGATTAGGAGGGGTTTCATAGCTCTTCTTTTAGTGATGGTTAATTGCGAGATGTCAGCGAAAATTTGATAATTATAGCCTTGGAATGACAAGTTGTTTTTTTCCCTTGCTGCCGTCAAAATTTGCTCTTTAGACTTATAGTAGTGGAACTTGGCTACTATGTCCCTGGGAGGACCATCTGTTTTTTTAGGGGTAAGTGCCCTGTGAATTCTGTCCATTTCTAGACGTTCAACAGGAATACCTGGGAGTAGTTCTTGACATAGAGCTAAGACGGTGGATTGAAGGTCCATTACAGACTCTGGTATGCCCCTAAATCTTAGGTTAGACCTCCTTTCCCGGTTCTCAAAGTTCTCTAATCTATTCTGTAAGGTGAAATTTTCCTCTTTAAGTGCGTCAATCTCAGATATACAGTCCTGTGTGTATACTTCAATCTCCTCTACCTTGGCTTCCAGGGCATCTGTGCGGCATCCCACTTCTCTTATTTCCTTAGTGAGACTTGAGGTGATTTGCTCTGAGGTCTGTTTCAGGGCTCTGCGGAGCATCCTTTCAAACTGCTTGAGCAGTCCTGAGGGGACTTCACTGTCCCCAATATCCCTTTGTGATAATGTGCTAGCCTCTTCTTCCTCATTTTCTGAGGAAATGTTAGAAAGTGCTGCCATTAGGTTGTCAGGTTTGGCTGCTTTAGCTGCCTTTTGTTTCCTTTGTTTACCTGAGGGGAGCTGCTCTGAGGCGAGCTGTGTTTTCCTGGTGGCACTTCCAGTCAGCTGAGCACTGCATGAGGGGTTCGTTTTGGATCTATTCCTCGAGCCTCCCAGCACCATTTTTTGATTTTTATGGTCCTCTCACCTTCCAGCTGGTATAAGGCTGATTTTCATATGTTTTGCGGCTGGATTTGAGTCAAATTATCCACGGCTCCTGTCCCATGAAGCAGAGCTCTAAGCAGGCATGTCTGCTCTGCTAGAGCCCCAGGACACGCCATATCTAGTCAGATTTCATTCAGGTCTAACTCTCAGGCCGCGTACACACACTCAAACTTATCCAATGAAAACGGTCCGACGGACCGTTTTCATCGGATATGTCTGCTGGGCTGTTTTGGTCTGATGATTGTACACACCATCAAACCAAAATCCCTGCCGGTAGACAGCGCCGTGACGTGGCGGTGACGTTGACGCCGCCACATCACCACTCCAGGAAGTAAAATACTTCCACGCATGCGTCGAATCCATTCGGCGCATGCAGGAGATTTTTGTCCGCTGGTTAGGCATACTAACCGGCGGACATGTCGGACGGACAGGTTTCCAGCAGACAAGTTTTAAAGCTTGTCTGCTGGAAAAACCTGTCTGCTCGCCTGTACACACGATCGGATTTGTCTGCTGAAACGGTCCGTCGGACCCGTTTCAGCAGATAAATTCGATCGTGTGTACGCGGCCTCAGAATTGACAAAAAAAAAACAGTCATGCTGTAATAATACTAACAAGTTTACATTTCTTTAAGGCCTCGTACACACGATCGGACATATCCGATGAAAACGGTCCGCGGACCATTTCCATCGGATATGTCCGATCGGGAGTTTGATCCGATGGCGTGTACACACCATCGGATCAAATTCCCCGCCGCCGGACGGCGCGGTGACGCGGCGGTGACGTTGACGCCGCCACGTCACCGCCACGTCACCGCACCAGGAAGTTAAACACTTCCGCGCATGCGCCGAATCCATTCGGTGGCGGCGCGGCGGCGGTGGGGCACGACATGTCTGCTGGTAAGTGTACTAACCAGCAGACATGTCGGGCGGACAGATTCCACCGGATGGATTTCAAAGCATGCTTTGAAATCTGTCGGGTGGAGAAATCTGTCCGCTAGCCCATACACACGAGCGGAGATGTCTGCTGAAACGGTCCATCGGACCGTTTTCAGCGGACATATCCCCTCGTGTGTACGAGGCCTAAGAGCTATAAAGTAGCAGTCTGAATGCAATTCAGGTACCTTTAGATGACTTTATGTAAGGCTTATCACAGCAACATTTAATTTTCACTTTAGGCTGGCTAAATCATTAACACTTTAAATCCTTTAAATCCACACTTCTGACTCTTCACAATACAGTAGTACATAATCATTTTGATGAAACAGTGGGAGGTGATCAGCAATCTCTACAGAGATGGTTGCCAAGAACACTAGTTGGAACCTTATACTGTGGTCAACGTGAATCATGTACTATCATAGCATCTGAACATGGAAGAGTTTTTAATTCTGTAGGACAGGATGGTTGCTGGATCAACTGTGGGTAAATTATTGTGTATATGGAATTGATTGATATATATTATTTCTTTTTCCCTTTTATAGGTTGAACTAGAAGGACTTGTGTCTTTTTTCAAGCTGACTAACTATGTAACTATGATATTGAATTCCTGTCCATGTGATTTTTGCAGTGCAATAATTTCTAGCCATTGTTATACATCAGAAAAACAAATGATGTGCCAGCTGCAAAGATGTGTCTTGGAATGTATAATAGAAAGCCCTAGGTGTGTAAAATGTAAAAAAAAAAAAAAAAAGTAAGATCAAGTCTAGGAAAAGTGGTCAGGAATGGAAACAAAGTAAAATTGATTTATATGGCTAGATTCACATAGAGTGGCGTAATTTTGTGCAGGTGTAAGGTATCTCAGATACGCTACGCCGCCGTAAATTAGAGAGGCAAGTGCTGTATTCACAAAGCTAAGTTACGGCGGCGCAGCGTAAATGGGCCGGCGTAAGCCCGCCAAATTAAAATGTGTTTGATGTGGGCGTGTTTTTTAATTTAAATTAAGTGTGACCCCACGTAAATGACGTATTTTACTAACACCACATGTGCCGTCCGTGGACGTATCCCAGTGCACATGCTCCAAATTACGCCGCTAAGACTCATTGGTTTAGACGTTAATGTAATTTATGTCCCGCCCCATTCACGGACGAGTTACGCAAACGACGTAAAACGTGAAAAAATTTACGCTGTCCCGTCGTCCATACTTAACATTGGCTGCAACATCTTGTTGCAGCTTTATCTTTACGCCTGAAAACGCCTTACGTAAACGGCTTATCTTTACTGCGACGGCCGGGCGTACTTTCGTGAATAGGCGTATCTCGCTGATTTACATATTCTTGACGTAAATCAGTGTACACGCCCCTAGCGGCCAGCGTAAATAGGCAGCTAAGATACGACGGCATAGGAGACTTACGCCGGTCGTATCTTAGCAACATTTAAGCGTATATCTCACTTTGAGCATACGCTTAAAGATACGACGGTGCAGATTCTGAGTTACGACGGCGTATCTACTAATATGCCGTCGGTCGTAAGTCTACCTGAATCTGGCCCATAGAATCTGTGGCCGGGATTCAGATACATTGGCGTATCTTTGTGCGGGCGTAGCGTATCTTCTTTACGCTACGCCGCCGCAACTTAGAGAGGCAAGTTCAGTATTCACAAAGCACTTGCTCCGTAAGTTGCGGTGGTGTAGCGTAAATTGGCCGGCGTAAGCCCACCTTATTCAAAGTAGGAAGGAGGTGGGCGTCATCTATTTAAATTAAGCGTGACCCCATACAAATGAATGGCCGGTCGAACTGGGCATGCACGTGCATGCTCAGAATCACGTTGCATATACTCACTAAGATACGTCGGCGCAATGCCTACGACGTGAACGTAACCTATGCACTGCCCTATTCACGTAGTACTACGTAAACGGCGTACGTGACCTAAAATTCGACGGTGTCGTTCCCTGGCCCATACCTTTGCATGAGCTGCGTCTGCTATATGAGGGGTAACTTTACGCCGGATGTAAGCCTTATGCAAATCGCGTATATGAAGCGGCCGGGCGCATCTACGTTCGCGAATCGGCGTATCTTACTAATTTGCATATTTATTATGGGAACGCCGAATGCATCCAGCGTAACTATACGCCCACGATACATCGGTGTAGGCAAGTTACGCCGGACGGCTGAAGCCATGTTTTTCGACGTATCATGCTTTGTGCAAAGATGCGACGGGACACATTTGGACTTATGTCGGCATATCTGGAGATACGCCGACGTAAAACGTTTCTGAATCTGGCCCTGTATGTTCATTCGATTAGGTCTAAGGCCTCGTACACACGAGGCAATCTATTTGTTCAAATCGGTCGGGCCGACCGATTTGAACAAATCTGTCTGGTAGGATTTTGGTTTGCTCGCGTGTCAGACGGCGCACTGACGTTTCGGTGACGTAGCGGTGACGTTGACACCGCCACGTCACCGCACCAGGAAGTAAAAAAACTTCCATGCATGCGTCTAATCCATTCGACGCATGTGCGGACAGATATGTCTGCTGGTAAGTGTACTAACCAGCAGACATGTCGGGCGGACGGGTTCCCACCCGATAGGTTTCAAAGCATGCTTTGAAATCTGTCGGGTGGCCAAATCCGTCGGCTCGCCCGTACACACGATCGAATCTGTCTGCTGGGACGGTCTAGCAGACCGTTTCCAGCAGACAGATTTGATCGTGTGTACGCGGCCTAAAGGATGGATTTGAATATTTTATTTTTATTATGTAAATGTTACTATTATATATATACCAACCTCCCTTTAAAGTGGTATAGTGTCAATAAAAAAAAAATTGTATGATATGGAATCCAATACAAGAAACCCAGAAAGGACAAACAATTTTTTTTAAATATATATAACAGCCAATAATATGACCCCATTGTGCCACATAAAGGGTGGCTTATTACATTCCACGATGTTGCAAATGTGACTGAGATGGTAATCTCTGTGTGCATGGTGCATCTAGAAAAGGGCCACATAAGGCCGCGTACACACGATCAAATTTATCTGCTGAAAACGGTTCGACGGACCGTTTCAGCAGACAAATTTGATCGTGTGTACGGGCGAGCAGACAGGTTTTTCCAGCAGACAAATTCTAAAGCATGCTTTAACCACTTAAGGACCTCCGCACGCACATTTACGGCCACAACATGGCTCGTACAGGCACAAGGGCGTAAATTTACGTCCCCGCCTTTGTGCGGTTCGGGGGTCCCATCGGGACCCCCTCCGCGGTGTGCGGGGGTCCCCCTGGCTCTGGGAGCGATCGCCGACGAGCGGGCGGTTGTCCGTGTTTTCCGCCCTCCCTGCGATCGCTCCCAGCCAATGGGAGCGCTCCCCCTTCGTTTCAGTTCCTCCTCCTGTGTTTACACAGGAAGGAGGAAATGATGTCACCTCTCATCGCAGCGGTGTTTCCCACCGCTGCTGATGAGAGAAGACATCCACAGTAAGTGTGCACCAACACAACACTGACACACACTCACATAGGCACATTAACCCCTTGTGATCGCCCCCCCCCCACCCCCCTGTCACAGTGTCACTGAATGCAGTGATCTAATCACTGCATTTAGTGTCAGTGTGACAGGCAGTGTAAAATCAGTTAGTGTTAGGTCCAGGATAGCCCCCCCACCCCCCCTAATAAAGTTTTAACCCCCTGATCACTGCCCTAGTTAACCCTTTCACTCCCTATTGCCAGCATCACTAAGCGATCATTTTTCTGATCGCTGTATTAGTGTCGCTGTTCCCGCTAGGTAGCTATTTTTTTTATTGCGATTTTTTTTTTACTAAAGACATGTGGCTGAATTCATTTTGGCCTAAATGTTTTACTAAAATTTAGTTTATTTGATTTTTTTTATAACAAAAAGTAAAAAAATAGTGATTTTTTTCAAAATTGTCACTCTATTTTAGTTTATAGCGCAAAAAATAAAAATCGCAGAGGCGATCAAATACCACCGAAAGAAAGCTCTATTTGTGGGAAGAAAAGGACGCAAATTTTGTTTGGGAGCCACGTCGCACGACCGCGCAATTGTCTGTTAAAGCGACGCAGCGCCGAATTGTAAAAACACCTTGGGTCATTTAGCAGTGTATGTGTCCGGGTCTTAAGTGGTTAAAATCTGTCTGCTGGGAACCTGTCCGTCCGACATGTCCGCTGGTTAGTACACTAACCAGCGGACATATCTGTCCGCACATGCGTCGAATGGATTTGACGCATGCATGGACGTTTTTTTACTTCCTGGTGCGGTGACGTGGCGGTGTCAACGTCACCGCCACGTCACCGCGCTGTCTGCCGGCGGGAATTTTGGTTTGATCGTGTGTACACGATCAAACCAATATATCTCAGCAGACAAATCCGATCAAAACGGTCTTTCAGACCGATTTGATCGGATTTATTTAGTGGTGTGTACGCGGCCTAATGTTTTCTGATAGGAGAAATGCCTCATACCAACAATTATCATGGGCAGTGATAAGACACTAGCAGAGGCTGATCAGGAAGCATACTACAGCTTTCAACCAAACCAAAAATTTGTAAAAATTGTAGCATCTGAGCTATTGTCTTAGGGCATCACATTACAATAATGAAAACAGTATTAGTAAGAAATCCGCTGCTACTGCCTGGAGGCATTGTTACTCTACTATGCTGCACATCAATGGCCCCAATACAGTTGTGAAAGTGGAATCATTCTGAAAATGTTGGACCATTCCTTCATGGTAGGCATTTTGATCACTCACTGAATATATTCTAAATGGCAGCACAAGTGAAACAACATTGCAAGCAGTTGACTTGCCTTGTCAGGAAGATGTAACGTAAGCTTAACAATTATTGGCATATAGTAAAGTAGATATGTCAGAATATCTTTTTTTGTATTATATAGTGGATGCAATGAAGACAACTTGATAAATCTTTTCCACAATGTTAGAATAGGAAAAGAAGGAAAACAAAAATAACATCAGAAGAGGAATGTGATGCTAACTATGAACACGGCAAACCGCTAATACAGTACTTAGTGAAAAAAAATAAAAAAAAAATAAAAAACACTTTACCTATCCATGCATATGCAGGTACAGTATAATCCATTAATGTTTCCTCATTCTCTCTCAGCTTAGAAAATAGGACCCAAAACTGACTTCCGTTCACAGTTCGCAATAACTGGATGCACCCAATATGTCTGCCTCTTCCTGGCCTGCTCTTCCTCATCTAGGACTAATGCAACAGCAAGGGCAAATAACATGCGGCTGCCAAAATGTTCACATAATGTAGCTATAACACATTCCTGTCTGGAACCTATTTATAGCTTTCAATATTTATCACATGGCCCATACTGATGATGACATAAGCTCAATAACCAGCTCCTAGTATGCTCTCAAAAATCTATACTTATGTTATAATAAGAAAATTCACCCAAGAAATAACTGAACATATGCCTGACATGCATTGAAAATGTTTTATTGATGAATGTAAAATGTGCTTCAAAGTGTGTCAACAAAACATGACAATGCATCCTGAAGCATGTCAAAAACATACTTTTGCAATGCAAAAGAAAACACCTGAATGAGCTCCTTTAGGAGAGATAGTCTCTCACTTGTTGTTGTTTTTTTTAGAAAAGAACAAAAGGAAAATCTCCTGCATGCAAAATACAATAAAAAATTATATGGGTTTTCACTATTTCTCACTCCAAAAAAAGTAAAGTTTTGGCTTTAGATATGCTTTAATCATCACTTAGCATTTGTGACTGTTGTGTCAATATGAAGAAACTTTTTTTTACATTAAAAGATGTCTGTGTTTTTTTAGTTACTTTATCTTTAGGTGTTTATAGTGAAGATTATGAATATTTTTCACTGATCAGTTTTATTACTGTCTAACCACTGTTGTGTGTATGTCTATCTTCAGATTCCAGCATTATTTTACAGTACTTCATCGAAATTGAATAATGTGCATTACATATCTGATAATAGTTTAGATAATTATCCCATGTTTTTTAAAACATTTTTTATCTTAAAAGCACCAGCAATAAGAAACTCTGGTTACTACAAACAGTATAAGGACAAAGCAACTTTCAGGAGAAAAAAATAATTATTTTTAAATTATGTTTGAATAGTACAGTCCATTTTTCATTTGATTGATTCACCAGTAAATCTTTTACTCAGGTGGTATTGATGTTTCCTTTAGTGATTTAGAGTGTGTCACTAATGGGATTTTAAACCACTTAGAAATGTGAGTAGGAAGCTTACATGTGTCATTTTTGTGTGAGGTGGTCCAGCACCCTGTTCTCTATTGTTAACTCTTAATTACTCTGCCTATTTAAATCATTCTTTTCTGAGTAAAGCGTTGTAAGTAAAAGAGATAGTTATTGTGTTTTTTACATTATTAAATGAAGAAGCCCCATATGAATATTGAATTAGGTTAAAACTAGAGCCTAGGGATTTCTTGTGAGTGGAGTGCCAAGGATGCGTTTCAGTCTGAATAGGTTTTAGAATTTAGAAGTGAATAAAACTACTCTCTGCTCTAAGCTGCTTGTAGGTGGATTTGCTTGCCTGAATGGTTCTCCATTTCTGCTCAATAGAAGAATACCCTTTTGACCAAGATGAATAACATTCAAATCAGCTTTTTTAACTATAGAAAATATGTTTGTTTTTTTTTATTTGTAACTTTATGTATAAACTTTAGTTCAAGAAATCAAGTTGGCCGAACAGAATATGCAGTTTGGAGCAATAAGTAATAGTTTACATAAATAATACAAGACTGAACTAACAATGATTATTTTTCTATAGTCATTTGACATTTTGTTATAATGTGACTGTCCATTTAAAAAAATAAATGTGTTGCATGGCTTTTCTGAACCCTAAAATGTTTTTTTTTTTTTCATACTATAAGGAAAAAGGTTGAATAACTGGCTTGATGAGAATTTACATGCCATGTTCCATGAATGATGTCTTTTAAACTAACAGAAACTTGTTCAGAGCTTCAGACCCGAAGATTATTTATCTGCTGTTCAAAAAGAAGTGTTGAAAATATCAAGTAAGTATGCAAAATATATAATCTAGCCTTTTGAGTGTGTTTCTTTCTGCTCCTTTTTACCACATAGCTGAAAGCTAGTATAGTGTGGCAGGTGTGGCAACACAACAGCTATTCAGTAAGACATTGCAAGGTCCCTCTTTTTCCATATAAGCAAACTTCAATCCAAGTGTTTCCATTGGATTTCAATCTCATCTCTATTAATGAAGTCCAACAACTTCCATAGACCTCACCAATTAATAAAATTTACCCTGCTAAAATGAGAGTTCAATGAAATTAAAACCCAAGATTGGGATGTCCATCTTGGGTATTTATGACTGATAAATGATGTTCCCTTTTCATCAAATATACATCCTAGGGGTTGATGTATAAAACATTTGTTTTCTATTAGGTTGTACACATTTCCCCCTACTACTAAGATTCCCTATGATTTTTATCTCCTTCTGGTAGTAAAAATTCTGTATATTTGTCTGAATATCTCAACCAAACAAACAATATAATTCATATACCAAAAACATATGTATTTACATATGACATAGAGCATATAGAAAACACATGTATGTTAACATATAATATAGGGCATACATCAAAAACGAATGCATTCACATATAGTATATACAAATAAATGTGCATGATTAATATATCTCACTTGGACCAAAATAAAGTATTTCATATATCTGTGTGTGTATATATGCTCTCAAGGTACTTCTCTCAGAGCCACTGTTAGCTGATTTTCCACTGGAAAAGTCTCCATCTCAGGATACTCAAAGGGTAAAAGAAAGCTCCATAGCAAAATACTTAAAAGAAGATTTTTATTTAAAAATTTAAATTGCACTTGCCCCAAGTAATACCCAATATCGGAAATCCAAGATGGTACCTTGAATTACCCTGTGTGATGATGTCACACTGCTCTGTCATCTAACGCATTAGAACTTTCTCAAAGGCTGAATATATATATATATATATATATATATATATATATATATATATATACAGTATATATATACACACACACAGTACAGACCAAAAGTTTGGACACACCTTCTCATTTAAAGTGTTTTCTTTATTTTCATGACTATGAAAATTGTAGAGTCACACTGGAGGCATCAAAACTATGAATTAACACATGTGGAATTATACATAACAAAAAAGTGTGAAACAACTGAAAATATATGTCATATTCTAGGTTCTTCAAAGTAGCCACCTTTTGCAGCAGACACATCTCTAGAACAACTGTTAAGAGGAGACTGTGTGAATCAGGCCTTCATGGTAGAATATCTGCTAGGAAACCACTGCTAAAGAAAGGCAACATGCAGAAGAGACTTGTTTGGGCTGAAGAACACAAGAAATGGGCATTAGACCAGTGGAAATCTGTGCTTTGGTCTGATGAGTCCAAATTTGAGATCTTTGGTTCCAACCGATGGAGGAGGAGGTGTAATGGTGTGGGGTTGCTTTGCTGGTGACACTGTTGGGGATTTATTCAAAATTGAAGGCATACTGAACCAGCATGGCTACCACAGCATCTTGCAGCGGCATGCTATTCCATCCGGTTTGCGTTTAGTTGGACCATCATTTATTTTTCAACAGGACAATGACCCCAAACCCACCTCCAGGCTGTGTAAGGGCTATCTGACCAAGAAGGAGAGTGATGGGGTGCTGCGCCAGATGACTTGGCCTCCACAGTCACCGGACTTGAACCCAATCGAGATGGTTTGGGGTGAGCTGGACCACAGAGTGAAGGCAAAAGGGCCAACAAGTGCTAAGCATCTCTGGGAACTCCTTCAAGACTGTTATAAGACCATTTCAGGTGAATACCTCTTGAAGCTCATCAAGAGAATGCCAAGAATGTGCAAAGCAGTAATCAAAGCAAAAGGTGGCTACATTGAAGAACCTAGAATATGACATATTTTCAGTTGTTTCACACTTTTTTGTTATGTATATAATTCCACATGTGTTAATTCATAGTTTTGATGCCTCCAGTGTGACTTTACAATTTTCATAGTCATGAAAATAAAGAAAACTCTTTGAATGAGAAGGTGTGTCCAAACTTTTGGTCTGTACTGTATATATATATATATATATATATATATATATATATATATATATATATATCAGTGCCTTGCGAAAGTATTCGGCCCCCTTAAACTTTGCGACCTTTTGCCACATTTCAGGCTTCAAACATAAAGAAATAAAACTTTTTTGTGAAGAATCAACAACAAGTGGGACACAATCATGAAGTGGAATGAAATTTATTGGATATTTCAAACTTTTTAACAAATAAAAAACTGAAAAATTGGGCGTGCAAAATTATTCAGCCCCCTTAAGTTAATACTTTGTAGCCCCACCTTTTACTGCGATTACAGCTGTAAGTCGCTTGAGGTATGTCTCTATCAGTTTTGCACATCAAGAGACTGACATTTTTGCCCATTCGTTCTTGCAAAACAGCTCAAGCTCAGTGAGGTTGGATGGAGAGCGTTTGTGAACAGCAGTTTTCAGTTCTTTCCACAGATTCTTGATTGGATTCAGGTCTGGACTTTGACTTGGCCATTCTAACACCTGGATATGTTTATTTGTGAACAATTCCATTGTAGATTTGGCTTTATGTTTTGGATCATTGTCTTGTTGGAAGACAAATCTCCATCCCAGTCTTTTGCAGACTCCATCAGGTTTTCTTCCAGAATGGTCCTGTATTTGGCTCCATCCATCTTCCCATCAATTTTAACCATCTTCCCTGTCCCTGCTGAAGAAAAGCAGAGCAGAGTTTTGCATTGTTGCCAAAAAGTTCGATTTTGGTTTCATCTGACCAGAGCACCTTCTTCCACATCTTTGGTGTGTCTCCCAGGTGGCTTGTGGCAAACTTTAAACGACACTTTTTATGGAAATCTTTAAGAAATGGCTTTCTTCTTGCCACTCTTCCATAAAAGCCAGATTTGTGCAGTATACGACTGATTGTTGACGGCCAGGTCTTCGTAGATTTGCAGTGGTCTGATACTCCTTCCATTTCAATATTATCACTTGCACAGTGCTCCTTGGGATGTTTAAAGCTTGGTAAATCTTTTTGTATCCAAATCCGGCTTTAAACTTCTCTGCAAATAGTATCTCGGACCTGCCTGGTGTGTTCCTTGTTCTTCATGATGCTCTCTGCGCTTTAAACAGACCTCTGAGACTATAACAGTGCGGGTGCATTTATACAGAGACTTGATTACACACAGGTGGATTCTATTTATCATCATTAGTCATTTAGGTCAACATTGGATCATTCAGAGATCCTCACTGAACTGGAGAGAGTTTGCTGCACTGAAAGTAAAGGGGCTGAATAATTTTGCACGCCCAATTTTTCAGTTTTTTATTTGTTAAAAAAGTTTGAAATATCCAATACATTTTGTTACACTTCATGATTGTGTCCCACTTGTTGTTGATTCTTCACAAAAAAATTACAGTTTTATATCTTTATGTTTGAAGCCTGAAATGTGGCAAAAGGTCGCAAAGTTCAAGGGGGCCGAATACTTTCACAAGGCACTGTGTGTGTATATATATATATATATATATATATATATATATATTTCTTGTGGTGTGATTATACATATTAGTGGCATTTGCTCTACGTTAAGATTTTTAAAGCAATGTGGTAGGGGGGATTTGATAGGGAATAGTGTAGGGTCATATTTATAAATTTATATGGATTGAAATTTGACCAGTTCAGCAGGAACTGGCCAGATTTTGATCCAGGTATGGCCGAGCCTGTTCAAGAAAAGTCAATCTATCGATCAAATTTTCATGAACCTGATTGATGGTAACTTTTTGCTCGATCAGCATAAAAAAGAGGTTGCAGCACTGATTAGGTGATGGTGGAGTCCCTTTGTAAAAATACAATGACACCGGTGAGGGAAGAATTCTAGACATGCGCAGACTGGAATATTTTGTTTAGTTTTTTCGTTGTCGTTTGGAAAATAAATGTATTTAGTTACTCCCGAAAATCGGTTTGATTTATGTCGTTTTCGTCGGGAAAGTTTTTGTCCGAAAACTATGATTTTAGATGCTTTGTCGAATTTTCGTGGTTCAATTCGACAAAGCATTGAAAATCGTCGTTCTGAATACAGTGAACGACGAAAATTCAATGATTTTCAAAGCTTTGTCGAATTTTCGTCGTTCAATTCCTACCTATTCACTCTATTCAGAACGACGATTTTCGATGCTTTGTCGAAATTTTCGTCGTTCAATTCGACAAAGCATCGAAAATCGTTGTTCTGAATAGAGTGAATAGGTAGGAATTGAACGACGAAAATTCGACAAAGCATCGAAAATCTTCGGATCTGAACGAAAACGAAAATAAAGCATTTTTTATGTCGGCTCTTTCGGGTTTTCGTTTCTTGCGCTTTCGTTTTCGTTCGTTAAAACGATAACGAATGCACATGTCTAAAGGATTCTGCATTGAATGTGTGGATGGGGGTATGTTTAGTGAACCATGTACTGTACAGCCAGCTTTAGTGCTAATGGCAGTGTGAGGATCTTGGTGCTACCTGGAACCAGCCAGAAGATGCTATTATGTGGAAAGAGACCTCCTGCGTGTGCTGAGCTGGTGGATGCACATGTACAGTCAACTTGAGAAACTGAAAATTGTAAGGGAATAAATTCCTTTTGCACCATAGAGGAATACTTTGTGAATTGTGTAAAGTGCAGGCAACTCTCCTGCTGCATAAATCCCATACAAAGTAATAGACTTTTCTGTTATTTTGTTTGACAAATCTACAAATGGCTCAGCCATGTCAACTAAGGCATCACAGCCCCTAAATTGTTCTGCGAACACAACTGATATTTAAGAAAACCTGTCTGTGACAGACCCAAGTGAGACAGGGGCTTTTGAAGGGGACTGCATGGCCATGTGAAACAGGGGCTTTTGAAGGGGACTGAATGGTACCTAATGCCTACTGACTATGAGCCCTGCATTTGAGGAAGCTATGGACATTCAGGAAGATGTCATATTATATAGAAGAAGATGAGACACATTTACCATGATGGCCTCTGCTAACTTGAAACTCGAAGAAAAAACTAAATATGGATGTGAAAACAAATCTGGTTAATGAGATTTGGGCAGCCCTGGGTCTTCTTAAATACTGAGGTGCTGGTGCTGGACTGTCTGGGATGGGCTCCCTACCTAATATAAGTTAGTCTGGGTGCCTGGATGTTAATTAGCTTACTGTTAAAGTGGATGTAAACCCCCCAAAAAAAAAATGTATGTCACATTGTAGAGTATAAGATTTCCTATCATCTGTGCCCAGTCTTGCCACACAGAGTTAATCCAGATCTGAGAAATCCTCTTTTATGTTCAGTGAAAATGAACAGCCTTCCAGATAAAACCCTGCCTAAATAAAAAGTCTGTTTTCTCTCTTCTTGCTTTGAGTGAGAGGTTCTTTACATATCAAGCTAAGACATGTTTATCATATGTTATGTTTTGTTTATCATAACATGAGGTGACATAAAATCATAACACAACCTAGTAATATACAATGAACTTTGGATCACCTCTTGTTATGATAAACATGTCCAAGCTAGATATGTAAATGACCTGTTACTGAAAGCAATTACAGAGAAACAGACTTTATAATTTGGCAAGTTTTTAGCTGGAATTCCGTTAATTTGCACTGAACTTTAAAAGAGGATTACTCAGCGCTGGATTAACTCTGTGTGGCAAGACTGGGCACAGACGATAGGAAATCTTATACTCTACATTGTGACATAATTTTTTATTTTTATTTTGGGTTTACATCCACTTTAATTATATCACTGTTTAATTAGGTTACTGTTAGCTGCTAGCTGTTTATTAGATGTACTGTTTAGATGTACTGATAATATTACTGTTTAACCGCTTGCCGACCGCCCGCCGTCATATTACTGCGGGACGGCGGCACTCCTGGGCGAGAGCCCGTAGCTAAACGTCCTCTTTAAAGCCCACCCGCTCGCCCCCGAGTCCCGTGCGCGTGCCCGGCGGGTACGATCACCGCCGGGCACCCGCGATTGCTCACTACAGAGCGGGGAACGGGAGCTATGTGTGTAAACACATAGCTCTCGTTCCTGTCAGCGGGGAAACGCTGATTTTCTGTTCATACAATGTCGCTCTATTTTTTTACGAAAAATATGTAGAAGAATACGTATCAGCCTAAACTGAGGTAAAAAAATATGTTTTTTTTATATATTTTTGGGGGATATTTATTATAGCAAAAAGTAAAAAATATTGCATTTTTTTCAAAATTGTCGCTCTATTTTTGTTTATAGCGCAAAAAATAAAAACCGCAGAGATGATCAAATTCCACCAAAAGAAAGCTCTATTTGTGGGAAAAAAAGGATGCCAATTTTGTTTGGGAGCCACGTCGCACGACTGCGCAATTGTCAGTTAAAGCGACGCAGTGCCAAATCACAAAAAGTGCTCTGGTCATTGGACAGCAATATGGTCCGGGGCTAAAGTGGTTAAAGTTTTTTATTGTTCAGGATAATGTGATTAAGCTTTTATGAGATTTTGTGGAGTATATCATTCTGTGTGAATTAACAAAAAGGTGAGTTCCTGTCTGGCCCTAAGCTAGTAACATCTAGTTCTGGGGTGCAATTCTCAGCTCTAATACCTTTTTTCTGGTTCCAGAGTAGAAGAAGCTGTATCTTGGTGAAGGCACCCAGGCGGGGGGGGGCAGAGGGTCCATCACTCTGTCTTAAGAGAAACATAGGGACTGTAATTTTCCTTCTGACAACGCTAACTATTTGGCTGTCCTGATTAGGAATGCAATTAAGAATTTTGACTTTTCCTTAAAGCGGAGTTCTACCCAGAAGTGGAACCTCTGCTTATCTAACCTCCCCCCCCCCATTTCAGTGCCACATTTGACACCTTTCAGGGTGGAAGGGAGAACAGGTACCTGTTTTTGACAGGTACCTTTCCCCACTTCTGGGAGACTGCACCACAACACTGTCTTATTTATTTATTTTTATTTTTTCACCTTGCATTGCCCATGGGTGTTTGATAAGAGGGCATCTATAGTGCATGTTTTTGATGTTGTGTTATATAACACTACTTGTGTAAATACCTGGTCACGTTTTTGGACACACCTAGGATTTAGTGCACCTGAACATTTATATTTAACATACACAAGTCGTTATCACCCACAGAAGGGTCACAATAGTATGGATAACTTTTTTAGGACATTTGTCAAAATTAGGCAAGTCTAAGGATTAAGCGTACTCTAAAAGCATAAGGCCGGATTCACACCTATGCAAATTGGTTGCGGCTTAAACCGCATCCAATACGCAGAACATTTCTAAATACATTGGGCCAGATTCACGTACATTGGCGCATTTATTGACCGGCATAGCGCATCTCCTTTACGTTAGACCGGCACAATGTAGAGGCGCAAGTACCGTATCCTTGTAGTATTTGCGCAGAAATTTGCGCCGGTGTAAGGTAAATTCCAAGGCGTAAGGCGGTGTAATTCAAATTGGGAAGGACGTGGGCATGTTCCATTGAAATGAGCCGTGACCCCATGGAAATGAAGGGCCGGCCGGATTGCGCATGCGCACATGAAGCAGACTATGGTCAGCACCTCTCTGCGCATGCTCAGAACTCGGCACGGCACAATCAGTGAGATTGGAACTAGGCCCGATCAACTTAGTGAGCTACGCACTGTGCTTAAATAGACCAAGAGAAACGCCCTTCCTTCGCAAAAGTACATCCATTTGTTCCCCTTCCTACAGCAAGGTGCTTTTGTTCTGTTGTTTGTTAGTGTTTGTTGGTTTGTAAAGTGTCTTTGAGATATTTAGTGACTGTTTTGGATAGTGTTTTGGATAGTGTTTTTGAGAGTGATTTTTGGTGACTGTTTTGGTGATTGTTTTGGAGAGAGATTTTGTGTGAACATGAGTGAGAGGAAGCGAAAGTAAAAATTTTCCTTGCGGGAGAAGGAAATTATTGGCAGGGCCATTACCCTATATGGGCGATTCCTGCATGGCCCGGATAGTGCCAACACCCCCCCGGCCAGGAAGGCTCAGATTTTGCAGGACATCGCCGACGAGGTAAATTCGTTGGGGGGGAGACCCGGACACGCCAGGGGATCCAAAATAAGGTCAATGATCTTACAGCACATGCCAGGGGCACTGGAGAGGGCCCACCATGCCCTGTTAGGCTGACTGAGGAGGAGCGTGCGGTGTCCCAGACCTTCAACAGGCAGCAAGTGGAGGGGCTGCCTGGCTTTGACTCCATTGAGGAGGCCGTGAGGACAGGTAAGTTTTTTTTATTTCTATCTGGTGTGTAGCATGTGTGGGGGGGAGGGAATATGTGGCAAGTGTGTGGATCCTCCAACCTGTGAGTGTTTTGTGTCATCCACAGATGTGCAGGAGGGTGCTGGGCCATCTGGCCTGTCCGCACCATCCCCGGGACAACAGTCTGAGGACAACCCCCAGACAAGGCCGGAGTCCTCTGAGGAGGTTGAGGAGGAGGAGTTTGAGTTGGAGGAGGAGGTCATGTCAGGGAATGACTTCATGTTACTTTTGGAGGAGTCTTCCCCTATGGCTAGCAGCAGCCAGGCCTCCATCAGGGGTAGCCCCTCCCACTCCTTCCCCAACAGGGCTCCCCTCCCAAGGGGCTCCCCTTCTTCCCGGCCACAAGCCTCATCTGGAGGCAGGAAGGCGACCCAGAAGACCAGGGGGTAGCCGAGTTTCTGCCTGCCAATCTGAGAAGGAACCAAGCCCTTCTGGGACAGGTCAGCCAGACTTTGGGGCGGATGGAGGAGAGCCTGTCCTCCACAAAGGATTCAGTTGGGGACATGGCCTGCAACTCCCTGGCTCAGATCAATTGGCAAAATGAAATGCAGGCTACCACAGCAGGCATTGGTCAAGATGTGCGGGCCCTTGGTCAGGATGTGCGGGCCCTCACCCAGGCTACCCAGGCCAATATGGCAACACTCAATGCTGGCCTGACCAGAATAGCCGTGGCCTTGGAGGGCAGGCCGCCAGGTGGGCAGAGACCAGGGGATGCTCCTCCTTCCCCGGATTACCCCCCCATGAGTCTCCCCTGAGGAGCCAGGGCCGTGGCCACCCCAGGCGTGGGTGTCGCCAGCGGCGGTAGTTTTTTTTCTCTTTTCTGATTTTTTTTTTTTTTTTTTTGCTGGGCATTTTTTTTTTGTTTGTTTTTATTTTTTTGTTTGTGAATGATTTTGGAATGTGGGGGTGACATTTCTGCCGCAAAAGGGGTGTCTCCTGTGGTGGAGAAGGGTTCCCCAGGACCAGGGAGAAGTGATCCCCAGGTCTGTGTGAATGGTGTATGAATGTACAGTGACATAATTGGAGCCTTGGTGTGGCGTTTCTGCTCACAAGTCCTGCATGGTGGGCTTGTGCTAATCCAATGTGATGAGGATGTGGGGTGTGTGTGCTAGGGACCACAGTGGTTTGCATGCATGCATTCTCATTGTGCCATGATTAATGTGTGTGTTTAACGTGCAAAGATGCCTAATGTGAGCTGTCTCCTGGCTGCTCTTCCCTCAGAAGACGGGGTAGCCTCGGTTAGGGGGGATTGTCTGGTTCAGGGGTCAGGTCATCACGTATGTCAATCTCCAGCCCCTTTCTCACTGTGAAGTTGTGCAGCATGCAACATGCACCGATGATCTGGCATATAAAGTTTGGGGAATACAACAGGGTAGCCCCAGACTTATCCAGGCATCGGAAACGTGACTTCAGGAGGCCAAAGGTGCGCTCCACCACTGCACGGGTTTTGGCGTGTGCTTCATTGTATCTTTCCTCTCCTGGGGTTTGGGGGTTCCGGATAGGAGTCATGAGATTGGGTCCCAGTGCATATGCAGAGTCACCTGGAAGGGAAAAGACAGGAGGATGTTAGTAGTGCATGTGCCCCTTGTGATTTCTGCATCATGGGGGGGGCAGTCATGCCTGACTCCCATGTCACTCACCAACCAGCCAGCTGTCCCCATACATGTTGTGTTTGAATTCCATTGGGATGGGGCTCTGATTGTATATGTAGCTGTCATGGCTGGATGTTTGGCACTGACGTGCCATATGAGGCATTTGGCATCGACTATCACCTGTACGTTGATGGAATGCCAATGCTTCCGATTGCGGTATATGTGCTCTGTCTCACAGGGGGGCTGGAGTGCCACATGTGTGAAATCAATGGCCCCCACAGTGCGTGGGAATCTGGCAATTCTGTAGAAATCTGTAATTGCCTTCAGCCGCAGGTCCTCCAGGGTGGGTTTGATGATTTGGTTGGCCATGCGTCTGAAAATTGCAGGGATAACCTGGTGCACACATCTGCTCATGGAGGATTGTGACATCCCAGCCACCACTCCACTTGTTCTTTGAAAAGAGCCACTGGCAAGGAAATGGAGTGTTGCCAGGACCTTGACCAGTGGCTGCACTGCATGTGAGCGGTGTGTTGGGCTGGTGATGTCCTCCTGCAGGGTTGTGGTTAATTCCATGATGGAATACACCTCAGAATCACTCATGCCAAAGAGGTTAATGCGTGTGCAATATATCCTCTCCCGTGCCCTCCTCCTTCTGCGCTCATCTAGAGTAGTATAGCTATGAGCAAGGATGCCCCTGGCATGTTGGCATACAGATTGTTGTCCTGCAAGTGTGGCTGCTCAGCTCATCCCTAACGGTGTTGCTTTAGCTGACATGTAGACGGATTGCCTAATTTTAAACCTGCTTTTATATGGACTAACTTCAGACCAGACAAAAAGCTGATGCGCACAGCGCGTAGCCTGCGCCGCACAAACTTACTTTTGTGGATCGCCGTATCTCCCTCATTTGCATATTTGCCTAGCAAATCAATGGTGTGTCTAGCGCATTTTTGCGCACACGATGCGCCGGTCTATCGAAATTATGTCGGTCGAAAAATTCTTGATTTCAGGCATATATTTTTTTGGGGGATACGGCGCATAGATACGCAGGCGCATATTTAGAATTACGCCGCGCATCTCCTGAAACACCGGCTTAAGTGCTTTGTGAATCTGGCCCATTGTTTTCAATGAGGCTGGTTCACATATGTGCGATGCATTTGCACTGCGCATTGCAGAAAAAACGTGTGCATATTTTATGCCTTGCGGTGAGGCTCAGGTGCGAATTCAGGCCCATTATCTTCTATGGGTACGCAGCTGATTCGCAGATGTGTTCATTTCTCTTCAGGAATTTCTCTCATTCAGCCCAATACACTTCCCCCCCACTCTCCTTTCCCCTGTAACTTCTCCCAGGTCTCCAAATTCGCAGCTAAAATTGAGCTAATCTGCTGAACACTTCTGTTATCTCCCTGCAGAGATAAGAGAGCTGAAATTCGCACCGCACTAGTGTGATTCCGGCCTTAAAGGAAGCATTGATTGAGTATTAACCACTTTTGCACATACATCCATTGCTGGTCCACAGGAAAAGTAACAAGAATACTACCACGCTCTTCATAGGGGTCAAGCATCTACAGATTTCACCTGACACCATTATTATTATTTTTTAAATAATTAATTAAAGGTTTACTACCAGTTTGGACACAATCACTTAAGTGTAGGTGGTTGTTAATAATAATACTATTATAAATCAACCTACGGAAGCATTTAACCACTTTTCTAGCCACAGCACAATTTGAGTGGAAGGCAGCGCCGCATACCCCAACATTATATACATTTTTGAAAAATCCTAAACTAATGTTTGTCTTTATATGTAAGTGTTGCATTTTTCTGAGTCAAGTCCTAAATTATCCATGTACCACGGCTGCTACCTAATCAGTGGGAAGTGCTTTCTCTTATACAATAATATAGAAACTATTTTCTATGGCTAGGCATGACAGATCTTAAAAGAAAAAAGTACTCTGTTAGGCCTTCATTTTAAAGCTAGGATTTCTAGAGGTACTCATTAAAGGGTATGTAACCCCTAACAAGAAATGTCTCTTATTTAGCCTGTTAACTGCTTGCCGACCGCCACACTATGTTGGCAGAATGTCAAGGCTGCGCATATTGGCGTACAGGTATGTCCCCTTTAATATGCACAGCCGTGGGTCGCATACTCCCTGTCCGAGCCCACGGGACCCGCGGACCCGATCGTCGTCGGTGTCCCATGATCGGGTCACAGATCTGAAGAATGGAGAGAGGAAAGTGTAAATAGACCTCTCCCTGTGCTTCCTAGTCTGTCATAGGGAACAACGATCAGTGACATCACACGCCAAGCCACACCCCCACACAGTAACAATCACTCCCTTAGGGCTACTTAACCCCTTTGGCGCCCCCTCCAGGTTAACCCCTTCATCGCCAGTGTCATTTTCACAGTAATCAGTGCATTTTTAAAGGACTGATCGCTGTAAAAATAACAATGGTCCCAAAATAGTGTCAAAAGTGTCAGATGTGTCCGCCATAATGTTGCAGTCATGATAAAAATCGCTGATTGCCACCATTACTAGTAACAAAATATTAATAAAAATGCCATAAAACTATCCCTTATTTTGTAGATGCTATAACCTTTGCGCAAACCACTCAATAAACGCTTATTGTGATTTTTTTTTACCAAAAATATGTAGAAGAATATGTATCGGCCTAAACTGGGAAAAATATGTTTTTTTTTATATATATATATATAATTTTGGGGGATATTTATTATAGCAAAAAGTAATAAATATTGTTTTTTTTTTCAAAATTGGCGCTCTATTTTTGTTTATCGCGCAAAAAATAAAAACCGCAGAGGTGATCAAATACCACCAAAAGAAAGCTTTATTTGTGGGAAAAAAAGGACGATTTTGTTAGGGAGCGACTGCGCAATTGTTAGTTAAAGCGACGCACTGCCGAATTGCAAAAAAGGGGCCTTGTCCTTTAGCAACAAAATGGTCTGGGGCTTAAGTGGTTAAATAAGCCATTTAAAGTGTTTATTATATCTGTTTGGTCTTGCCAGCAATCTTTTGAACTGCTAACTTCAGCCTGTGCTGTATTATATCATAGATTGTCCTCAGCTATCTTGTTCTCTTAGGGCAGTGTGCTACTGACAAAATAACCAGGAAAAAATAAAGGGGAAAGAAACTTGAAAATAAACTGTTAGGCCTCGTACACACGAGGGGATATGTCCGCTGAAAACGGTCCGATGGACCGTTTCAGCAGACATCTCCGATCGTGTGTATGGGCTAGCGGACAGATTTGTCCACCCGACAGATTTCAAAGCATGCTTTGAAATCTATCCGGTGGGAATCTGTCCGCCCGACATGTCTGCTGGTTAGTACACTTACCAGCAGACATGTCGTCCCGCACCGCCGCCGCGCCGCCGCCGAATGGATTCGGCGCATGCGCGGAAGTGTTTTACTTCCTGGTGCGGTGACGTGGCGGTGACGTGGCGGTGACGTGGCGGCGTCAACGTCACCGCCGCGTCACCGACACGTCACCGCGCCGTCCGCCGGCGGGGAATTTGATCCGATGGTGTGTACACGCCATCGGATCAAACTCCAGATCGGACATATCCGATGGAAATGGTCCATGGACCGTTTTCATCGGATATGTCCGATCGTGTGTACGAGGCCTTACAGCTATTGCATCTAACAGCTGGTAAGTTGCAATATATTAAACATTTTTATTTTTGGGTTTAGGGTTTTGATACCCTCTAAATCAGCATGCACCATGACTCTCAGTAAAATAGTTACCAGCCATGGTCCAGTTGCCCTGATAGTACAGCAACCCCACTTGATCCAAGCAAACAGAGCAATCTTGAGACTACTAGTCAGATGGTTGATGCAGAATGGGAAACACTTTTTGTACTAGTCAGATGGTTGATGCAGAATGGGAAACACTTTTTGTACTAGTCAGATGGTTGATTCAGAATGGGAAACACTTTTTGTTCCAGCTGTGTTTTAGCAACAATGCATGCAGAAACCCAAACAGTAGTCTATCTTCTGTGAGCTAATTCTGACTGTGCATCAGTCAAATCAGACTTCCACAAATGACTCTAACATAAGGAATGAAGCTGTATGGAATTAACAAGATATATAGACAGATAGACAGATAGATTGCTATTAGATAGATACATAGATAGACACTCATGGGTCTATAATATGTATTTTGTATTTAAAAATGATATATGCTATATATAACAAAAAATTAAAGCAATTTTATTAGTAGTCAATTTAGTTTTCAAGGCAGATCTAAGCAATACACTTGCCTATCTATTATAATGCTAGTGGAAGAACCAGGATGCTGACATTTGTCAGTGTCTAAATGAGTATTAAACACATGATGGACAGTTATTAGTTCACCTGCAGAAAAAAAGAAACACTTGCACCCTACATATATAAGCCATGGGAAAAATCACTTGGTATTTTTCTGTGGCAACTGCTCATAATTTGATGTAAAATTGATTAATCACACATTTAACTCAATGCAAGAGCCTCTGCACTGTAATAAATTATGGCCATTAATCAATAAGTACAAAGTAATTCCGGGAGTCAGGAGACATGCTGGTTTCTAATAGAAAACTTGCGCTCAGGCCTATCTGCCAGTGACCACTTCATCTGAGGTATTTTGCACCTGCCTCAATCCAATTAGATGACATAATTAATGAACCTCAATGCACTTGATAATTTGTTATACAAAAGTAAAATGTGTTTTGGCATATCCATTAAATTGCAATCCACAACACTATAAAAAAATATATCAATGATTTACAATTATTTAAAAACAAAAATAAGTTACTTAAGCTGTACATCAAATTGTTAATATGCATTTATAAAACTCAGATTTTGTTTTAGGGCAGTAAACCGCTAAAAGAACCTTTACCCTACACAGGCAAATCTTTTACATTTGTTTGCTACAACAGAAGTTTATGTGTTAATGTTTTCCTCTTACAGTATGTGCCAATGACTGATATAATACAATGGCTTGAATTACTAAAGAAACATATTTGGATTTTATAAAGGGATATATATTTTAACACTTATCTTTTTTAACACATTGGCCCTCACATACATCAGCGCATATTTATGCCGCTGTAGCGTGTCTAATATACGCAGCGCAGAGAGGCAAGCGCAGTTATTACAAAGCACTTGCTCCCACTTGCTCCTAAATCTACGCTGGGTTTTTAAAGCGTAAGTCGTCGTAAGTGGAAGTGGGCGTGAGCAATGCAAATGAGGTGTGACCCAATGCAAATTATGGGCCGAGTGCCAGACAAGTTGTCAGGAAAAGGTCCATCCGCTGGTGCTATTGATATTTTGTCTTGCAGTGCTGCGTCCCACCAGCAGGGGTCTCCTGGCAGTTCGGAGCTGTCAGGGGAACTTCCCCCTGCTGGTATATCACCTTTGGGATGCAGTACTGACCTCCACCAGCGGATGGACCCTGGCAGTGTGGAACACCTGGCCTTTGCTCCGTTCAGGTGTGACCTGAACCCAATCAGTACACCCACTATAAATACCCGGCGAGTTCAAACAGAACTCGCCCTGGTATCTGTTTACTAACCGGACCCTGAACCTGCTCTGGACCTTTGACCTGATCTGTCCTGATCCCTCTCCTGGACATTTCCTTCTTGCCCCTTCCCTGTCTGCAGCCTCTTTTGATGATTTCTGGTATTTGACCCCGGCTTGGCTCTGGCTTATGATTATTGCATTTCCCCTAAACCTGTATATAGCCTTGTGTTATTCGTGCACTGTTTTCACTTGTTTTCTCACCTTTGTAAATAAACACCTTTTTCCACTATATACAGTGTTGGTCTCCTCTGTGTAGGCACACAGTCCTGGTCCATCTAGAATCCCTGACAGTATACCAGGGCCATTTTGACCAGACGTGCCTGCATAGGGAACCATCCTGTTGTAGTGCGTTTTTGTTGAAACATGGATTTCAATGAAATTACTTACTTTTCTCTGCTAGCAGAGGAGGATGAGGAGTATTGTCGTCAGGTGTTGGAGGGATGGACAAGGGATGAGCTGATGGAAGCCATCCGATCGGCCCATTCCATGGTGGATCTGGGTTATATGTCTTACAATGATGTTCAGCCGTTGATCAAGTTATGTGTTAAACCAGCCCTGTCAGTTATTCCAGCTGGAGGTGATGACTTCTCTCCCCCTTCAGTCCTGGCCAAGTTGAATCCCTGGTATGGTTGATGGAGGATGATCCGGCTTATTTTGATGAGCATTATTCCTCCTGTCCCCAGCAAAAGTTATCTGAGTGTATTGATTCTGTGCAGGCTCTGATTAAACAAGGTGTGTGTGAACCAGCCTTTGTTCAACCTGTGCTGCAGGCATGGTCAGATCTCCTGCTTCCAGCCAAGCCACTGCATTCCAGCCCTGCCATTAACCACTTACCTTCCCAAGGTTCTAGCCGTCCATTGCCAATGACAACCTCAGCTATAGCCCAGTTAATTCCGCTTCCCACCAAGTATTACTACCCAATCTCTACTAATTGTACCTACCCTGCCTTTAATCCACCTGTCCGTTCCAGTCCTACTAGTAACCACCTGCCTTCCCAAGGATCCATCTGTCCATCACCAATGGCAACTCCAGCCCAGATAATTCCACATCCCACCAAATATTACTACCCAGTCTCTACTAATTGTACCTACCCTGCCTTTAATCCACCTGTAACTACTCCACAAAAACCTCCTCCAGTCACCATCCCTTTGTCTCTGCCATACTCCAATCCTTCCTCTTACTTATCTCCATCCTCTTCATACATCCCTTCTGTTAACAAACCTGTAGTGACTAAGTCTAAAAAGAAACGGAAGTATTTCCCAACTCATACCATCGTGCCAGTTACCCAGCCTGTCCCAGTGCCCTCTGTTCAACCTGTCCCGGTGCCAGCTGCTCTACCAGTTCCAGTGCCAGCCGCCCAGCTTGTGACATCCGACCAGCCTGCTCCGGTGCCAGCCTGCCAACCTGGTGTTCCTGTGCCAGCCTGCCACCCTGACGTTCCTGTGCCAGCCTGCCACCCTGACGTTCCTGTGCCAGCCTGCCACCCTGACGTTCCTGTGCCAGCCTGCCACCCTGACGTTCCTGTGCCAGCCTGCCAACCTGACGTTCCTGTGCCAGCCTGCCAACCTGACGTTCCTGTGCCAGCCTGCCAACCTGACGTTCCTGTGCCAGCCTGCCAACCTGACGTTCCTGTGCCAGCCTGCCAACCCGATGTTCCTGTGCCAGCCTGCCAACCTGATGTTGTTGTGCCAGCTTGCCAGTCCGATGACTTCCAGTCCGCTGCCCAGCTTGATGACTTCCAGTCCGCTGCCCAGCTTGATGACTTCCAGTCCGCTGCCCAGCTTGATGACTTCCAGTCCGCTGCCCAGCTTGATGACTTCCAGTCCGCTGCTGCCCAGCTTGATGACTTCCAGTCCGCTGCTGCCCAGCTTGATGACTTCCAGTCCGCTGCTGCCCCGGTTGATGACTTCCAGTCTGCTGCCCCGGTTGATGACTTCCAGTCTGCTGCCCCGGTTGATGACTTCCAGTCTGCTGCCCCGGTTGATGACTTCCAGTCTGCTGCCCCGGTTGATGACTTCCAGTCTGCTGCCCCGGTTGATGACTTCTAGTCTGCTGCCCCGGTTGATGACCTCCAGTCCGCTGCCCAGCCTGCTGTTCCTGTGCCAGTCTGCCAGCCTGCTGCCCAGTTCGCTGACCCGGAGCCTGCTGCCCAGTTCGCTGACCCGGAGCCTGCTGCCCAGTTCGCTGACCCGGAGCCTGCTGCCCAGTTCGCTGACCCGGAGCCTGCTGCCCAGTTCGCTGACCCGGAGCCTGCTGCCCAGTTCGCTGACCCGGAGCCTGCTGCCCAGTTCGCTGACCCGGAGCCTGCTGCCCAGTTCGCTGACCCGGAGCCTGCTCCCCAGCTCGACGACCCGGATGTACCCACCTCTCGGCTCAAGCCTCCCATTGCCCAGTTGGTCACTCTGGACTTTCCCCGGCAACGGATAGTTGGAGCGTTCAGAGGCCGCTCCTTTGAGGGGGGGTACTGTCAGGAAAAGGTCCATCCGCTGGTGCTATTGATATTTTGTCTTGCAGTGCTGCGTCCCACCAGCAGGGGTCTCCTGGCAGTTCGGAGCTGTCAGGGGAACTTCCCCCTGCTGGTATATCACCTTTGGGATGCAGTACTGACCTCCACCAGTGGATGGACCCTGGCAGTGTGGAACACCTGGCCTTTGCTCCGTTCAGGTGTGACCTGAACCCAATCAGTACACCCACTATAAATACCCGGCGAGTTCAAACAGAACTCGCCCTGGTATCTGTTTACTAACCGGACCCTGAACCTGCTCTGGACCTTTGACCTGATCTGTCCTGTCCTGACCTGATCCTGATCCCGATTCCTCTCCTGGACATTTCCTTCTTGCCCCTTCCCTGTCTGCAGCCTCTTTTGATGATTTCTGGTATTTGACCCCGGCTTGGCTCTGGCTTATGATTATTGCATTTCCCCTAAACCTGTATATAGCCTTGTGTTATTCGTGCACTGTTTTCACTTGTTTTCACACCTTTGTAAATAAACACCTTTTTTCCACTATATACAGTGTTGGTCTCCTCTGTGTAGGCACACAGTCCTGGTCCATCTAGAATCCCTGACACAAGTACTTAAAACGAACGGCGCATTCGCTGTCCTGTGGTCGTATCCCAGTGCGCATGCTCACAATCACGTAGAAACAACTGGCTAAGATACGTCGAATCACTGCCTACGGTGTGAACGTAACCTACGCCCAACCCTATTTACTGAATTTTGATGAAGCCTATTTTTCGACGTATCTAGCTTTGTGGGTCCGCGCATAGATACGACGGCGCACATGTGTACTTATGTCGGCTTATCTGGAGATTTGTTGGCGTAAGTGCGTTGTGAATCCGGGCCTTATTGTATATGTTTTAACATTTATTTCAGTGCAGTTGCACTAAATTTAAAAAATTTAAAAATGAAAATTCTGTTTAAATTTTTTTTGCACATGACTGGGTGTCCAATCTAAACACAGTTACCTTAATTAAGGAACATGTACTCCTTTGGTAAATTACCCCTATGTGTGGTACATTTGTGAAATGAATACCCCACTAGCTCATTTTCATCATGCATCATTACTTTACATCTTTACATTGAGCCTGCGTCATGTATATACAGTACATATCAGCAGCCCTACATGCAGAGATTACTAAATAGGTATAGATGCTATTTTGCTGCCTCCATGAAACATACAGGACAGGCATTAATGTCTATACATCATGAAGCTCTAAAAACAGTATAGTGATGGATTTGTAAATGCAGTTTTGGTGACCATTGAGGATAAATACACCAATACTATAGCTGTTTTTGAAAAATGTGTGAACAGGAAGGTTGTTATTGCAGAATACATATACTACTTATTTTTTGCAATAAAGTATTCTTATCTCCAGTTTGTATTCTTATTTTGTATGTACAATCCTCTTACTTGCTGGGTGCCTGTATGAATCAACTCCTGTTTGCAGGCATGGAAAGTATACAATTTCTGGATGGCCAATAAAGATGGGCGAAATAGCCAAACCTGGAAGAAACTGGTTAGGGAGCTCATGGACTTCACATTGCCAGAGCAGAGGTGATTATAGTTCTGCTTTGAATAACAACTTTACCTTTACACACATTTTCTGTAACCACTTCCTTACTGGGCATGTAAACCCCCTTCCTGACCAGGTGAAATTTCAGCTTGCGGCACTGCGTCGCTTTAACTGACAATTGTGCGGTCGTGCGATATGGCTCCCAAACAAAATTGGCGTCCTTTTTTCCCCACAAGTAGAGCTTTCTTTTGGTGGTATTTGGTCACCTCTGCGATTTTTATTTTTTGCGCTATAAACAAAAAAGTACATACAATACAATATTTTTTACTTGTTGCTATAAAAAATAGCCCAATTTAAAAAAAAAATTCAGTTTAGGGCGAAACGTATTCTTCTACATATTTTTGGTTAAAAAAAAAAAAAAAATCGCAATAATAATTGCATGGTTTGCAAGGCTATACACATCCCACCAAATATTACTACCCAGTCTCTACTAATTGTACCTACCCTGCCTTTAATCCACCTGTAACTACTCCACAAAAACCTCCTCCAGTCACCATCCCTTTGTCTCTGCCATACTCCAATCCTTCCTCTTACTTATCTCCATCCTCTTCATACATCCCTTCTGTTAACAAACCTGTAGTGACTAAGTCTAAAAAGAAACGGAAGTATTTCCCAACTCATACCATCGTGCCAGTTACCCAGCCTGTCCCAGTGCCCTCTGTTCAACCTGTCCCGGTGCCAGCTGCTCTACCAGTTCCAGTGCCAGCCGCCCAGCTTGTGACATCCGACCAGCCTGCTCCGGTGCCAGCCTGCCAACCTGGTGTTCCTGTGCCAGCCTGCCACCCTGACGTTCCTGTGCCAGCCTGCCACCCTGACGTTCCTGTGCCAGCCTGCCACCCTGACGTTCCTGTGCCAGCCTGCCACCCTGACGTTCCTGTGCCAGCCTGCCAACCTGACGTTCCTGTGCCAGCCTGCCAACCTGACGTTCCTGTGCCAGCCTGCCAACCTGACGTTCCTGTGCCAGCCTGCCAACCTGACGTTCCTGTGCCAGCCTGCCAACCCGATGTTCCTGTGCCAGCCTGCCAACCTGATGTTGTTGTGCCAGCTTGCCAGTCCGATGACTTCCAGTCCGCTGCCCAGCTTGATGACTTCCAGTCCGCTGCCCAGCTTGATGACTTCCAGTCCGCTGCCCAGCTTGATGACTTCCAGTCCGCTGCCCAGCTTGATGACTTCCAGTCCGCTGCTGCCCAGCTTGATGACTTCCAGTCCGCTGCTGCCCAGCTTGATGACTTCCAGTCCGCTGCTGCCCCGGTTGATGACTTCCAGTCTGCTGCCCCGGTTGATGACTTCCAGTCTGCTGCCCCGGTTGATGACTTCCAGTCTGCTGCCCCGGTTGATGACTTCCAGTCTGCTGCCCCGGTTGATGACTTCCAGTCTGCTGCCCCGGTTGATGACTTCTAGTCTGCTGCCCCGGTTGATGACCTCCAGTCCGCTGCCCAGCCTGCTGTTCCTGTGCCAGTCTGCCAGCCTGCTGCCCAGTTCGCTGACCCGGAGCCTGCTGCCCAGTTCGCTGACCCGGAGCCTGCTGCCCAGTTCGCTGACCCGGAGCCTGCTGCCCAGTTCGCTGACCCGGAGCCTGCTGCCCAGTTCGCTGACCCGGAGCCTGCTGCCCAGTTCGCTGACCCGGAGCCTGCTGCCCAGTTCGCTGACCCGGAGCCTGCTGCCCAGTTCGCTGACCCGGAGCCTGCTCCCCAGCTCGACGACCCGGATGTACCCACCTCTCGGCTCAAGCCTCCCATTGCCCAGTTGGTCACTCTGGACTTTCCCCGGCAACGGATAGTTGGAGCGTTCAGAGGCCGCTCCTTTGAGGGGGGGTACTGTCAGGAAAAGGTCCATCCGCTGGTGCTATTGATATTTTGTCTTGCAGTGCTGCGTCCCACCAGCAGGGGTCTCCTGGCAGTTCGGAGCTGTCAGGGGAACTTCCCCCTGCTGGTATATCACCTTTGGGATGCAGTACTGACCTCCACCAGTGGATGGACCCTGGCAGTGTGGAACACCTGGCCTTTGCTCCGTTCAGGTGTGACCTGAACCCAATCAGTACACCCACTATAAATACCCGGCGAGTTCAAACAGAACTCGCCCTGGTATCTGTTTACTAACCGGACCCTGAACCTGCTCTGGACCTTTGACCTGATCTGTCCTGTCCTGACCTGATCCTGATCCCGATTCCTCTCCTGGACATTTCCTTCTTGCCCCTTCCCTGTCTGCAGCCTCTTTTGATGATTTCTGGTATTTGACCCCGGCTTGGCTCTGGCTTATGATTATTGCATTTCCCCTAAACCTGTATATAGCCTTGTGTTATTCGTGCACTGTTTTCACTTGTTTTCACACCTTTGTAAATAAACACCTTTTTTCCACTATATACAGTGTTGGTCTCCTCTGTGTAGGCACACAGTCCTGGTCCATCTAGAATCCCTGACACAAGTACTTAAAACGAACGGCGCATTCGCTGTCCTGTGGTCGTATCCCAGTGCGCATGCTCACAATCACGTAGAAACAACTGGCTAAGATACGTCGAATCACTGCCTACGGTGTGAACGTAACCTACGCCCAACCCTATTTACTGAATTTTGATGAAGCCTATTTTTCGACGTATCTAGCTTTGTGGGTCCGCGCATAGATACGACGGCGCACATGTGTACTTATGTCGGCTTATCTGGAGATTTGTTGGCGTAAGTGCGTTGTGAATCCGGGCCTTATTGTATATGTTTTAACATTTATTTCAGTGCAGTTGCACTAAATTTAAAAAATTTAAAAATGAAAATTCTGTTTAAATTTTTTTTGCACATGACTGGGTGTCCAATCTAAACACAGTTACCTTAATTAAGGAACATGTACTCCTTTGGTAAATTACCCCTATGTGTGGTACATTTGTGAAATGAATACCCCACTAGCTCATTTTCATCATGCATCATTACTTTACATCTTTACATTGAGCCTGCGTCATGTATATACAGTACATATCAGCAGCCCTACATGCAGAGATTACTAAATAGGTATAGATGCTATTTTGCTGCCTCCATGAAACATACAGGACAGGCATTAATGTCTATACATCATGAAGCTCTAAAAACAGTATAGTGATGGATTTGTAAATGCAGTTTTGGTGACCATTGAGGATAAATACACCAATACTATAGCTGTTTTTGAAAAATGTGTGAACAGGAAGGTTGTTATTGCAGAATACATATACTACTTATTTTTTGCAATAAAGTATTCTTATCTCCAGTTTGTATTCTTATTTTGTATGTACAATCCTCTTACTTGCTGGGTGCCTGTATGAATCAACTCCTGTTTGCAGGCATGGAAAGTATACAATTTCTGGATGGCCAATAAAGATGGGCGAAATAGCCAAACCTGGAAGAAACTGGTTAGGGAGCTCATGGACTTCACATTGCCAGAGCAGAGGTGATTATAGTTCTGCTTTGAATAACAACTTTACCTTTACACACATTTTCTGTAACCACTTCCTTACTGGGCATGTAAACCCCCTTCCTGACCAGGTGAAATTTCAGCTTGCGGCACTGCGTCGCTTTAACTGACAATTGTGCGGTCGTGCGATATGGCTCCCAAACAAAATTGGCGTCCTTTTTTCCCCACAAGTAGAGCTTTCTTTTGGTGGTATTTGGTCACCTCTGCGATTTTTATTTTTTGCGCTATAAACAAAAAAGTACATACAATACAATATTTTTTACTTGTTGCTATAAAAAATAGCCCAATTTAAAAAAAAAATTCAGTTTAGGGCGAAACGTATTCTTCTACATATTTTTGGTTAAAAAAAAAAAAAAAATCGCAATAATAATTGCATGGTTTGCGCAAAAGTTATAGCGCCTACAAAATAAGGGACAGAATTGTTATTTTTTATTATTTTATTTTTTTTACTAGTAATGGCGGCGATCTGCGATTTTTATTGCGACTGCGACGTTATGGCGGACACATCGGACACTTTTGACACATTTTTGGCACCATTCACATTTATACTGCAATCAGTGCTATAAATATGCACTAATTACTGTATAAATGTGACTGGCAGGGAAGGGGTTAACACTAGGGGGTGAGGAAGGGGTTAATGTGTTTCCTGCATTGTGTTCTAACTGTGGGGGGAGGGGGGGTGACCGATCTGTGTCCCTATGTACTAGGAACACAGATCGGTATGCTCTCTCTATGACAGGACGCTGTCATTGTGAGAGCCGGCAATGAGAGATGATCTCATATGTTTACATATGAGATCATCTCTCATTGGCCCATCAGATCGCATCGCAAACGGCCACTCTGATTGGCCGTTCGCGGCGATCTGTGATTGGCTGTGTCCAAGGGACACGGCCAGTACACAAGTTCCCCGCTGCGCGCTCTGGAGCGCGCGCTGGGAACGAGGAAAGGGGCGGCCGTGAAAACACGGCAGCCCGGAGATTTAGAACCACCCTGCGGCCGTATATACTCGTACGGCCGTAGGGAAGTGATTAACTGCGCCCCTGCCATCCCCATCTCATAGATAACCCCTCTACTTAGCTAAGATCCCATGCCCAGACCATATGCTGCTCAGGAACCCACCTGCAAATCAATGAAGTGAAAATGGAATAAAAATGCTTTAAATTTACACAGCTGATGAAGGAGGCTGATATGTGATCTAGGATTCCAAAAAGGGGTATCTATTAAATTGGGACAAGGGAAATTGGGGCCAATTGGTAAATTAGGGCTAAACTTCAGTTATCATTTAAAGTAAACAATCAGGGTAATGAATGAAGTGAGTGAGTCAGTGAGGCCGACGGATTAGCAGCAGGAGCTCACAGCGGCGCACGTCTCCTAGGAGTAGGAACGTGTGTGTCATAGCTCCAGGCAGGCGTAGGAGGCAGTCAGGCAGACAGGCAGGGTCCAATCCAGCCCTGCTCAGCCCAGCTCCAGCTCCAGCTCCAGCCTCTGCACAGCCCGCTCTGAACCTGGCCTTTTTCTCCTCCAGCCTCCCCCCAGCATTCCTCCTCCCCTCCTTTGAAGGTGAGTCTGCCTGTCTCCCTGGGACTGAGGGCGGCCCTCCTTTTCAGGACAAGCCGCGGCTTCGGATCCCAGGAAACGGACGATCGAATCCCCCGCCTTGTATCCGCACCCCCGTCCACTGTTGAGGCATCCCTTCCTCGCCGCCTCCCCCCCACCCCCCACCGTCGATTTGTGTCTTTTTTTCAACGGTCCTCACCAGCCTTGCTAGGTCCGTGGCAGCCGCATCTTAGGAAAGACCGCGGCTCAACACTTCCCCTAGAAATCACACAGATTGCCCAGTATACCACCCCTCACCCCTGGAGGACCCCATCCAGCTCCAAATAAATCAATCCCAGCCGCCTTTGCTGCCAATCCACCCCACAGATAGCCCCCGGCCTGGGTTCTGTGTCAGGCCGGCGGCCATCTTGGTACACCCCCCCAGCAATCAGAGACATCTCCTACCCCAAGCCCCCCAAACCATAACATTATTTGATCCAGGGTCTTGGCCGATCGCCTTTCAGGGATCAGGAAGGATTTTTTTCCCCTGCCCCAGCATATTGGCGCAGTCTGACCAGGGTTTTTTCGCCTTCCTCTGGACCAAAGTCAGGAGAGAGGATTCAGTGAATCTTCCCTCCATCACCATCCAACCAACACCCCCCGCCCCCCCCCCGGTGACGGGCAACTATGACGAGTCTGCGGCACTCAGCGGAAACCATTTGGGGTCTGAGGCGATTTGCCACAATGCTACCAGCCGTCACCAAAAGGGCCCTAAGAACTGAGCAACTCTTGAGAATCGATCGACGATCGACTGTCAAAAAATTCAGTCACCCATCCCAACCTAAGCACATATCTTGTGCTTTGATTAACACAAGATCGGCAGTAAAGCACCGATTAGAAATCCATGATTTCATACTACAATACGATTTAGACTGCCTCTTTATTACAGAAAGTTGGCTTACAGCCGACTGTAACACCATTCTAGGAGAATTGGTGCCAGAAAACTATCGTATTATAACTGAAAACAGAATAGGGCAAAGAGGAGGAGGCTTGGCGGTGATCCACAAGGCGCATCTTGTGATCAGTAAACCAGTCCTTCAAAATCCTCTTCCATTCATGGAAACCCTTACTCTACAACTGCAAACAAATCCCCAGGAGACCGTCCGTATTCTACTCTGCTACAGGCATCCCCCGGGCCAAAATCGCAGCTTCTACCATCACTGACTAAGTTTATCTCCACTTATAACCTGAACAGCAAACACCTTTTGCTGCTCGGGGACTTCAATCTCTGGGCCAACTCCTTACAGGATCCGATTGCGGACGCCTGTATTGACCACCTGGAAGGTTTAGGGCTACAACAACTAGTATGTGGGCCCACACATGCTTCAGGTCACACGCTTGACCTAATTTTCAGACAAAATCTGAAAATAAGTATTTTGGAAAATGAACCATTGCCATGGACAGATCACCATGCAATCAAATTCATAATTTCCAAAATTCCCCCATTGATAAAAACATCTAAGCCGGTGACAACACACTGGACTAGATCTCAGAAAAAGCTCCATTTGGAACTCTTTAAATCTACCTTAGGAAATAAAATAAAAACACTCCAACCACTCCGAACAGTCTCAGATACACTGGATGCAATAAATGCAGCCCTACTACAGTCAGCCGACTTAGTAGCACCGAAACGCCAAGCCCGCATCCGGAAAAACAAGTGCGGCTGGTTTAACAACCAGCTGTCACTACTGAAGCAAGAGCGCAGAAGGGCGGAAGCCGCCTGGAAACGAAGCGCTTCAGAAGAGAACCTCATCGGCTACAAGGCAATAACAAGAAAATACCACAAAGAAATCTTCCAAGCCAAGAAACATCATTTTTCTAAGGCCATCAATAGTGCCTTAAATCGCCCCCGCAAACTCTTCAAGTTGGTCACTCAGACCATGAACCCATGCTGTCTTGAGGCCCCCAATTCAGATACCCAAGAATTTTGCGATGAATTATCGGATTTCTTCATCAATAAAATTGAGGGAATCCGGGAAAGCATCCGTCAAAACAATACCCCCTGCAACCCCCCCCCCCCCCTTAATCAACCTCAAAACACCCATAGAAACCATCTACAATCAACCAAGTTCATTCTGGAACCCATCTCCGTTTATGCCACAAAAAATATCATCGACACTTTGCGAAACAGCACAGCGCCTAATGATATTATCCCCACTAAACTGCTGAAGGAATGCGCCGACATCTTGGCACCCCCTATCACGCAGCTTATAAACCAGTCATTCAGGGAGGGCATAGTGCCCTCCCTGCTGAAAGAGGGCACTATCCAGCCCATCTTGAAAAAAACCCACCCTAGACCCCAAAGACTCAACTCACCGCCGTCCCATAACAGGCCTAAACGTTCTCTCAAAGATAATGGAGAAAGCAGTGGTACAACAGCTGCAACAGCATCTAGATACCAACAATCTACTGGATCCTTTTCAATCCGGTTTCTGTCCCGGACACGGGACGGAAACAGCATTGCTGAAAATATGGGACGACGCACTTGAAGCCGCAGACGAAGGAGAATCTTGTCTCCTGGATCTGTTGGACCTAAGCGCAGCCTTCGATACAGTAGACCACAAACTACTACTGACTCGATTGGCTGAAGTAGCCAGAGTCGCAGAAAGTGATCTATCATGGTTCTCCTCTTTTTTGGAAAACCGTTCACAGACAGTAAAATTAGGACCTTTAACTTCAAAAAAACGCACAGTGTCATGTGGAGTCCCTCAAGGATCCCCCCAGTCACCGGTGCTCTTCAACATCTATCTTCGCCCTCTCTTCGAAATCATCAGTAGCCAACAACTACTTTACCACTCCTATGCAGACGACACGCAACTGTATTTTCGCATCTGCAATAAAAAGGATCATCATCTCAGTTTAGAGAATTGTCTCTCTTTGATAGAAAACTGGATGACGAAGAGTTATCTTAAACACAACAGCTCCAAAACAGAACTTCTTCTGTTTCATGCAAGTCGCAAGAGTCAACCAGCAACAACCTGGACACCTCCCCCCATTCTGAGCCAGATCATCACCCCTAGCTCCAAAGTCAAAAATCTTGGAGTCATCTTTGACACCTAGATGACAATGGACGCACAAATAGGGTCAGTAGTCAGCAGATCTCACCATCGGCTGCGCCTACTACGTAGACTTATTCCTTTTATCCCCAAAGAAGACGTAGCAGTCGTGGTGGGAACAATTGTGAACTCCAGAGTGGACTATGCAAATGCCCTTTACCTCGGACTCCCTAAGTACCAAATTGCTCGTCTGTAAGTCGTTCAAAATACGGCCGCCAGACTGGTGACTGGGAAAAAACCCTGGGAATCAATCTCACCTTCGTTGAGAACCCTTCACTGGCTGCCAGTAAAATACAGAATTGCTTTTAACACATAAATGCATCCATGGGAAGGCTCTGCAATATCTATGCGAAAAGATAGAAGCCCACAATCCCAATCGCATTCTGCGATCCACCAACCAAAATCTGGTCAAGATACCCAAAGCCAGATACAAGTCCAAAGGAGAAAGAAGGTTTGCTTTCCAAGGTCCCAGACTATGGAACGCTTTACCAACCAGCATTCGGTTGGAGGAAAACCACCTGACCTTCAGAAGACAGATAAAAACTCTGCTCTTTTGATGACCAGAGAGACAGAAACAACAAGCGCCCAGAGGCGATTCAGTTCGCATGTGCCGCGCTATATAAGTTTTTCATTCATTCATTCATTCATTCAGGGCCAATTTTAAGTGGATGTAAACCAGATTCATGAAATTTTAGCCTGGCACATAGTATATCTGCAGTGTTTTCTTATCTCTCTTCAAAGCACTAAGACCCATGGCTTTCTCCTGCTCTATTCTTCTGTTATCAGTCTGATAACTTCTGACAATTTCTCAGACACATGTGTTAAACCAGGTTAATTTTGTGTCAGGGTGGGGCTATAAATATATTAACAGAAAGCTGCTTTACTCACAGGACAGCTCTGGAGATCTCTGTCTACCTGGAGGGGGGGTGTGCCTTTCCTCCAATCAGCTGTCTCCCAGTGTAATCCAACACTGCACCACTACTACTGAATGAGGAAGTGAAAATTCTAACACAATGTGCCCTTTCTAAACAATATATACAGTTGAAGACAGCAGATACACATGGGTTTACATCCACTTAAATGCATACACCAACCTTATAGGTAGGGATGAGCTCGATGTTCGAGTCGAACGAAAGTTCAAGTCAAACATTGCGTGTTCGCCTGTTTGCCGAACAACGAACATTAACAAATTTGAAAGCCGCGGAACACCTCTAACATGAAAAACCAAAAGTCCTCATTTTAAAGGCTTATATGCATGGTATTGTCAAAACAAGTGTTTGAGGACCTGGTTTCTGCCCCAGGGGACATGTATCAATGCATTGGAAATGTATTAATACTTAAAGTGAAACAATAAAAAGGTTATATTCCTTTAAATATTGTGCCTGGGGAGGGTGTCTATAGTATGCCTGTAAAGTGGCACATGTTTCCCGCATTTAGAACAGTCCCAACGCAAAAGGCTAGAGCATTTTACCTCCCAAAACCAAAATCTTGATTTATTTGTTTTAATCCAGAACATCTTCAAGGCAGTATTAAAACCAAAACCTAACATTTATTGCAATGTAGCTTACAAATTCTTAGATGTGACGACTGCATTAAATTTATTTTTAGGTTTTCTTCCTTCCATTTCCTCCTTCTGCCCTTACCCCTCTGTCTGCCCACCCACACTCCAATGCTCTGCATTATGGGCCTCAGGAAAGGGATATGTGGGCTGGAAGTTTGAAGCTCAGAAACTGGCAGATACATCATGAAGGAAAGGTGCTGATGCCTGAGCCTCCATCCTCGGGTGAGTGAGCTTACCATCCAGTGTCTGCGACTGAAGTCTCCCCCCTCCCTTACTTTTCTCTCCTGTCTCCAAGTAAGTGAATACACTAATGCCGCATACACATGATCGTTTTTTGTGATGAAATAAAACAACGTTTTTCATCATGAAAAAACAACGTTTTTCTAACTTTATAATAAAAAACGACGTTGCCTACACACCATCGTTTTCTGAAAATACTCTAGCAAAGCGCGGTTACGTACAAAGCGTACGATGGCACTCTGTTCCATTGAAGCTCCCGTCTAATAACTTGCTTCTGAGCATGCGCGGGTTTAAAACATTGTTAACAAAAAACGATGTGAAGCCCACACACGATCATTTTAAATGACGTTTTTAAAAACGTTGTTTTATTTCATCACAAAAAACGACTATGTGTACTCGGCATAAGGTAAATGGGGGACTCAGATGTAAGGGGTGCCCATTTCTAAAGGAAAAAAAGTATTTTAAAACTGATCACAGTTGTAATGAGTTGTCGGGTCACGGCAATATAGATAAAGCTCCCCCCCAGTTCATTACCAGGCCCTTTGGGTCTGGTGTGAATATTAAGGGGAACCCTGCGCCAAATAAAAAAAATGACATAGTGACCCCCCCAAAAACTCCATACCAGACCCTTCAGGGCTGGTATGGATTTTAGGGGAACCCTGTGCCAAAATAAAAAAAATAGCGCAGGGGTCATCCCAAAATCCCTACCAGACCCTTATCTGGGTGTCGGAGGGGGAAGATTCACCTGTTTATGTCACCGCATGACCCCGCCCTCAGCTATATAAAAGCTGTTACTGAGAAGAATCATCACTCGGCGGGAGCCTCCCATTAAAGCAGAACTGTTGAAGTTTTTTTTCTTTTTCAGTCTGTTGGGCAAATTCCAATAAGCCCCCCACCCGCATACCCCCAAAACCACTGGGCAAGGGTTGAGGGCTTGAGGCCCTTGTCCCTATCAACATAGGGGCAAAGTGATTTGGGGTGAGACCCCAAATTACCCTCCCCATGTTGAGGGCATGTGGCCTGGTATGGTTCAGGAGGGGGGGCGCTTTATCATCTCCCCTTATTTTCCTGCGGCCTACCAGGTTGCATGCTCGGATAAAGGTCTGGTATGGATTTTGTGGGATCCCTACACCATTTTTTTTAAGTTTGGCGCAGGGTTCTTCTTAATATCCATACCAGACCTGAAGGGCCTGGTATGGATATTGGGGGGACCACCATGCATTTAAAAAAAAATGGTTTGGGGCCTGGTAATGGACAGGGGGGGAACCCATGCCTTTTTTTTCAACAAGTTTTATCTTTATTGCCAGGACTCGACAATTCATTACAGCCACAATAAGTTTTAAATGACTTTTCTTCCTTTATAAATGTAATTTTGCGGCAGGGCTGTTCTAAACAAGGGAAAAATGTGCCACTTTGCAGGCATACTATAGACACCCCCCAGGCATGAAATTTAAAGGAATATTTCATTTTTATTGCTTCACTTTAAGCAATATTAAAATCACTGCTCTCAATAAAACTGCAGTTTTTAAAACTTTTGTTTGCATTGATACATGTCCCCTGGGGCAGGACCCAGGTCCCCAAACACTTGTTTATGACAATACCATGCATATAAGCCTTTAAAATAAGCCTTTTTGATGTTTCATGTTCGTTTCCCATAGACTTTAACAGTGTTTGTCCAGCTAATCCATATAGGTAAAGTAAAAACACCATAAAGCAGGCCTTGCACTTAAAGGCACTTAAAGGGGTTGTAAAGGTACAATTTGTTTTCCTAAATAGCTCCCTTTACCTTAGTGCAATCCTCTTTCACTTCACCTCATCTTTCAATTTTGCTTTTAAATGTCCTTATTTCGTCTGAGAAATCCTCACTTCCTGTTCTTCTGTCTGTAACTCCATACAGTAATGCAAGGCTTTCTCCCTAGTGTGGAGTGTCATGCTCGCCCCCTCCATTGGACCTCAGGAGAGTCAGGACGCTCTCTACATTGCAGATAGAAAAAGGAGCTGTGTGTTAGTGGGCGTCCTGAATCTCCAGTAGTCCAAGGGAGGGGGCGAGCACGACGCTCCACACCAGGGAGAAAACCTTGCATTACTGTGTGGAGTTACAGACAGAAGAACGGGAAGTGAGGAGTTCTCAAAAGAAATAAGGAAATTTAAAAGCAAAATCAAAGGATAAGGTAAGTGAAGGAGGACTGCAGCAAGGTAAAGGAAGCTACTTAGGAAAAACAAATTGTACCTTTACAACCCCTTTAAATGCTTCCTCTACCCATCTCAAATAGGTGCGTTGATGCAAACAAACAAACAAAAACAGTATACAATCTACTTACTATACTATCTTATCCCCAGCTTCCACCCATGTTGTCAAGGCAAGGGTGACATCGTGATCCTTCCAGTGAGATCCTTGGAATGCTGAGGATCCCAATTCTCATAAAAAGATACTCCTGCTCATTTGGAGAACTGAGGCCGCGTACACATGATTGAACCGCAGACTGGTTTCATCGGACCAGTTTGATCGGGTGTACGGCCTATTGGACTGTTTTCCATCGGACCAAAGTTTTAAAACATACTGTAAAACCTGTCCGATGGAAACCTGTCCGTCGGACAGGTTCGATGGTTAGTACACAAAAGCATCGGACCAAAAACCCACGCATGCTCAGAATCAAGTCGACGCATGCATTGAACTTTTTTCATCACGTCGTTGTGTTCTACGTCACCGCGTTCTGGTCTGATTGGATTTTGGTCCGATGGTGTGTACGCACATCAGACCATCAGACAAGTTCAGAGTTGTCTGATGAAAACGGTCCGTCTGACAAGTCTCATCAGACATGTCTGATCGTGTGTACAGGGCCTTAGTGTTCTTAGGAATTGGAAGCTTACAGGAAGGATTGTTCAAGGATGTTTCGCTACAACTTTTTTACACCTATATTGCAGCTAACTGAAATTAGGGAGGGGACACAGTATATAGCAGAACCCTGCCTTTTGGATTAAAGTGGATGTAAACCCAATTCATGAAATTTAAAGTGGTTGTAAACCCTCGGATATAACATTATTTCAAAAATTAGCACATAACATAAGCAGCTGATCGCTGTGTGTGAAAGTTTACTCACTGCCGTCATTAGCTGTAATTTTTTTTTTTTAGTTTTGATGACATCACCGCGCTTGCGCATTGTAGCCCCGCAAAACCGGCATTTGAAGCTTGCCGAGTTTTCATCTACATTTCTGGCACTAAATGTGCGCGAGCTCCACGAGCGAGCTTCCCCTCTGTCCTCAGAGGAGAAGTCTTGCAATGTTACAGTGTTTCTGATAACTCCCTTCCGTGTGACTGAACAACACTGCAGCCTCAGACATAGGAACGAGTATATTGGTTGCCATGGTAAAGGCAATCCAGATTGAGGCTTGGTTACGGCGGAGACCCAGTAAGGGCGGAAGTGACATCAGAAAGGGAAGCAATGAACAGGAGATAAAATGGTGATTTCTATACCTGGTTACATTGAAAAATAGAACGCCAGCCAACAGGTATTTGCGGGCCTTGTTTTTTAAAATAATAAATGTAATAAGCATTGCAATAACCTTGGCTAATAGAATAACTAAAAAATAGAAATAGTAGCCCAGGGTTTACTTCCTCTTTAAGCTGAAATGTACACATATATCTGCAGTATTTTGTTATCTCTCTTCAAAGATCTAAGTCCCATAGCTCTCTGCTGACCCGTTCCTCTGTTATCAACCTAACTTTTTTATATAATCTTTATTTATTCATACAGAGAAAAATTTCCAATGTACAACAACAAATAGGACAGAAAAATTAGGCAATGGTGTCCAACCATGTATTCAAACGGTATACAAGACAAAAGGCCCCTGATTGGCCGCCCAAGAGACAGGATACAAGCCTGATAACTTTTGACAAATTCTCTGACACATCAGATAAAAACAGCCTGAAGTTTCTGTATAGGGAGGTTGCTATAAATGGATTAACAGGGAGCTGGTTATGTTACAAAACCTGAGAGTCTCTGCCTAAAATAACAGGGGGTGTGTGCCTTTCCTCCAATCAGCTATTTTAGCTATCTTGGCCGTATGCACAGACATCACACTCTGTGTTAAACAGGAAGAGAAAATTTCCTAACACAATCTGAACTTTCTAAACAGTATATAAATGTGAAGACAGCAGATATACATGTAAAACCTATGTAGGGAGATTCGGTTCATCTCTGTGTATCATCTGAGGCTGTTCACTTCACTGGGTGTATGGAGGGTTTACATCCACTTTAAGGCTTGCTTTAAGGTGTCTGAACATATCTGGTTGTCTCGAGATCAGTTTCTTTATGTTTATGTAATATTGTGTATCCTAGACTTTGGTTATGTACCTGATCCTGATTTCAGTTAACAGGAAGCATAGCAACTGGTGAGGCTTCACAGATTGATATACATAACTTAAAACCTAAGAAAAGTTACACATTTTTACTCAGGTATCTACTAACAACCTTCATGTTCAAAGTTTTTCTTGTTATAGGAATGTGTCTAAATATAACTTTTCAATCCAACAGGTACAAAAGAAGTGTCATCATTGTCAATTACACTCAGGGGTTTATTTACAAAAGTCAAATTCACTGTGCACTACAAGTGCACTTGGAAGTGCAGTCACTGTTATGCCGCGTACACACGGTCGTTTTTTGCGATGAAAAAAAACGTCGTTTTTTAAAACGTCATTTAAATTGATCGTGTGTGGGCAAAACGTCGTTTTTTGTCTTAAAAAAAACGACCAAAAAAAAATTCATGCTTGAATTTTTTGTGTCGTTTTTCAAAACGTCGTTTTTTGTTTCACAAAAAGTCACCGTGTGTAGCAAAAACGTCGTTTGAAACGACGTTTTTCAACCCGCGCATGCCCAGAAGCTAATTATGAAGCGAGCTTCAATGGAAAAGTGTGGTGAACGTAACCTCGTTTTTTGTGAAAAAAACGATGGTGTGTATGCAACATCGTCTTTGAAAGTGACGTTTCAAAAACGTCGTTTTTTACTTCACAAAAAACGTCGTTTTTTTTCATCGCAAAAAACGACCGTGTGTACGCGGCATTAAGGGGAAGCTCTGAAATAAGTGAAATGAGGGGAACCTCTGCTGATTTCTATCATCCAATAATGTGCAAGCAAAAATGCTGTTTTTTATTGTACTTATATGTCCCCTTAAGATCTACAGCAACTGCACTTCCAAGTGCACAGTGGATTTGCCTTTAGTAAATAACCCCCTCTGTAATCTAACAGATCTGGTCAGGCACACCTCCTGTCTTCCTTAACAATGCAGTTGTGTATGACTAATACGGGGAATGGATGTTATTTATCAGTGCCAGTGCAGCACTTCACTCCCCCACTGCATTTGTTTTATTTTCACCTTCCTCTTACCTGTTAAACAGCATTGTCCTCACTTTACATACTTACCTGCCCAGTGGATTCACAATATTCCTGTAGTGATTCACTTCTCTACTGTCACAGCCCAGATCCCACACTGCCATCTTAGTCCTCCTCATTGATTGTAAAACAACTGCTTCTTCCAGGTTCAGGCAGCTAAAGATGAGCATGGTAATGGGAGTGGAAAAAAATTAGATGGTATAAGACTATAAAGAAAAAAAAATGTTTGAGACTTTTTTTAAGCTCTAATCTTGAGTACTATACAGTGATGTGAAACAGTATTTGCCCTCTTCCTGATTATTTATTTTCTCACATTTAAATGATTCAGATAATTAAACAACTTTTAATATTACACAAAGATAACCCAAGAAAATCCAAGATTCAGTGTTTAAATTATTATTTTATTTATTATGGGGAAAAAAATCTGTTCAAACCTGCCTGGCCCTATGTGAATACATATTTGCCCCTCCCATGCTGATTCATGAATGAACTGTGATTAACCACAATTTCTTGAGAGCTGAGTTAAATTTCACTTGCCACACCTAGGTCTGATTACTGCCAGACCTGTTGAATCAAGAAATCACATAAATATAAGTTGTCTGACAAAGTGAAGCACTCTAAGGCCACGTACACACAATCGGTCAAAACCGATGAAAACGGACTGAAGGTCCGTTTCATCGGTCCAAACCGATTGTGTGTGGGCCCCATCGGTCAGTTAGGCCCCTTCGGTCTAAAAAAAGAGAACTTGCTTTAAAATTTGACCGATGGACGCCTAACCAATAGGTCAAAACCGATCGTTAGTATGCAAAAGCATCAGTTAAAAAGCAGCGCATGCTCAGAATCAAGTCGACGCATGCTTGAAAGCATTGAACTTTGTTTTTTTCAGCACGTCGTTGTGTTTTACGTCACCGCGTTCTGACGCGATCGTTTTTTTAACCGATGATGTGTAGGCACATCAGACCATCAGTCAACTTCATTGGTTAACCGATGAAAACGATCCTTCGGATGGACTGATCATGTGTACGCAGCCTAACAGATCACAAAAAAACACACATCGTGCCACAATCTAAATAGATTCAAGAACAGAGTAGAAACAAAGTAATGGACATTCTAGGAATGGTTTCAAAGCCATCTCTTTGGCATGCCAGTAAACCACTGGGAGAGCCATTATCTACAAATGGAGATAACTTGGAACAGTGGTGAACTTTCCCAGAAGTGGCCAGCCTACAAAAAAATACTCCAAGAGCATGCTGACGACTCATTCAGAAGGTCACAAAAGAACCCAGAACAACATCTAAAGAACTGCAAGTAAAATCAGTGTTCATGATTCAACAATAAGAAAGAGACTGGGCAAAAAATGGCATGCATGGGAGAGTTCCAAGGCCAAAGCGACTACTGACCAAAAAGAACACAAAGGCTCATTTCACATTTACCTAAAAACATCTTGATTATCCCCAAGACTTTTAGGCAAATATTCTGTGGACTCATGAGACAAAAATTTCAATTTTTGGAAGGTGTGCATCCCGTTACATCTGGCATAAAACAAATAAAGCATTTCCTAACAAGAACATCATACCAACAGTCTGACATGGTGGTGGTAGCATGATGGTCTGGGGCTGCTTTGCAGCTTCAGGACCTGGACCAAACATAATTGGTGGAACCATGAATTCTGAGCTCTACAAGAAAATCCTAAAGGAGAAGGTTTGTAAACTCAAGCGCAAGTGCACTTGGGTTATGCAGCAGGACAATGATCCGAAACACAACAGCAAGTCCACCTTCAAATGTTTCAAACAAAGCAACATTTTGGAGTGGCCTAGTCAGAGCCCAGACTTAAATCCAATTGAGATGCTGTATCATGACCTTACACAGGCTGTTCATGCTGGAAAACCATTTAATATGGCTGAATTAAAACAATTCTGCAAAAAGAGTGGGCCAAAATTGCTCCAAAGCAATGGGAAAGGCTTATTGCCAGTCATCACAAATGCATGCTTGCAGTTGTTGCCGCCAAGGGTGGCACATCCAGTTATTAGGTTTAGGGGGCAACTACTTTTTCACATAAAGCCAGGCAGGTTTGGACAGCTTTTTTGCCTTAATATATGAAATCATCATTTAAAAACTGCATTTTGTATTTATTCGGGTTATCATTGTGTAATAATAACATTGGTTTGATTATCTGCGTCATTTAAGTGTAATAAATATGCAAAAAAAAAATCAGGAAGGGGGCAAATACTTTTTTACATCACTGTATATGCCTAGATTAGAATCAACGATACTCCCCCAAGCATAAACTGATGTGAAGAAAAACACATCCCAAGGTCTGTGCATCTTACCAGAACTGTTAGTTTATACAGTTTGGTGAAACTGAACTAAGGTTGATTCTGGCTTTAATTTACACATTCTTGTACTGTGTGTTAGTTCCTACTCAGTGGCATGGAAAGTATTTAACTCCAGTACCCAAGACTGAAAACAGTCCTGTGGCCTAAACTGAGGCAACCAGAGTTATTTTTTAGGAGCCAGTGTTTAGCAAACACACTGCAGAGAAAACCATATCTGTAGCTGGTTAAAATTTCTGTGGTTCTAGTTGTATCTTTACTACCTAAATGAATTTACGCACACCGATTAAAGACAAATCTATTCTTATAAACCATGCTTTTATATATATATATATATATATATATATATATATATATATATATATATATATATATATATATATATATATATATATAAAAATAATGATAATTAAATTCATGACGTTCTAAGATTGTCTTCACTTACTTATAACCTGGTTGGATAGCCGCACACCCAGTGAGCAAACTATATACAGTATATACTCGAGTATAAGCCAACCCGAATATAAGCCAAGGCACCTAATTTTACCACAAAAAACGGAGAAAACCTATTGACTCGAGTATAATCCTAGGGTGTCCATGTGCATGCCTCACTGTGTCCATGCCTCACCGTGTCCATGACTCACTGTGCCCATGCTTCATTGTGTCCATGCCTCACTGTGCCCATCCCTTACTGTGTCAATGCCTCACTGTGCCCATGCCTCACTGTGTCCATGACTAGACTGACCTAGAATGACCGGCCGGTACCGGGTCCCCAAAGTCACCAGAGAAATGGCCATTTAACATAGGAGTCTATGGAAGGGGTGTCCAGCTTTGAAAAATCGGTGCTCCCCGACCGTAGGTCCCCCGGACAACAAACTTTGCACACTTATAGAGGAAGAGTGTGGCTACATGAGTGCCACGTTTGGGGTCCCCAAAGTCCAGGAGATCAGGTGCTAAAATTTGACTCGAATATAAGAAGAAGGGGCATTTTCAGCATATACTTGAGTATATACAGTACTTAAATCTCCTGTACTGAACCTCCAGTGCCTATTTGATCTAGCAGCATGTTCCTCTTAATTTCTTACTATATATGCCTTTGATTCAGCAATAAAGCCAACCTCCAACCCTAGCCACCTATTACATCTTATTGCCAGCTACATCCATAACGTAAGGCTAAATACTGCATATGGTACAGTGCTCACAGAGAGTCTGCAGAACTAATCACAGGCTCCAAAAGGCAGGGCTGATCACACTCCTACAGACATTACCAATGTATTATAAAACATAAAAAGTGTAGCGCATAAAATTAATAGATCACCCAATGAAAGGATGAATAAACAATGCATCAAACAAATGGTGAAAAATGTATGATGACAATATATCAACCAAAAAAGTGATGTATATGTATAGACACTGGATGGTGTATATATAAAATCTAAATAAATGTATGTGAAAAAAAAGGTTCAATGTGATGAAAATTGGTGATAATAGTCCCAATGCCTCGGAAGGAAGTGCAGTAAAGAAATCCACCACTGGTCATTGAAAGGAAGGCTTACCAGAGATACTGTACCCTAATGGACATATGCCCAGAGGGTCAGTAAAGCAGGGTATAAACCACTCTCAGGCCTGGATCATCGGCTGCAATTCTCACGGAGACATCTCACACGTCAATCAGAGAGGAACCCAGGGATCGAATCAGGAAAAAGGTCGCTTCCAGGGGTACCCAATGTGGGCCAAAATTTAAACCAATATGTACAGATGTAGGAGAAGAAGAGAAAGGCACATAGCGTAATACTGAAAGGTACCTATGACACGTTTTGCATCAAATAGTGCATCGTCTGGGGTCAATGTATTGTACCACATTATTTTTGTTTTATTCAATTGTGTTGAAATGTAGAGCACCTAAAAAGTCTTGTTACAATACTGGTATTCATTTATGGTTTGATAATATACACATACATACAGTCACTATAAACCTGTTCTAGTCAATGATAATGATTGAAAGGTAAAATCTTTGAAGATAAAAGATAATCAGTCTTCTGCTAATTCTGTCACTAGGAAACGCCATGAGCAGATTTTGTTTAGGAACTGAAAACAATTAGCTGAGGATTATAGGACTAAAGGACCTTTCCTAGCTGTACCTGTAAAAAAAAAAATACTTTGCCCATTTAATGCCGTCTAAGCTGTCATTGTGCTTGAACTTCAGTCCTGGTGATTAATGAAAAGCTGCAGGGCACAGCTAGAAGCTAAAGTCTCAATTATAAAAAAGCAGTAACTAGTTTAATGTGCTGATGCTTTATATTTAAACTGACAGCTGTGAAAAATTGCAATATTTCCAATCACACTTTAATAATGTATCATTAAATTATTGGCATGTCCAAAATACTTTTCACTCTTGCGTGCTCTTTTTCATTTGAGGCTTGTGGCATTTTGAATTTGTTGGGTTGACAAGGTTTTTCAAGGAAACATTAGTCACATTACACACTACTTAAGATAGACAGAGATATGAACTTACATTAAGCCATCTTACAATTTAGATGTCTAGCTCAGTGTATCAATTCAAGCTCATAATTATTGTCAGAATAATTTAAAAATAAATTATGCACTTTTTTGAAAAAAGGGTATGCTTTGATATATGTTATTAAGCTCTTTATTTTCCATAAACACATGTAAGATGTAGCAATAAGATGTAGCAAAAAAATATGTAGTGATTATGCCATCATATTGCCAATGGAATTTTATTGTCTCTTATATATGCTGGAAACCTCCACATATATTCTCCTGTGTTAAGAAATATTTGACATTCCATGTGCACAGCAGAGATTATCAGATGCGTATATTAAAATAATCCAGTTAAGAATCTTTATTATACTATTATGTGGTTGGTAGTATCCATTATGTGGTTTGTAGTATGAGCTCTATTCAGCATTGCAGTCCTGGAACTGTCAGAATTCCAATCCTGGCCAGTGACAGTAATGCCACTACAGGTGGTGCCCGACTTACGAATGTCCGAGTTACGTACTTCTTCTACTTATGAATTGGCGCTGCGGGGACCCTCTGCCATTTTGGGCAGACTGTCTGCTGTTCTGTGCATGCGCGGCCAGATGGAGCCTTGGGAAATGTCGGAAATATCCGTAATTGGCTGCGCATGTGCAGAACGGCATTCAACGGGAATGTTGGCAAACATCGTAATGGTCCGTAATTGTCGGGCAGCGCATGCGCGGCCGACTTACAAACATTTTTGATTTACAAACAAGAGGAAAGTCCCTAATGTGTTCGTAACTGGGGACCCCCTGTATACACATGTTCTAATAATTAAAGTTATGTTTAACATATGATAGCATGAGTAGGTCTCAAGCTGTGGTTAAGTCTGAGGTGAAAAAAAATTAAAATAACATATGATAGCCCTAAAGAGAATATTATCCACGATGATTGGTGCTAAAAGCGAGTTGAGTAGCTTACTTCAGCTTATTGATGCGGTAAAAAATAATGCACAAGCAATTATTGGGACTTTTAAGTATGAACTACTCTCAATATTAGCACAACTTGGTTATAAGTTTAAAAACGTTTGTAAAGTACATGCCAGTTATACAGTGTCACACCTGATACCGTACATCAAGATACATAAAATCATGTCTCTAAATACCAAATCACATAATATTCTCAGACTTCATTTTCAATAGCGCAGGTATCTTATGTGTGGGTCATATAATGAAAGTGGTTCACATCAACACGTTTTACAGTTAATCTTCTTCAGGAGTGCATTTTTTTTTAAATATATAGGCATATACAATAAATAACCACACATATATATATATATATATATATATATATATATATATATATATATATATATATATATATACAATACTTAAAATTAGTAAAATCATTAAAACATATATGCTATTGAGGGTTACTTGCATATCAATATACCATATCATGCATATGGACAACACACACACATCGTTAAATGACTGCAAATAGGCGAGATTATCAATTGCTCTGATTATAATGTGATAAACATTCCCAAGGAGTAAGTGTATCCTACTGGTTCTAAAGGGAGAGGAAATAAATATACCAATATAGCATATAGCACTAATGAAACACTAGGGTATACACCCCTAAAATAAAAAATAAAAAAGATTCATGTCTCCTTAAAGAGGAGCTCCAGGCTTCTTCAGACAAATATAAAAGTCAGCAGCTACAGTACTTTTTATATAAGGGCACTTACCTGTCCAGGGATCCTGTAATGTCCTCATTGGCAGGCGTTGGCATCTGTAGTAAGGAAACAGGAAGTAAAGCCTTTCCTACTGCGCATGCATGAGTGGCACTGTGCCTTGTGAATGGTCCTGTTTTCTTCTGGGACCTGTCATGTGTCCCAGAAGATCAGTTCACCACAGAGATCTAAGCTGGAAGTGAGAACGGGTACCTTTTGGGCAGAGCTCAGCTTTAACACACTGATGGTATGTATGCCACCTGCTTAAACACTTCCCTCCCACTTAACTTTTTTTGGTATTTGTCTTTGGTCTATATTTTAAGGCCCTACTAACACCTGTGTGAACTAGGTGTGTTTTAGGTGTTGTGTGTTAAAAAATAAAAAATAAAAAAATCATGCTTACTGCATCTTTGATGCTCTTTCATCAAAACACATTTTATCAGAGTTCAGCAGTAATACATGTACACACCTATACCACACTGCACAGCTGTAAACCAAACTTAACATTTTAAAATATATCTTTGTACATTTCATATAGATTAGTATTTATGTGTGCACACACAGATGCACACTAGTAGAAAGTAACCGGGTGTTTTTTTGGAGCTGCACACCAAACAAGACCCATTGTGTGGTGGTTTATGGACCCCACCAGGCCATGCCCCCAACATGCTTCGTTCTGCCCCCAGAGCTTACTCATGGGCTCATACTCATCCTCATGAGGATGCCCCAGGGGCAGAGCAAAATACGTGGTCTGGTGGGGGTCCAGGCTGAGACTGCCATTCACCACCACACAGCAGGTCTTGTTTTGATATGTGGCTCTTGGGACACCTGGTTAATTTCTACTATTGTTTGGAGCATAGATGAGCTCCCTATCTGGCCAGCACTCCCAGAGATAGACACAGGATTACATTCCTGCATAGCCTGAGTGGCTTACATGCATATCCTTGGTTCACATACATGTACACATACACTCACAAACTTAACACAATATGTGAATGAGTGTATAAAAAAAAAATCATTGCTTTCTTTACCATTTATTTCTAAATGTAAAATCATTAGGAGTCACTCTCAAAAAGGAGCCTGTGATGGGGTATAAGTTCCCTTTATTTTATTTTATATTTATTGTAGTTCTATACAAAGCTTGTATATATATATATATATATATATATATATATATATATATATATATATATATGTATATATAAATATACTTGCTTTTATATGTAGCTGAACAGTGAGTGGAGTCAACGGGTAGTGAGAAGAGCAGCTGAAAATGCAGATCAGAGTACTGGAATGATATTCATCTACCCCAATGTAGTGACATTAGTGACATGGTGTAACAGTTTCCATTGTGAAAAGTTTGGGGACTCCCCCTAAATGGTAAAGGAAAATAGGGAAAGCCATGCTATTTCTATCAAATACCTATATAGACAAGGGGCCAGATTCTCAGCGGCGCTACGACGGAGTATCTCAGATACCCCGTCGTATCGCCGTTTTTTTTGCCTCGTATCTATGCGAGTGAAGCTTAGCATCACTTTGGCATAGATACGCTTCAACATCCGACAAGTGTAATACCATTACACTTGCGGATCGTATTTGTAATGACAACTCCGGCCACTAGGTGGCCTTTACGTTGTTTTCTCATTTGCATATGCAAATGAGGCTAGTACGCAGATTCCCGATCGCTTTTACGCCGCCCCGTCGTCGCGTACGTCGTTTACCAACTCGTAAGATTACCCCTGCTTCTATGAGGAGTAACCTTACGAAGTTCCGTCGGATGCCGTCGGGTGCCGTCGGTTGCCATGTTAAGTATGGCGTCGGGTCAGCGTCGGCTTTTTCCGTCGCTTACGTCGTTTTACTAACTCGTTCGCGAATAGGGCATTGCGTAAGTGACGATCACGTCGTTTTGACGTCGGTTTCAACAACGCTTTCCGACGTGAGCTGGAGCATGCGCACTGGGCTTTTTCCCCGGCCGGCGCATGCGCAGTTTGTTCGACGCGGGGGCGCGCTTAATTTAAACACAAGCCGCTCCATTTGAATTACGCGGGCTTACGCTGGGCCATTTTCGCTACGCCAACGCAAACTACGGAGCAAATGGTTAGAGAATACGGCACTTGCTCTAGTACGATGCGGCGGCGTAGTTTAAATGGCTTACGATACGCAAGCGAAATTCTATGAGAATCTGGCCCAAGGTCTGCAAGTAATAATGGATGCTGCCCCTCCCCTCCTAGTGCCCTGTCCCCTAAGCACAGCTGCCTTGAGCTTACAGTGTATTGGGCCAAGATGGATAAAACCAAGAGGATGGGGATCTTAAATGTCATGTGAACAGCAAGAAAACATCATAAAAAGGTAAGGATTAAAAAGAAGCATAACACTGCTGGCATGGGATTCAAATGGAAGAGTGGATCATTTGGGTGGGAGCACAAAGCTTTACGTGTTTGGGCTTTAGGTTCTAAATTAATTACCATGCTTCAAACATCTAGGGCTAGATTCACATAGGAGCGTGTATCTTTGTGCGGGCGTATCCTATTTATGTTACGCCTCTGCAACTTTTACAGGCAAGTGCTGTATTCACAAAGCACTTGCTCCGTAAGTTGCGTCACCGTAGCATAAATGGTCCGGCGTATCCGCGTGCAATTCAAATTTGGCAGGTAGGGGGCGTGTTGTATTTAAATTAACGGTGACCCCACGTAAATGACGCGCCAAACGAACTGGGCATGCTCCGGCTGTGGACGTATCCCAGTGCGCATGCTCCAAATCACCTCGCAAATAGTCAATGAAAACGACGTGAACGTAACTTACGCCCAGCCCCATTCTGAATCGACTTACGCAAACGACGTAAAATGTATACATTTTAACGCGGTCCCGACGTCCATACTTAACATTGGCTGCGACATCTTTTTTGTTGGAATATCTTTACACCTGAAATTGCCTTACATAAATGGCATATCAGTACTGCGACGGCCGGGCGTACGTTGGTGAATCGCCGTATCTAGTTAATTTACATATTTGACGTGTAAATCGACGGAAGCGCCACCTAGCGGCCAGCGTAAATATGCAACTAAAATACGACGGCGTAAGAGACTTACGCATCTCGTATCTTAGCTCAATCCCGGCGTTTCTTGTTTTCTGAATACAGAAAAAAGATACGCCGGCGCATCTAAGAAGTTACGGGGCATATCTCAAAATACGTCGCATTACTTCTTACTGAATCTGGCCCCTAGTATTTTTCCAAATAGTCTTCCTAAATTACAAAATGTGAACTGTTATCTTTTGAATATGGTAGGCTACTTGAATTCTGGGCTACTGTATATAATCTGACATGAATATGATAAGAAGGAAAAAAAAGAAAGAAATTATACATTACACAAATGATGCAGTGCTTTTAAAAAATATTCATACCCCTCAAAATTTTGCACATTTTGTCTTGTTATAGCCAAAAATATAAATGTATTTTACTGAGATTTTATGTGATAGACCAACACAAGGTGGAGCATAATTGTGAAGCAGAAGTGCATGAATATTTTTTTTTTTTTAATAAAAAAGTGAAAAGTGTGGTGTGAATTTTTCTTCAACCCCTTTACTCTGATATCCCTAACTAAAGTCTAGTAGAACCAATTGCCTTCAGAAGTTACCTAATTAGTAAATAGAGTTTTGGAAAATGGAAAGAGTATGGCACAACTGCAAACCTACCAGTACATGGCTGTCCTCCTAAACTGACAGGCCAGGAAAGGTGAGCATTAATTAGAGAAGCAGCCAAGCGGTAACTCTGGAGTAGCTGCAGAGATCCACAGCTCAGGTGGGAGAATCTGTCCACAGGACAACTATTAGTCGCGCACGCCACAAATCTGGCCTTTATGGAAGAGTGGCAAGAAGAAAGCCATTGTTGAAAGAAAGCTATAGTAAGACCTGTTTGCAGTTTGCAAGAAGCCATGTGGGGGACACAGCAAACATGTGGAAGAAGGTGCTCTGGTCAGATGAGACCAACATTGAACTTTTTGGCCTAAAAGCAAAATGCTATGTGTAGCAAAAAACTAACACTGCACACCGCCCCCACTGTAAATCGTGGCATCATCATGTTGTGGAGATAATTTTCTTCAGCAGGGACAGGGAAGCTAGTAAGAGTTGATGGGAAGATGGATGGAGCCAAATACAGGGCAATCTTAAAAGAAAACCTGTTAGGCTGCGTACACACGAGGAGACATGTCCGCTGAAACTGGTCCGCAGACCAGTTTCCGCGGACATGTCCGATTGTGTATACGGCCTAGCGGACAGGTTTCCAGCGGACAAAAGTTTCTAAGCATGCTTAGAAACCTGTCCGTCGGACATGTCCGCTAGTTAGTACGCCTAACCAGCGGACCAAAATCCTGCGCATGCATCAAATTGATTTGACGCATGCGTGGAAGCATTGTACTTCCTTGTTTGCGCACGTCACCGCGTCACCGCTACGTCACCGTCACTTTACCGCGTTCTCTGTCCGCAGGGATTTTGGTCTAATGGTGTGTACACACATCAGACCAAAATATCCCAGGAGACATGTCCGATGAAAACGGTCCGCGGACATGTCGACTCGTGTGTACAGGGCCTTAGAGTCTGCAAAAGACTTGAGACTGGGGAGGAGGTTCGCCTTCCAGCAGGACAACAGCTCAAAACATACAGCCATATCTACAATGGAATGCTAAATTAAAGCATATTCATGTGTTAGAATGACCCAGTCAAAGTTCAGACCTAAATCCAATTGAGAATCTGTGGGAAGACTTGAAAATTGCTGTTCACAGACACTCTCCATCAAATCTGACAGAACTTGAACTATTTTGCAAAAAAGAATGGGCAAAAATGTCACTCTCTGGTAGAGAAATCCCTAAAAATACTTACAGCTATAATTGCAGTGAAAAGGTGATTTTACAAAGTATTGACTCAGGGGTTCTAAATACAAATGCACACCACATATTTAGTTGTAAAAAAAAATGAAAATCATTTATCATTTTCCTTCCACTTCACAATTATGTGCCACTTTGTGTTGGTCTATCACATAAAATCCCAATAAAATATATTTACGTTTTTGCCTGTAACATGACAAAATGTGGAAAATGTCAAGATGTATGAATACTTTTTCAAGGCACTGTACATACATATTATAGAAAGCATAGGACACATTAATAGAAAACAAGACAGTCTAAATTTATTCAAATAAAATGTGATTTAATAAACCAATATCTTTCTTTGTCCTTATTCACGCCATAGTTTATCGTTTTGCTGAATTAACAAATAAAGCATAGGGGATGAGACTAGATTGCATATTTAGTCATCCGCTAATCTCCCAACTATGATGAAAATTAATTTGGCCTCTTGGCAGACTGGAAAGAAACTCTAATTACTGGCTCGTGCTAAATTAAGCCTATGCATCATTTTTTATATGGTTAAGAAAGACTATTTTCACATTTTATTCATACATCTAATGGGACTAAAGAATAATTGATAGAAACTAACACAGAGTAGTATGTCATCTGAGATGTAGTACATTTTTGGTTTAGGCCCTTGAGTTACTTCATAACATTACAGGCAAAGGATACCTAGGAGTTTTAAATTAAAAATTCAACTATGTAATTATGCTTTTTAAACATGCTTTAAAAAAAAAATATGCTTTAAAAAAAAGAAGATTATTCAACAGGGCTCTCAATAAAATAGTAGAGATGTTTAAAGTATAGTTTTCACGATAAACATATTTTACTCCAATGAAGTTGATGAATACATGATGAATTCATATTGGTTAAAGGTTACTATTAGGAATTAGAAAATCTGCTTTACACCTGCAAAATGTGCCAATCCATCATATAGTGGTTCACAGAGATGTTTATGACTTCTGGTCAACCAGATAGTGACTTCTACAATAAAGTGGATGTTTACATCTGTGACTTTAGTTTGTTTTTGTTTTTTCAACATACTCAGAATTACGTTTATCCAATTCCTATCTTCTCAACCATGATATTCATTCATAACAGACATTGTGCTAAAGTTAGTCTTTTGAAGACAATAGCCTATGAACACAAGTAGCCACAGTAGGTTAAAATATATTGCATATTTTTATAAAATTCTGCTTAATGTTAACACATGCCTGTAGGTCATTTCTGCTTCCCACCAGAAACCTGTCCAAAAACTTCCAGCTAGGGTTGTGTAACAGGCGCTGTTGCGCCATATTGCATTCCACGATGGAGCACATACGGCGACCGCACGATGACGTCATCACCCGGCCCCGTGTGCGTTTCAGCTTAGAACGCGGAAGTGCGCCTCACCACCGGCTCGTATTAGTTCTTATGCACTACACCTGTGGGGGACCTATATACAGAACAGTGTACTGAACACTGTTCTATTATTGTCCGCCATAGGCGGCTTGGCTACAACCAAACTACGGGTATTATCCATCCCCTCAACTAAACGAGCAGGACAACCTGGATCCATGATGCCTCTCAGCTATCCATTGCCTCCAAGCACACTGCCCATCTTACTCCTGTGGCTGGGGACACCCTAAGATATCTGGCATCAGGGGACAGAACAAAAAAGAATCCCATTGCTGCTGCAATACTCTGCTTACTGGAGAACACTGATTCCCTACAAACCAGATAAGTACTACTACTGCTCTAGTATTACTCAAATTACTATACCCTTTATAAAGTGCTGTAATTGGATCTGCTGTATCTAATTGTATGCTGCCGTTTAAGTTTACTTAGTATGCCTTCAGCTGGTAACTCTGCAATATCTTAAAAGGACATACACTTTAAAGGCATTTAAACTGCAATTGCCTCTCACAAGTTAATGCTACTTGCTTACAGTATTTTCATATGTTACGTGCTTGACATAAGTTGTTACTTGTTTATGGGCCCATGCCCTAAGTTATTGAACATGTTCTTATCTTTTCTATGCTAAGCGTTGAGGTATTTTATACCTGCTCCCTTAGTGGTCTAATGCATTTCCTTATGTTAAAGTGATATGATGTAAAGAAGCCCCAAACTCCTGTTCCCTGATTGGAATAATGCCTGGGGTCCGATTCTGATAATCACTTGCATACAGTTGTGCATTGGAATCTTCACGTGCATTATAATCTTTTAACGCTTGGGTTGGACGCATGTTGTAATACCTCCGCCCTTAGAAGTTCAACGCATTCATATATGTGAGGGAGATGATGTAGTGATCCCCCCAAACTCCTAATCTCTGATTGAAGTGACGCCTGGGGCCTAGTACTGAAATCTCACATAGAGACGTGCATTGAAATCCTTGCTATCCGCAGTTGTGGTTCACTTGCATTCACTAGAGCTGTTACAGGTTGGCATATCCTGCCCATGTTTCAGAACACTGCAGCTGACTGGTCTAGACTGGTTTGATGAGAATGCCTTATTGACTGTAGTAATAAGCAGCTTGTTAAAAAAAAGATAGCTATGAAATGGTTGTCACCCCTATCTCCCCTATCTTTGAGACAGTGGATTAGATCTCTCTCTCTGTTTAAAAAAAATACCTACGAGCAATGGGGCTGCCCAAATAAATTTGAAAGAATGTGGAGAGCATGGTTGAACAGCTAAAGCACGGTACCTGTAGAACTTCTGAGGAGTCGTAACATGACACAATATTACCTATACTACTCTGGTGCATTGGGTAACTTCTGGGCATCACATGATGGTCAACTCTCAAAGGGTGTGTCTTCCCACACACCAGGAAACCTAGGGATGATACCTAAAAATGTTTAGGACTTTATTAAAGTAGCTTTGCTTGATGTGTGTTTTACTTATAGGAAGGGGTAACTTAGAGATACCTCTACCTCAATGTATCATTGAACTCTATCTCCTCTTAGTGACTCTGTCTATACTGCAGTAACTAACTAAATTGCACAAAGAAGAATTGGGGTTCTAATCAACTGATATAAATCATCCCACTCTATGCTCCTAAATTCAATCACTTTCATTCTTCCTGGACTAAAAAGTGTCCTGACTGCAACAGAATACTGACTCCTGGCCACTGATAACTAACAGACATGAGAACAACGTAAAAATAAACCTCTCCCCACCAACCAAAATACCATATCTAAACGTGATAGTGCACCCAAACTCACTATGAAAAACACCCCTACGTGTTTCACTCTAAAAAAGAGCTTTGTCTTGGGTGTATAAAATAAAATAAGTGCTCAAAATGAAAAGTGCTGGTACAGCACTTTACCTGCCAACTGCCAGTTTAAATTAAAGGGGTTGTAAAGGAAAAAAAAAATCATAATAAGCATAATAAGCATCCTTTACCTGCAAACATTCCTCTTTTCACTTCCTCATTGTTCGTTTTTGCTCAGAAGTTGCTCTATTTCTTCTCTGTTCTGTTCACTTCCTGCTTGTCTGATTGTTACTCACCACTATGAAGGGAGGCTTTACTGCGGTGGTTGCCCCCTCCTGGGAACTACATCTGTGTGGCAGAACGCTCTCTTCCTGTTAGAGACTTCAAGGAGGTGTGAATTACTGGGCGTGCCGCAATTCATACTGGGAAATGTAGTTCTTGCATGAACAAAGTGCCGCAAACCAGGAAGTGAATGCGAGAACAGAAACAGAAACGCCGGAGGTGATATAGATGAAGGAATTTAATAGGTATTTACTTGTTTTTTAACAGAATCATTACACTATTCTGTCTGTCTACCTTGCAGACATAATTTTAGGCATTTTTTTTTTCCTTTACAACTCCTTTAACATAGTGGCATAGTGAGCATGCTCATCAAACAACTAAATAATTGGAATGGAACCTAGCTCACACCTGCTTACTAAAACCATTCTCCCCAACACCTCCTCCATTATTTTCCACATCTTCATTGCAGTGAAATATTTGGCATTGTCAGGCACATCATGCAAGGATGACACCTTGTCTAAATCTAAAGCTACCTCAATCTTGATCAATAGCCTGTAGTTAAAATACACCACAACGGTCAGATGAACACCATTGGGACCAAGACAATTTAGATCATGTTGCAAGAGTTAATTATAGACTACTTCCAACTTGTTTGAGAAAATAAATTGGAAAAGACTCTGTTAGCTGTTACCTAAATACTGCACAGAGCCTCATGGGAGTATGTTCCCCTTCAGAATAATCAAGGAACAATCTTGGACCAAATAACAATAAATTCTGGGCATAACTCTCACATGCAAATGAACCATGACCTTTATCCAAGAGATGTGATTATTTCTTTAAGTATGGACCAGAAGCACCCCAATTTCTGTGCCAGCCAGGAAACATAGGAATCAGCTTATTCCTGGTCAACCCTTTGACTCTCAACCAATGAATATGTACCTCTCCCCTGTTTATCCCCAAGACTATAGGAGTCCTCCACCCTGCAATGCCTCTCTACCCAGACGATGTAAAAGTGGCCCATTCAGGATCTGGATGCATCCATGGTCAGCTTAAAGGAGATGAGAAATTCTTTCCAAACCTGCAAGATGATGTAAGAGTGGCCCATCCAGGATCTGGATGCATCCATGGTCAGCTTGAAGGAGATGAGAAATTCTTTCCAAACCTGCAACTAGCCAGTATTCCCACACCGTAGAGAATTTTCTATTAGGTGAGAAATAGGTTAGGAACCTATCAAGATTAATGAACCCCGCCTAGCAAAATAGACTGAATAAACCTGTCCTGACACAAAATAGACAACACTGGCAAATTATTTCACTACTCTGTGTGAAAAAAAAGTATGCATCTAATATTTGGTTCAAGGAATCACATATTTTTTTATAACTCATCAAATTTATCATGGGGAAAGAAGAGTTAACTTCTCACCACCCTATCTTATGAACTAAAGAATAATTAAACAGAAAAACTAAAATGTTATATACTGTAGTCCTTACCAGTGCTTAGTTGTGGTAGTTGCATTAGGTTTATTATTTCAGGCTAAGAACATTTTCAGCACGTACCGAAAGTACCTGTTAATTTTGCCAGATACACAGAATTGTTGTCACTTCCTATAAACTGAACTTTGCCAACCAGGAATAGGCAATATGTTATTTGCAGGTTCATCAGATAAAAATTAGGGAAACAAATGAAAAGGATATTTGTTATTTGAGTTTAGCATGCTTTAAGAAGTACAGAAAAATACAAATTTGAATATGAAAAGTTGACCGATTTCCTTTCTGAAATGAATATCAGACTGCAAGTCTAGACTTGGGGAATTTGAGGGTATATTTTTGATATTAATATTATGTATGTGTTTAGTATTTTTAAGCAAGAATTCTTCGGTATGTTCAGTGTATCCATGAAATGTTCCCCAAAGAAAATATTTTTTTGATTTTTATTTCTACCAGGTAATGCATTTTCCCAAATTGATCAAGATCTAGGCCAAGGTAAAAAATATTTACAATGAAAGAAATTGCTTCTCACCTCATATACCCATCAAAGTCAGAGTAATTAAAAATAAAGGAAATTAATTTGAACCTGACTGAGTAATTGACATTAATTTGGATGAGTGAATTGATTCATGTAACTCAGATCTTGTGTTTTTTCCAGTCAATTTGCACTGAACCAGGGTTTACTTGAAAACAGTGATTTATTTCTCCAGAAGGCTGATTTCACTGAAGTGTATCACCCATTGTGGTATAAGTGACCTAATACGCAGCACAGTGGCTTGCATCACTGAGGGCCCTGATTTAAATACTGGTCAGGATAGTATTTGCATGGAGCTTGCATGTTATCCAGGTTCTTGTGTAGGTTTCCTCCCACAATCCAAACACATGCTGGTAGGTTAAATGGCTCCTTTTTTTAACTGGCCTTAGTATGTGTATGCATGTGAGATAGGGACCATCAATTGTAAGGGCAAAGGTTTGAGGGCAAAGGCTAATACCAATGTACATTACATATGGAAAGTGCTGTAAATGCTTTTGTTAAAAAAAAAAGCAAGTTGTATACTCCCTTATTAGTTGGTATTTGAATAGGGACATATATTATGTTTTCATTAGTACAGTGATGTTTGTTTTATATAAATAGCAAATAATAATTAATTCATTTTTAAATTCACTATTATTGAAAATATGTGTCTGGTGCAGTGAATCACTAGAATAGCTGTTTTCCATAATTTATGTATCTATAGAAGTGACTACAGGATAAGTTGAAAAGTATTTATTTTGTAAATGATCCCCATCATGAGAAGATTTTTTAAACAAACAATTCCTGCCATATTGTTATACTTATATTTTACATAAATTATAATATTTTAAACAGTGTGATAGGTTCCCCAAAAAATAAATATTATTCATTATTATTCATTTGTGTTAAAGGAGTAGTCTGAAGCCACATTCCACAACATGCCACATTGTAGCCAATAAAAATACCTTTTAAAAGAAGTCACTTTCATGAAAATCGGCCCAGCAGTTCTTCTTTTATTCCCTCCGTAAGTTTTCTTCACTTCCTGGTTCTCTTCCACGGCCGCCATGATAATACTACCTCTCCCAGCATGCCTGCTCCTCTCTTCCTGTAATCTCCTGCCCTCCCCCTGTAACTCCCCCGCATGGACCCCTCCCTAAATTATAATACTTCACGCCCCCTCCTCTCGCACCTATTTCCCTATCCCCGCCTCTTAAAAAGCGTCCTCTTGTATTGGATAGCCGAGCTCCAATGAGCTTTCGGCCCCCGCAGCGTGCATCTAGCGATGTAAGCACGTAAAGCTTACATTACTAGATGCTGTAGTGCCGGATCAGCAGCGGTCAAGAAGAATCGGAAGTTGTGCACTAATCACCATCGCATCATGGTAAAATAAAGTAGAATACACACATCCCCTTTATATGTTACTTCCACAACTATCCCTTAGCCAAAACTACAAGTCACAGCATTCCCGTACATAAAAATACTTCTATATTCTTTGCTTTTCTATGGAGCGTTGGATGTCAGCGGAGACATGTCCGCTGACATTCAAACTGATCTGCTAAAATCAGACGGATGGCGATACGTCGCCATCCCTCCATGGCGGATCGGAGCGGGTGAGATCTGATGAAAACGGACATGCTGTCAGATCTCTCCATAGAAGACAGTGGTGCTGCAAAAGCCCCTCCCTGCTCAATGATCAGAGATGGACTTGTCATACGACGGCGGAGAGCTGACGGGCCACTAAAAGCGGGTCTGTCCCTGTGTGAAAGGGGCCTAACAGTGAGCATCCTTTCTCATAGTATAACATGTTATAATGTTTTGAAAAAAAAAGGTATTGTACGCCAAGTGCCCCAAAAATTATTTTCAGAAAAAAAAAAAATCTTTAGCATGATAGATTCTGCTCTCTCTTCAGCCTTGAGTGTACAGACACAATCCATAACCAATTATTGAATTACCAACCATGGTGAAACAACAAAACTTTATCCTGGCAGCACATATTTTGGTTTTGTAATTCATTTTTTTACTTTTGCATTTAGCTTGGCTAAAGTACAATAGCAGCAATACAATATGATTAATTTCAAAAAGGTTTTAAGGTAGTTTTGGCTGCAACATCAGATTTTTTAACCAGCAATAGAAGACCTGAATTGACTGGTAGAAGTAGCATCCATAGTAGTTCTAAAAGCTATATGAAGATTTACTCCTAAAATAATAAAGCTAAAGCCCTAACATGCATGCAAACTGACTAGTGCAAAACATTTTAATATTATGGTTTGTAAACTTCTTTTTTTAAAAAACCCAAAAACTTTGCCTCACAATTTTTTTTAACCACTTGCCATTAGTGTTGCTCACGAATATTCGCATTGCGAATATTCGCTACAAATATTGCATATTCGAGTATTCGCGAATAACTCGAATATTGCGGCGAATATTCGCTATGGCGAATATTCGTATTTTTTCAAATTTATTTTTAAAACAGATCACATCCTAGTGATCTCCATCGACGTCTAAAAGCATTGCTGGTATGATTAGAGAGAGACCCTGGGCCGAGTAGCTGATGCGACTCTTTTATGTTGCCGAAAATTCGTATTGCGAATTGTCGGCAACATAAAAGAATCGCATCAGCTACTCGGCCCTTCTTTTGCATCAGAGCCAATCAGAATAACTTGAATATTTGGCAAAAGGAATATTGCGCGATATTCCTTTTGCCGAATATTCGAGTTATTCTGATTGGCTCTGATGCAAAAGAAGGGCGGAGAAGAAAATCGCGCAATAGGAATATTGCGCGATTATCTTCTCCGCCCTTCTTTTGCCCCCTTATTCTCCTTTCTTTTAAGTAGAGTTAGTGTAGAGTTAGTGTTTAGTGCATATTAGTTTAGTAATACAGGAAATGATCTCCGTTTATGAGAATTTCGCAATCATTTTCGCATTGGCGAAATTTCGCATAGGCGAAATTTCGCATTAGCGAAATTTCGCAAATTTTTTTTTGGATAAAATATCACAAATATTCGATATTAGCGAATATTCGCGAATATTCTTCTATATATTCGCGCTATATTGCGAAATCGAATATGGCGTATTCCGCTCAACACTACTTGCCATTCCCCGCACGCTGATGTACATCAGCAGAATGGCACGGCCAGGCAGATTGGCGTATAGGTACGTCCATTTGAGTCTGCCGCCCAGTGCGCGCACCCGCCACGTGCCTCTCGAGTGCGGCCGCAGATGCCAGGAACTCCTGGGAGTCCCACGATTGTGGTCGGCAAGAGCAGAACGGGGAAATTCCTTTGTAAACAAGGCATTCCCCTATTCTGCCTAGTGACACTGTCACTGATGACCGTTCCCCGTGATTGGGAACGGTCATCAGAGACGTGTCACGTGTAGCCACACTCCAAAACAATTAGAATCACTTCTTAGGGAGCACTTATCCCCTGCAGTGCCACCTAGTAGGTTAACCCCTTCATTTTTACTGTAACCAGTGCATTTTTATAGCACTGATCGCTATATGGTCCCAAAATGGTGTCAAAAGAGTCCGATGTGTCCGCCATAATGTCGCAGTCATGATAAAAATCGTTGATCGCTGATCGCTGTCATAACTAGTAAAAAAAAAATATTAAGAAAAATGCCATAAAAAAGTCCCCTAATTTGTAGAAGCTATAACTTTTGCGCAAACCAATTAATAAATGCTTATTGCAATTTTTTTACTGAAAATATGTAGAATACATATCTGACTAAACTGTGGGAAAAAAATGTTTTTTAAATATTTTTTTAGATATTTATTATAGCATAAAAATCGCAGAGGTGATCAAATACCACCAAAAGAAAGCTATATTCGTGGGAAAAAAAGGATGTCAAGTTTTTCCCGTCCCTGTATTCCTCATTTTTCCCTAAACATTCAAAATATAGACTACATATGTGTGTTTGGTAGAAATTGACTGGTGTCAGGGCAGTATGCATGTACTTGAATAGGCAGCAAATAGAAAGAGACAATGCAGATTTTATGTTTCAATAAACATTTACATGTATTATCTGGGACTGTGACATTGCGGCGGACAGATTGGACACTTTTGACACTTTTTGGGACCATTGACATTTATACAGTGATCAGTGCTATAAATATGTGGCTGGCGGACATCGAGTCTGCCAGACCCCGGGCACACTCCCACAGCATGCAGCGAGCGTACCCACCCGTTATCATCCCTGCATGAGCCACCCTACAGCTACGGCAATTTGCACAGCAGAGCCAACCTCACGTCGTAAAATGACGGTGGCTGGTCGGTAAGCGGTTAAGTTCATTGTCTTTTCTCCTTTGTATGCTATACATGTGAAACATTTAAATCTCAGATTGAACCAAAAATCAAAGTGTATTATCTGAGAGTTTAAAATGTAAAATATTTTATTACATGGAAAAATATTACAAACAATCATAGGTGCATATAAAAAAAACAGAGTAGACATGTGATTGCTAATACCGACCAAAGTATCCATATGCCTATGGTAATTACTGGTAGTGATCCCTACATGTTTCGCCAAACATTGACTTCTTCAGGGTAATGTGTAATTGCCAGTATGCAACAGTGGCTCTAGAGATACTCCCACACACAAGGCGTGCACTTAGGCAATTCCGCAAAGCAGGAAGGGCACCGTAAATGAGTGGCTACAGGGGGCATACAGGGGCCATAAAAAACTCTGTTAGAGAGAAACAGGGGCAGGGGCACCAACAAAATTCCCAGTTTGACAAGACCAAGAATTATGGCGTGACCAAAAGGCCCTCTGAAGTCAAGGGAGTAACAGCCTGGCCCCCCCTGGGATCTAGCTTGTTGTTTTTTTATGTTTTTTTTGTGTTAAACATTATTTACAGATTTACATTTAGACTTTTACATTTATTTATTTTTCCTTGACCTGGCCAAGCAAACATTAATGACGGCAAAGCTGCAAACAAAATGCTTATAGGCATTAATGGATTACTATTTTTTAGAGACAATTTAGGATCGCAGAGTGAAATGATATGCTCCATATCAGAATAAAAAAAAGAAAGTGGAGCACAGTGGTACACACATAGTGAAGATATATGTGCATTATTATTATATTATATATAATATATATATATATTATAATATTGTAAATCCAGTTCAATCCCATCATTTATAATTAAACAGATTTTTAACTTATAGGGTACTTGTCTAACAAATCAAATAATTATATATTTTTGCTTTTTTTTGTGTTTTGTCTTTTAAGTTTAATAAACATTATATAATGTTCTAACTGGTATCAGATGTTCCCTCTAATCATAATCTTTATTATCCTCTTGTGCTTTACTCCTGCAATACCCGTGCACACAATTACACACATCCACCCATCAATTTTGGAAGTTTACATCTTCTTTGACTTTTAAAACATTATCTATGTCTTTTTTTATGACTTAATATCACAGCCACTCACTATTCTACAATGCTTTTAGTCTTGGACTCACCAGAAGTTTAGGAATGCTCTCCAATCTGTCAAGCAACAATCATTTTCCTCTCTTATTTAAAAAAAAAAAAAGTAACCTAAGAGCAGAGTTTGAGTATTGAGGGTGAAAGTAGTACTCCCTGGGTCATCCAGCCAGTCTGATGGTTTATGCTATAGGCAATACTAGACGACACACCATAGAAGGCATCTTTATTGATATGAAAAAATAAGTAAAATTCAAATGCAGTCACCTCGTGTGAAGGTAAAAACAGGGAGAACAGCTAACATGTTTCATGCCTTTTTATGGCGCTAAGTCATAGCTAAAAGACCAAAGTTTGATCATTGGTATTTATAGAGAAAGACCTCAAAGGTTTGATAACCAATCAAAGAAGATCTCACAGAGACCTACCCACACAATTAAACTTTACGGCAACACCCAAAGATAGGAGTCACCTGGGATATGGAGTAGAAGTTATAATGATATATATATGTATATATGTTAAGCATATGATGATTTTCATTATTTGTCTCCTCCCATTGTGTACATCCATAATGTTAGGGTAAAGACAATGATGAATGATAAATAGTAATGACAACAGTAATATCAATATCAGTTAATGAATAATGACAAAGAAAAACTATGCATACATGTGGATAATTATAGGCAATGTTCATAGAAATGCAATAAATGTAAATGACTCAAGATCGCAATGTAAAATACAAGTAAACTTTATGTGGACATAATACCAGAATACCTCCCTGTCCGATGACCAGTCATCAATTGGTGAGTCTATCCCTTCTCCTCAATCTTTCAGAGATGCATGTGCCTTAACAGACCTCACTGACTTGGACATTGAATCGGATATTAACATGGACAATAACATTGTCTGTTGCAATTTAGTATCATTTAAAATGAAATCTGATTTCTATCCAGTGAGTTCTAGAGGCAAGGACATGGACACATATCAGACACTGGTTGAAAGGGATTTGACTCCTCTAGCACAGAACATTTAAAAAAAATATCATCTGAAAATCTATCTGTTGACGAGAAAATGTCCATTGATAATTTGCATAAAGATGCCAGTATAGTTATTAAGAGTGCAGACAGGGTTCGGTGGTTGTCATGAATGTGACCATGTATAGGGATGAAGCATTACGATAACTATCGGACACCACTACCTATTGTAAATTAAGGGGTGACCCAACCGATTCATTTAGGGCAGAGCTTTCCTCACTTTTGGATCGAGCCGTCCTAATGGGTATATTTACACACAAAGGGGCAGATTCACAGACATTTTGCTTAGCGTAGCGTATCAGAAATACACTACGCCACCGTTTTTTACCTTGCTCTACGTGGAATTCAGGTAGATTTTCTACGGTAAACGACGGCGGCGTAGTGTATTTCTCCCGTCGCAATCCATCTGCGCGAGTAGGGGGCGTGAAACATTTAAATTAGGCGCGTTCCCGCGGCGATCGATCTGCGCATGCTCCGTTCGCAAATTTCCCGCCGTGCATTGCGCGAAATCACGTCGTGACGTCATTCGTTGTTTATGTAGCGTACTTTACGGCCGATCCACGTCCCGACGAGTTACGTAAACAAAATAAAAATTTAAATAAATTCGAAGCGGGAACGACGGCCATACTTAACATGGGCCGTACTTAAAGTTAGAGCAGCAAAAAGCTGCTCTAACATTACGTAGTAAAAAATAGACGAAAACGATTGCGACGCCCGCTCGTATGTTCGTGAATCCCCGTAAAAACACATTTGCATATCCCGACGCACCAAAACGACGCAAACTCCTCCCAGCGGCCGCAAATAGATGGCAGCGTAGATCCGAAGGCTTACGAAGACGTAAGCCTCTCGGATCAAAGCCCGAAGCCGGCGTATCATGGTTTGAGGATTCAAACTAGTGATACGCCGCGCGAAATTTGAAATTACTCCTGTCTAACACCAGTTAGACAGGCGTAATTGTTTTGTGAATCTGCCCCAAAGTTTCCAGCCATGCCAATTTTTTACCATCTTGCTAAATTACATAAAAGGCTCACTCCCCTAACTAGACCCATTGTCGCAGGCATAGATGAGTGATTGGGCCATTGGGTGGATTAGCAACTGCAACCGTTAGTAGTGGAGTTGCCAGGTCACCATCGAACTTTTGTCCAAATTAGATGGTTTTGACATGGAATGAATACTTCAGTTGGATAACATGCAATGTTTCCAACTTGTACTCTTCAAACCCACATTCTCTCTGGCTTCACAGGAGTTCATCATTATGTGTTTGGAATATTTGCTCACGCATAACATTTTTATGTTCGACTTGGACTATTATGTCCAGAAGTGCGGGGCCTCTATGGGCGCCAAGTTCTCACCATCCCTGGCTAATTTGTATATGGGATGGTGGGAGAGGTCCTACATTTTTGGACCAGATATTCCCCGCCGAAAAGACACTGCATATGTACTCTCAAATCTTGAATCAGGTTATACATACATTTTCAAGAAGAGCAACTTCACTTGGTGGGATTCTGTCCCCCAGTCTCTACACCAGTAAACAACCCACCCATTGGTTACAGTTCAAGGGAACATACAAATGTGGTGGTCGATCTTGTTCATACTGCCCCTTTGTTAAAGGTGGTGACAGCATCATAGCCACTTCCACAGGTAAATCACACAAAATACATTATTTCATTAATTGTAACACGTGCTACATTGTTCTATCCAATATGTTGGCAGAACTACCCGCAGGCTTAGGAATTGTCTCTATGACCACCTCCATGACATAGAGAAGGAACATGCCACTAACATTGCTCGTCATTGAAATTATATTCATTCCAAGGATACATCTAGCCTCATTATTTAGGCTATTGAAAAGACTGTCAAACCTCTTAGGCCTCGTACACACGAGGCAATAGATTTGTTCAAAACGGTCTGTCCGACCGATTTGAATAAATCTGTCTGTCGAGCAACCCAAAATCCCCGCCAGCAGACGGCGCGCTGACGTGTCGGTGACGTGGCGCCACGTCACCGCACCAGGAAGTAAAACACTTCCGCACATGCGCCGAATCCATTCGGCGCCGGTGCGAGATGACATGTCTGCTGGTAAGTGTACTAACCAGCAGACATGTCGGGCGGATGGGTTCCCACCCGATAGATTTCAAAGCATGCTTTGAAATCTGTCGGGTGGCCAAATCCGTCGGCTCGCCCGTACACACTATCAAATCTGTCTGCTGGGACGGTCTAGCAGACCGTTTCCAGCAGACAGATTTGATCGTGTGTACGCGGCCTTAGAGGTGGCGACAAGTTTGTCATATTGTGCAAACAGGAGGTCCGGTGGATTTTTACTTTGAATACTAGACGTCCCACCGGCCTCAACTTTGGGTGGGACGTGTCTCATTTTCATTAATAGACACATCCCTTCTCATGAAAATGGCACAGCATTTAACTGAACAAGTGTCTACATTTTTATTACTTTTTATGGTTTCTTATATACAAAACACATTTAAACACTTTTGCCCAAAGCTGTTCAAACATATGAGGAAGGATTTTTTGGTTTGACCTAAATCTGGCATATTTTTATTTGACAGACTATGATGACTGCTAGATGTTTTGTTCATTGTTCATCATTTGTCATCGGATACATGCCATATCTATGTACCAGTAGTTTCCCTCTCCACTTAATATGTTATTGTGATGATGCATTTTTGGCGACTTTTTTGTAATTTTTTTGCCACTTTTTTGCAATTTTTCTGCAATTTTTTTGCAACTTTGTTTTAATATTTTTTGAAACTTTGTTTTAATATTTTTTGTTTTTTTTTGCAATTTTGTTGCAATGTCTATGGTGTTTGAGCTTCTACTCACCTTGTTACTTTTTCCTTTTTGTTTTTGCGATCCATTTGGACCCTGTAGGGTTCTATTGTGGCATTTTCAGCGATGCCATCTTCTTTTCCTGTTATTGCAGCAAGGGAAGTGAGACTATTATCTCCTGAATAGCTGCTCACTAATTATCTAGTAACCCTTTCCTGGACTGCATAGCTTCTTACTAATCATCTATAACCCTTTCCTTGACTCTCTAAGCTCTAACTGCAACATTTATAGCATTACCACCTATCTTCACAATTGCAACAAATGTAGTGTAGTGTCTCCAGCATAGTTACTTATTAAATACATATTTACAAATCTTTATAACATCTAGAGAACTGTTTGGAGTTTGCGTGGTTATGTGGATATATGGTTGATCCACTTATAACTAAACATACACAATCATGTGACCTCCTTTAGGGTCCTTCTTTAATGTCCCACTTTTTCCCTGCAACAATTTAATGCCCCTCATTTTTTATGTCAATTTCTTTCCTTTTTTCTGATCTATGATGTTCATTATAATTTTGATTCATCAACTTTCTGTAAATTTTATAAGATCTAGATATCATTTAATGAGGTTTGCATTCCTTTGAATGCAGGGACCCTGTGGGAACAATGATTTCTATACAATCATTTTTAAATCAATATCAACTTTTTATTATAATTTTTATATCTAATTAGGTTTATATATCTTAGGATTATGTGCATATATATGTGATCATTAAGATCCATGTGAGAATGTTGGACACATTCTGGTATTATGTTCACATCAATTTTACTTTGATGCTACATTGTGATCGTGTGATCTTGAGTCATTTACATTTATTGCATTTCTATGTACATTGCCTATCATTATTCACATTTATTTATAGTTTTTTCTTTGTCATTATTAATTAACTGATATTGATATTACTGTTATCATTATTATTTATCATTCATCATTGTCTTTACCCTACATGTATGGATATACATTATGGGAGGAGACAAATAATGAAAATCATCATATGCCCAACACACACACACACACATATATATATATATATATATATATATATATATATATATATATATATATATATATATTCAGATTAATTTAATAAACCTTTTGGTTTGGTGGATCTTTATGCATATCATTAAAATGTTATCTTTGGGTGTTGCCCTAAAGTTTGATTGTGTAGGTCTCTGTGAGATCTTCTTTAATTGGTTATCAAACCTTTGAGGTCTTTTTCTATAAATACCCATGATCAGACTTTGGTCAAATTTAGCCATGACTTAGCACCATAAAAAGGCGTGAAACGCGTTAGCTGTTCTCCCTGTTTTTCCCTTCACATGAGGTGACTGCATTTGAATTTTACTTTTTTTTTTTTTTTTTAAGTGTATTTTGTGCGTGTACTCGAGAGATGCCCTGTACACACGAACGGTTCTTCCCATCGGTGAAAAAAAATAGAACCTGTTTTAATTTTTTTTTTATGGTTAAAAAAACGATAGAAAAAAATCTGTGGGGAAATCCATCAGTCAAAAATCCACGCATGCTCAGAATCAAGTCGACGCATGCTCGGAAGCATTGAACTTCATTTTTCTCTGCACGTCGTTGTGTTTTACGTCACCGCGTTGGACACGATTAGATTTTTAAACCATGGTGTGTAGGAAAGTCAGCTTAATCGGATATCTGATGAAAAAATCCATCGGTTGGTTTAATCAGACGAACCGATCGTGTGTACAGGGCATCAGTGAGGAGGACTTTTACAAGAACATAGATAGATAGATAGGTAGATAGATAGATAGATAGATAGATAGATAGATAGATAGATAGATAGATAGATAGATAGATAGATAGATAGATAGATAGATAGACTGATAGACTGATTGACTGACTGAAAAAACTGGGTTCAGGGTTGAGGTTTTGTGGTCTTCTATAAAGTATATCTTTCAGTGAACTTTATCAGACAATGTGCTGCACGTAACTGTCAATGTGTTGTTTATTCTCCTACCTGAACTCAGTTTTATTTGTTTTCCATATAAAAAGGCATAATACAGAGAGGCAGAGCTGTAAAAAGATTAATTGTGGTATTATGTATGGTTTACTGGTATATCATGCATTATTAAATACAGGATTCATTCATAGCATTTACAACAACATTGGAGCATGCGTCAGTTTTGTGAGCCTATTTCATGAGTAGGAGCCTGATGAATATTGAATTAAGAGCACGATTATTGTTTCAAACCCACAAATGACTGCATTGTTGAATAAAGCACAAGGAAATTCTAATTACTTCCTCTCTGCAAATTAAGCCAATATATCATTATTTTCTGCCATTAAAAGGAGCGACTATGTCCTCACTTTACTCATAAATGGAATATTTGCTTCTAATTGAAGACAACTGCAACTGTTTTGCATGCGATTAGGCAACCTACGCTTCTGGGCTCTTCTTTGCCAGACTACTATGTGTGGCCATCATAAATCTGCACAGACGGCTTGCAAAAATTTGTATTTGCATTTGTAAGCTTTAATATTAATAGGAGTGTATCTGTAAAGTGTGTAAATTGTGAAAGTGGCTGAAACAATAGTTTATAAAAGAAGATTAGTGGGCTTAATATGCATGGGAGAGCAAAAGAGAAATCTTATTACTGTATGGAGAAATTGCCTCATAAAGAAGCTAATACAGCAGGCTAGGGAGTCATTTTTAATAAGATTTTTATGATGCACAAGTGTAGGCAAGTTAATGAACTTACTGTATGTTTCTGGCTATATACATATTATAACAATGATTTTCCTTTCCAGGTCTTATGCATTGGAAAGTAAAATACACTTAATCACTTATAATAAAAATGATTTCATTAGTTTAATAAATCAGCTAAAATCATGCATGTTTTATGATAATAGCAGTGATTAAAAAATATCAGGTGATTTTTGCTCTTTCTGGAGAATTCAAGGTATAAAATAATTTATGAATTGTTTAGAATTGAAGAATAATAGCAATTATTGTGTGAGCTTGTGCCTTTTGAATGTTGTTTACACATTAATTCTTAGTGTGAATCTGTTTTATTAGAAACTACGTAGATAGCTGTTGTTATTTTGTTTTTACTAAAAAAAACATTGATTCTAGTAAAGTGAACAGTATTCCATCTGAATCTGGGAAGATGCATTCTGTCTTTTTTGCATAGCGTGAACTTGTGTAGAGTGGAACTGAATATGTTATGTAGAAAAAGTTACATGTTGTTACCAAACCTCTCAACAAATTTAGAGAGATATACCGAGCTTTAATTTTTTTAGGCTGCTTGATTCTTACTGTTTACAATATAATACATTTAGGATGTTAGTTTTTAATAGCAGATTTTAAATTTCAATGAAAAACATTGCCAGTCAAGGGCAGTGTGGTTATGCATACCCCACTGCCCCACCACAAAAGCACACCCACCTACTCGGGACCCAGTTGATTGTGATATTTTGAGAGGAAGAAAAATGATCCTTTTCTTGAAATCAATCAATGCCGAAGAGTTGGTGCTTTGCTATAGGTGCTTTTATCATTTGCTGTGTTGACCTTCAATCTTTTGGGATTGGATGGGATAGAATCAATCAGGGATTTACAGTATTTCACAAAGATAAGTACACTCCTTTACATTTTTGTACATATTTTATTATATATTTTCTTGTGACAACACTGCTATAATGTAAAGTAGTGAGCGTACAGCTTGTATAAAAGTGTGAATTTGCTGTCCCCTTAAAATAACTCAACACACAGGCATTGATGTCTAAACTGCTGGCAACAAAAGTGAGTACACCCCTAAGTGCAAATGTCCAAATTGGGCCCAAAGTGTCACTATTTTGTGTGGCCACCATTATGTTCCAGCACTGCCCTAACCCTCTTGGGCATGGAGTTCACCAGAGCTTCACAGGTTGCCACTGGAGTCCTCTTCCACTCCTCCATGACGACATCATGTTAGAGACCTTGCGCTCCTCCACCTTCCATTTGAGGATGCCCCACAGATGCTCAATATAGTTTAGGTCTGGAGACATGCTTGGACAGTCTATCACCTTTACCCTCAGATTTTTCAGCAAGGCAGTGGTCGTCTTGGAGATGTGTTTGGTTAATTTTAAACAACACACCTTTATGTGTCTTGTATACACAGAAAAACACCTACTGTTGTAGAAAACCTCTCTAAATTAGAAAACCTCTCTAAAGTCAGAACTCACTTTTTAAACAATTGCGATTAAAACAACATCCCCTAGAGGGAGCTGCGGTGGCTCAACGCGATTGGCACTGCGCTGACAAGCCGTTCACCTCTGCAGCCAAGGGTTCGGATCCTGGTCTCGGCTGCATGTGAATTGAGTTTGGTGGTCTCAGCCCAGCTCCCGGTGGGTGTGCTATGCGAGGTAAGCCTGCGCTTAGTACGCCCACCCCCCTCCCACAAAAACCACCACACTTACACGCACTCGAAATTGGGTTAACATGCACGCACTTTGGCCACGCGGTCTCTAAAAAAAGAGAGGCAAAGGACTAACAGGACTGGCTGAGCGGGCTAGATCCTCTCACTCCCTCATAGGGGAGTCCCTCTGCCCAAAAAAAAAAAACAACATCCCTTGTTTTGGTGACCACTGGAAAACATGGATTTGTGTGGAGATTGAGTCAGTAAGAAAAACTTGACAGAACTTGTCTCACTCTATCAAAAACTAAAACAAGAGTTTTTTCATAGCCAAATTACTGATCATACAGGTATTAGGCATATAATTAAAAACATTTTGGGACCTGTTTCAGCCTCCAGGCATGGTGCGATCCCACTCAGAGCACAACTTTACTGCACTAGAACTGCTCCATTTTATGATATCTACCACCTATTGTTTAACCTCTTCATCCTTTTATTTTTGCTGCTCATTCCCTTTGTATTTATTTATTTATGGACTGATATTATGCAAAGACCATGAGTATGTCGATCAAGCATGCATTATTGAGCAATGGTGATAAGCTGCATTATGGAATTTGGCATTGGAATACGAGCACCCCTGTTCCTACAGTGCTACATATGATTGTGATCTTGTGAAAGCAGCATTATATCAGACTGCCATGGGGCAAAATCATAATAGAAAATGTTCATCTTTGTCCCCATTAATTGCTGTAAACAGGATCCTATCCCACAAAATAATTTATATACACATTACTATCTCCATTTTATGATCCATACATGCAAATATGCTTGTATAATATATACAGTATATATTTATGTATCATTGAGGCATTTATGAAGCATATGAAGGAGATAGCACCATGTATAAAAGTTTTTATGTGGTTTGTTGCACATTTTGTCTTGGTAGCAGCAGCTGTCATACTTTGAATATTCAGTTTATAAGGATATTTTGTATCCACATAGTGCAGGTATTTTTCTTTATTTGTTTGGGATCCTAGACCAATAGTCTAGAAAATGTGAACCTAGCAGGATGGAATTTTTTAGCGCTGTACCCAGTGATTCATGTAAGGAGTATCCTAGACCAAAGCCAAGTAGTCAGTCTTACTGTGGAATAAAACATAATGTGGATCAACACCACTAGCTGATAAATAATCAAAATTACATTCAATAATCCTGGTACTATATACTACTTGCTCAGTAACAAGGTAAGATGATTAAATCTTGATGTATTTGTATAAAGATATTGCTTATACAGAGACTGGAAATGACTAAAACATGGGTGTTGTATTTTTATTGCCTTTCCAGTGCTTTATTCCTCATGACATCTGTTTGAAGCAAACAAAAACCAATCACAATGTCCGCCAATGTTAGAAATGCACTAAAGAAATGAAGAACTATAAAAAAATAAAAATAGGAACATTTGTTTCATTAACTGTATGTCAGCTGAATGCCTAAAAAAAAAACAAAAAAAAAAACATAAGGTACAGACCTGAACTGCACCTTGGAAAGAACGTACAATAAAATGTAAATGATTCCATGATCTACTAAATGATACATTGTTACTGTAACGTCTTAAACCAAAAATATATCAATAATTATTATAGTTCAGATTCAAGTCTAATATTTTCTTCTGTCCATTCTGGTCAATGTCTCCAGTAAATTAAAGAAAATTCTCTGTAGCTGAACTTTCATTTCAGTAATTAGCAATTTTGTCAGCATTATAATTTAAAGCAATGTGGTTGATTTGAGCAAGTCATGTAATGAATCATTATACCATACAGAGGCTTTTAAGATAGCCAAAGTGATTTTAAAGAGGTTGTTCTAGAAGGTCTAACTATTAGGGTAAAAATGTCTAAATTAAAAGAACACTACTCTGCAATCATGGCTGTAAAATAAAGGTGCTCAGTGAGAAGTCCTATTACAATCAGAACCGAAGAGAAGTAGATCTCCATCGTGTGCATAGAAGCAAAGCAAAATGATGAATACCTTAGGTAACTCATTCCGTGCAAAATCAATCTTTCACTGTCAATGTTAAATGAACTCATTTGTTCCCAGATCTGCTTAGTCAGTTTCGAAGTATACTCAATTCAACCATATCAGCAAATCCTTTAATCTTGACTAGTCCACTAAGTAAGAAATTTGGAAATGTGTTAATATGACTGGACGTATCTGGTAGCATAAGAATTGATTCTTTTAATTACTGTCCAATCAACTTACAGTTGCTTCTGTTACTGAACTATTGACCTGTTGATATATTAAGGAGCCTTGGCTGTGATTAATCTGTCTTGTGTGCTCCTTGAACTTGCAACGATTATTTAAGGAATTAAAATTATGCATGGCTTTCCATTATTCATCGGCAGAATATTATTACTAATGCATTAACTGTTTTTGATTAAATTAAAATACAATTAAATTCCTTTTGGTTGTTTCAACTATTGTTTTAATATACTAAATACTTTAAGTCATATTTATATATGTAGATGTATTAAAAGGTTTATGCATATCCATAATCTATTTTTATATCTATTCGGATCGAGTGGGGAATAATTATAATCCCTATTAAATATGTATCTGTGTCCCCACTAAGTAGATGCACCCTCTCTATTTGCCCTAGTGACAACTGTCACCAAGACAGAACATGATGGGAGATCCAAAATGTTACAGTTGTCACCAAAAGGTAAGGGGATTTTTTTATTGTATTTTTTATTTTTTGTTAATCATACAAAAAGTATAAAGTATGAGATAAGAATCGATCAAATGTAAGAATCAAAAAAGGCATGACAACTGTCAGAAGTACAACATACAGGCCCGGATTCACAAAGGACTTACGACGGCGTATCTCCACACTGTCATAAGTCCGAATGTGAGCCGTCGTATCTATGCGCCTGATTCTTAGAATCAGTTACGCATAAATTTGGCCAAGATACGAGCGGTGTAATTCTCCTACGTCGTCGTATCTTGAGTGCATATTTACGCTGGCCGCAAGGGGCGCTTCCGTAGATTTACACGTCAAATATGTAAATTAGGCAGATACGCCGATTCACGAATGTACTTGCGCCCGCTACGCTGTTTACGTTAGGCTTATGTCAGGCATAAAGTTATCCCTGCTACATGAGGCATAGCCAATGCAAAGTATGGACGTTGGAACAAGCTAATTTTTTATGTCGTTTACGTAAATTGTACGGGAATGGGGCTATGCGTAGGTTACGTTCACATCACAGGCATTGAGCCGGAGTAACTTAGGGAAAAAACTTGACATGATACTGAGCATGCCAGGGACAGGGAAGCTAGTCTGAGTTGATGGGAAGATGGATGGAGCCAAATACAGGTCAATCTTAAAAGAAAACCTTTCAGAGTCTACAAAAGACTTGGGGTGGAAGTTCACCTTCCAGCAGGATAATGACCACAAACATACAGCCAGAGCTGCAATGGAGTGGTTTAGATTAAAGCAAATGTATGTGTTAGAATGGCCCAGTGAAAGTATAGACCTAAATCTAGTTGAGACTCTGTGGCAAGACTTGAATATTGCTGTTCACAGATGCTTTCCATCCAATCTGACAGGGCTTGAGCTATTTTTCAAAGAAGAATGGGAAAAAATGTGTTATTATTGGCTAAGTAGAGTAGCCCATAAACCACCTCAGTTGCTGAGCTTTTGCCTGAATATAAAGCTGAACCATGGGAACTGAAAAACTACAATTATAGTGGGCTCCCCCTTGCATAGATTGAATGCTGTTTTTGCTTAGAGTATCAGGAAAAGGACTTTTACGTATCTTCTCTTTCACTGCCCAGAAGCCTGCAACTTTTTGATGCTCCAGGTTATGGATGGGCCTTTAGGATTCATTTTCAATGCAAGACTGTCCACCAGATGGAGAGCTGAGAAGAAAATGTATTGTTGGACTGGTCAAACAGAAGGAGAAGCCTACTGGAATGAGGAAAATATGCTTTTTACTGGTATTCTAGGCAAAACTAGCATTTAATCTTTGCAGTATGTGGTAGCTCCAGTGTTAGGGCAGTTTTTTTCAGTTCCTTGGAGTTTCGTTTTAACAATACCTAAACCGACAGAACTTGCACAACATGAATAGTAGTAACAGAATTATTGGTGAGGTCAATAATTGTGAGACATTGTTTGTAAGTTACAACAGTACCAATGGTGCAGTGTGTGTCAATTCAGGTTAAGTGAAAACTCCAATACCCCCTATGTCTCTGTTTCATTGTTGTCAGTATTATTATTTTTTGTATTTCTGACGCTGTTGTACTGTCTTTAAAGCGGATCTCCACCCTAAAGTGAAGATCCGCTGATCGGAACCCTCCCCCCCTCCGGTGTCACATTTGACACCTTTCAGGGGGGAGGGGGGTGCAGATACCTGTCTAAAGACAGGTATCCGCACCCACTTCCGGCCCGCAGTCTCGGGCAAAAGACGGGCTTTTCCCGTTGTGTGCTGGGAACTCTCAGCTCCCAGCACACAGCGGGAGCCAATCGCGGGCGCAGTGCGACTCGCGCATGCGCCGTAGGGAACCGGGCAGTGAAGCCGGAGCGCTTCACTTCCTGGTTCCCTCGCCGTGGATGGAGGGGGGAGCAGCAGGGTGATGAGCGATCGCTCATCCTCTGCTGCGGACGCCGCTGGACTCCAGGACAGGTAAGTGTCCTAATATTAAAAGTCAGCAGCTGCAGTATTTGTTGCTGCTGGCTTTTAATATTTATTTAAAGGTGAACCATCCGCTTTAACTATGGACTTCACAGAATGAGGAATGGATCTTCTTTTACAGAAGCAAAAGGAAAAATAGCAGTCAAGAAATTTCCGTCTGGCTCTCACATCAAAACATGAATTTGAATAGTTCTATAATAAGTCAAGAGGTACTACTGTCTGATTAGTAAACTGTGAGTTAAATATGTTACTGTGCATTACTGATTGCCTGTTTTATGTGAGAAATTTTCAAGATTATGTTTAACAATTGTAATATGAGAAATATTACATGGTTGTATGGTATACCTCATCATGTGTATAAAAACTTGAATGCCTCGTACACACAATACATTTTTCAGACAGATAAACCGTGGGTTGTTCTTCAGCAGGAAAACGGCAGAAATTTGTCTTGCATACACATGGTCACACTTATCTTGTCTAAAATTTCCGAACGTCAAGAACGTGGGGACGTACAACATGTACGACAAGCCAAGATCAATGAAGTTCAATAGCCAGTTTGGCTCTTCTGCTTGATTCTAAGCATGGGTGTTTTTTTTTTGTGTCGTAAATTGCATACAGACGACCGCGATTTGCGATAGGAATTTTTCCTGTCGCAAAAATTGAGATCCTGCTCTCAATCTCTTCTTGGCAGGAAAACTGACAAAAAAAGTTTGATGGAGCATACACAGGGTCAGAATTTCTGACAAATTCCTGACCTCACATTGCACTTTTCTTGTCAGGAAAACTGATCCTATGTACAAGGCATTTTGAATAAGTGTGTTGCTGGAAGAAAACTGCAATGCAGGAGTTAGGAAATTATGATGTGTTGTTTACGTATTTGTTATACGAATTCACCAAAAAAAGCAATACTTTATTTCATTTATAACAAAGGGAAATGCTAGAAGAAAGCCATAGAAAAGCTTTGTTCAAAAGCTGAATCCCAGGAAGATATAGAAATATACTAGTTCGTGTTTTATGCATCCATTAAAAACATTTAAAAGTGCCTGTCATACTCACCTGTTTTTTGCAGTGGTTTTACAGCCCCAACCCTCTTCCTGTGTCCCCTCCAGGGCTCCTTGCCCCTCCGACCTGCCAAGTGCCCCAAGAGCAAGCAGCTTGCAATGGGGCACCCAAGCAGGCTTGTTCCAAAGCTGTGGCTCTGCGTTTCCATTCACACACAGAGCAGCGGCTCGGCCCTGCCCCCTCTATCTTCTCATTGGCTCACTGGCTGGGATTGACAGCAGTGGGAACCAATGCAGCACAGATAAGGTTATTTACTTTCATGCATAGAATTCATGAAAGTAAAAAACCTTGAGCCTTTAGAACCACTTTAGTATCTGCAGTTACTGCAGTCTTCTGGATCCTGAGAAGACTTTCCACTGGATTTCTAATAGGGACATTCACAAGTCTACATTACTCAGACATCAATATGGACAACTGAAGAAGAACCCTACTTCTTTGAAGTAGAGCAGATGAAAATCTTGGAAACCAGAACGTCACATAACCATGGATGTAGGTGAGTATTATGGGCATCTCTTGTTGATAAGCTGTTTACCTGTGCATACATTTACAACAGAAAACCTATGGTTGCTCAAGATAAAGAAAGAAAGAAACAGTTTCCTTGCATTGAAGTTTTGATGTACATATAATGACTGAGCAAGGACTGAAAGCTGCAGTTTCTCTGGATCCTATGCCAAAAAGTCATTGCTCTTTTTGGGAATTTAAGCCAGCCATAGACCGTTTAAATCTCGGGCTGGTTCAGCAGGGAGCAATAGAGATTTGAACTATGTATGGCCAGGCTGATTGTACTTAAGTTGATTGACTGATGTACAACCAGCATGTTGGATTTTTCTACATACGGTTAACTTTTGTATTCTGCCAGCCAGGAATGCTCACTGTGCCCCCCACTGGCAGAATACAATAGTGAAGTGGGAGAAATTCCTCTATCAACACCGACTGTGTTGATGGGGGAAACAGGGTGATTTTCTTTCCTTCCACTGAGCAGCAAATGATATCACCTGTGATGTATTTCAGTTATCATGCAAACCTGGCCTGTTAGTGGGCGCTGAAGACAGGGTTGATGACCACTGCTATATATGTAACTAATCTATGCTACTGATACCTGTTAAAGACCCTAATTCTAATTATGTTGTCATGCTTCGTAACTCTGGACAGGCCAATTCACTTTCTGTAGCTCAGACACTAACACTAAATTGTAAATAAACAATTAACAATAAATATCTATAAGCAGTGTGTAACAATTCATAGAAACCAATTAAAAAAACGTCTTGCATCACTATACCCAAAATATTGCAACTGAAATCTGTAGTTTTTTCTTTTACTATGGCAAAATCTAAATGTACCATTTTCTTTTGCTTGAATTAATGCATCTATTTAAAATACAGTATTTAGAAGATGTGAAGGTGCTTCCAAACACATTTGGGAAACTTTCAGCTGCTGCCATAATGTGAGTTGTCAGTGTTTATTGGAAGTAAGCAGTCAGGCTGAAGATTCCCCACTGACGGGAAACAAGTTGCTCACCAAGCTTGCCTTGTCAGTGAGAGTTAAACCAGTCACTGATCCTAATTCTGACACTGTTGTTGGGGCATACCAATTTTTAATCACTACATGACTTGTCAGGTTGAATATGCATTGCATGGATAAATTAGAAAATGTCTTAATAGCTAGACGCCAGAGAACACTTGTTTCCAATTAATTTATACTGTAATTTTCAAAACTACTACAGTGAGGCAAGTGACTTATAGAGAAAAAAAGTTTTACTACAGAGCTTGAAATTAATAAACATATTGTCTTTTCTAGATTTCTTTTTATAGATAAAGGCTGCTAAATGCTGTGCAAGCAGCCTTTATCTTTGATATTTATATACTTAACTATCCTTTATAATTGAGACTCTCAGCAGGCTATTTATTGTAAGCATTATTCATTCTTCCATGCAAAGTCAGCTTCCATAGACAGTTGACAAAACTTGAGTATATTAGATCCATGACACAGTATATGCATATTATCCACTTAGAATCACCTCACAACCCTCTAGGAAGGTAGATTTTTATGGGGGTAGGATCTCAAACAGAACATGCTAGTGGACTCTTTGAGAAGTATTTAAGGCCACACATTACAAGTTTGCCATTATGTGTAAAAAATACCCTATTGAACTAATCATGATCCTTGAGAACACAATCATCTCTACAGGGGCCCTATATGTAGCTATAGATATTGAAGCTCTATACAGTAATGTCGCTCGTGTTGGGGGCATTAAAGTAGATGGAGCTTTTTGAAAGAGAGAGGGATATCAAGCTGGCCATATAATGTTTTTTTTTTTGTGGAATTGTTGCAGCACATATTTACATTTAATATATTTATGTTCCAGGGTCCCCACCACCTTCAGGTGCAGGAAGTTGTATTAGGAATATCTTTTGTCATGTCATATGCTAACCTGTACCTGGCATTTGAAGCAAACATTTTCTCAGTTGACTTGCTCCCTATGTACTTATGCCATATTTTGCAATAGCATGAAGACGATGTGAGTTTAATGAATTTAAGTATCTGTTGGAAGTAGATGATTTTAATCTCAAATGTATGATGAGTTCCATTACTTTATATAGGCAACCTACTTTGGGAAATACTGCTTTGCATACCACTAGTGTTCATCCATTTCCTTTGGCTAAGAGAATCCCATATAGTCAATATGTACAATTAAAGTATAACTAAAAGGGGTTGTAAAGGTAAAAAAAAAAAATCCCCTAAATAGCTACTACCTTAGTGCAGTCCTCCTTCACTTACCTCATCATTCAATTTTGCTTTTAATTGTCCTTATTTCTTCTGAGAAATCCACACTTCATTGTTCTTCTGTCTGTAACTTCACACAGTAATGCAAGGCTTTCTCCCTGGTGTGAAGTGTTGTTCTCCCCCCCTCCCTTGAGGGGGGAGGGGCGAGCAGGAGAGTCAGGACACTCTCTATTTTACAGATAGAGTAAGGAGTTGTGTCTTAGTGGGCGCCCTGGCTCTCCTGCTCGCCCTCTCAAGGGAGGGGGCGAGCACGACACTCCACACCACGGAGAAAGCCTTGCATTACTGTGTGGAGTTACAGACAGAAGAACAGGAAGTGAGGATTTCTCAGAAAAAATAAGGACATTTAAAAGCAAAATAGAAAGAAAAAAAGGGAAGAGGGCGCCAATGGGTTAAAAGACAGATAGCTTTAATTGTTTTTTAGATCGTAGCATCCACTTACATATAAAAGGTTGAAAGTCCAGTATGTAGATCCTGTGTACCTTTCATGCTTGAGAAAGGAGCGCGCCTATTCGCCCACAGGCGCAAGCTCCGAAACGTCGTCGCAACCCAGTGACGTCACCGGGACTCAGCTGCGCTCCAGGCCTCGCTCTCAGTCAGTCCCTCCATGCTAGCCGGTTTACCGACGATCTGGGCAGACGGACACCGTAAGGCTTGTGAGCACTCTCAGCCCACAACCAGCGCGGAAGGACGCCACAATAAAGACTTGTACACAGGATCTACATACTGGACTTTCAACCTTTTATATGTAAGTGGATGCTGCGATCTAAAAACCAATTAAAGCTATCTGTCGTTTAACCCATTGGCGCCCTCTTCCCTTTTTTTCTTTCTACATATCTTTGAAGGCCTGCCTTGGGACAACGACCAGGACCATCAGCTTTAAACAGAATCAGCATTCTCCCCTCCATGTCTCCACTTTTCATCTACAGGTCCTTTTTATCCTCACATACATAACGTTTTAATAATTTGTCTTTATGAAGGACTTTCTAAAAAACTTTCTAGCTGCTACATACTACTGATTGTTTTTGCGCCACTATTTGTATTTCTTAAAAGCAAAATAGAAGGATGAGGTAAGTGAAGGAAGTGGTAAAGGAAGCTATTTAGGGGATTTTTTTTTTTTTTTACCTTTACAATCCCTTAAAGGCAAAGGGCCAGATTCATAGAGCAATTACGCCTGTCTAACTGGTGATGTTCCTCAAACCATGATACGGCGGCTTCGGGCTTCGATCCGAGAGGCTTACGTCTTCATAAGCCTTCGGATCTACGCTGCCATCTATTTGCGGCCGCTGGGAGGAGTTTGCGTCGTTTTGATGCGTCGGGATAAGCAAATGTTTTTTTACGGCGATTCCCGAAGATACAAGTGGTCGTCGCAATCACTTTCGTCTATTTTTGTGTACGTAATGTTAGAGCAGCTTTTTGCTGCTCTAACGTTACGTAGCCCATGTTAAGTATGGCCGTCGTTCCCGCTTCGAATTTATTTAATTTTTTTTTTGTTTACGTAACTCGTTCGGGACTAGGATCGCCCGTAAACGACGCTACCTAAACAACGAATGACGTCACGACGTGATTTCGCGCAATGCACGGCGGGAAATTTGCGAACGGAGCATGCGCAGATCGATCGCCGCGGGAACGCGCCTAATTTAAATGATTCACGCCCCCTACTCGTCTATATGGATTGCGACGGGAGAAATACACTACGCCGCCGTCGTTTACTGGACAAAATCTACCTGAATTCCACGTGGAGCCAGGTAAAAAACGGCGGCGTAGTGTATTTCTGATACGCTACGATAATCCATTTCTATGTGAATCTGCCCCAAAACTTTTAGTTTTGGATAGAGTGTAGATGAATTAGAATGCCTAAGGGGCTTCCCTTTACATATGTCAGTACATCAATCACATTGCTTAGCCATGTAGAACCATAGCCAACCATTATAAATTATGCCCTAATGACCTGTGGACACAATGGTACAATGATCCTGTTCAACTGATACTCTTGAAACACATTACAGTTTCCTTGATACACCTGAAATGTAAAAACAGTGACAGGAACTTGGCTGATGACCATGACCATATTTGGACAATTTGGTCGCCCCAGATGCCCATTGACTTGTTTACAATTTGAAATGTGCTGACTGAAGGGCTTTGGAAGCTGAATTTACTGGTGGTAATAATACCACCATTAAATCAATGGTTTCTGACTGTATCAAATAATATAACGGTCAGTATTCAGAGACCCTTGGAGTTGGAGGCATGCCCAAGTCATTCACAGTTTAGGAAAACAGCAAACTAATGTGATAATTTGCTGCTATAGCATCAAATTACCAGAATTATACTTCCTGGCCTTTGAACTGTGGTCAAGTGGCTTAAAATGAACCTTCCTTCCAGCCTTCTAGCCCCCCTCTAAAAAATGTAGTGTTCCAAAAAAGCCTTTTCTGTACAGTATGCTGTCAGCATATGTGTACAGTATGCTTACAGTGTGTATGCAGACAGAGAGTTGCTGCTATATAGTGCTATACAGTGTTATATACAGTGCTCTACAGTACTATATACAGTGCTTTATTGGGCTACATCACAGTAAATTGCAGTGTGATGTGATATATTCGTGGTTACCTCCTTCATGTTCACTGTGTTGTATTGTGCTATATTACCCAGTGTGGTGGGCTACATATTATCATAATATTGTGTACAAAATATTAAGGTTTCATTTTTTTGGAGAGAAACATTGTATATTGTATTTTTGCCAGTGATGTTCCTGCACCTGGCGTTGGACTTGAAAATTAAGAAGGTTGAGGATGATGGGGTGGCAGACTGTACCTGTGTGCAACTATAATTCTACCACCAACCCAAAACTCTGGTTTGGCCAGATCTTGTATGCAGTCCAGTTTTGGTCACCAATCCTGAGCAAGAATATTCAGAGGAACGCAACAAAGCTAATAAGGAGGCTGGAGGACCTCAGGTATGAGGAGCAGCTACACACATTAAACATATTTTTAGAAGAGATGCATAGGAGGGGGTATAATCCCAATATCCAAATATTTAAATTGGCACTATGTCACTAAAACTATTTAACCTAAGGATTCTAAAGAAGAAATGTGGACCACTAATGATGTTGAATGAGAGGTAATTCAATCTGAAACTACATAAAGTTTTTTTTTACAGTTCCAGCAGTAAGGATGTGTAACTCCCTTCCATAGTTAGTGGTGTCAGTGGGGAGTTTGGATAAATGAAAAAACAAACAAACTTGTAGGTGTGTTTTTAGCCAACACAATGTATGTGGAAATTGAAAATGATAGTGACATAAACACATACAGTACACGCACCCATGCACGCGTTGAACTGAATTAACCAGTGTCTTTACTCAACCTTACCAACTATGTAACTATGTAAAAAGTAATGCACTATGATTTTTATTTCTTTATAAAGCCTGTCTAGTCTCTCCTTTTTAAATTGTGGCCTGCTAAAGGTGCTTTTTATACTGTGCATTAAAGTATACCTGAAGGCAAAAGATTCTTTTTTTTGGATAGAGTGGAGAGGGATTAGAACTCCTGTCAGTTTTCATTGCAGTTTGTGCCCCCATTAAGGAGATTCGGCCCCTATATTCATCCTGTTTAGAATTATCTTTGAAAGTGAAAGTAAAATAAATTACCAATGTTGGGATGTCCCTAGAAAAGTAATAGAGGGGAAATATTTCAATAAGGACACTGGTGTTTCCCAATGAATTCCCTTAATTTGCAAGAATTTCCTCTCATTTCCTGTTTGGCTTTGGATGGGAAGTGAAGGGAAATCTCCACAAGGGGGCACAGGTGGTGAACTAAATCTGACAGGGGGTATAACCTTTCCTTCCTCTATCTAAAATGAAAAAAAAGTTCTGTCTATAGTTCTACTTTAACTGAAAAATATATTTGGGTATTTCATATGAATGAATAAAAATAAGTTATGGTGCTGCTGTTTTTTAAAAAAAAAACGTAATTAAAAATCCATAAAGCTTGATTAATTTTCAATTAAGCAATAATGTAAAAATAAAAAATCTATTACATATGCAAAATATGTGACGCCAAAATATGGTGTCAGTGACACTTTCTGTGAGAATTATACTGTTTTGTAACACTACAAACAATTTAAAGGAATTTCCTAAAGCTTGAAAGAATTAGTGTTTTTCTCATGTTACCCTCAAAGTTTCATTACAATTTAGAACCTCTATTGGCTGTATGGCATTAAAAAAAAAAAATGCAATGGTACATGTCGCACATGCCAATGGCAGTATCTCCCTATCCTTTGTTGAAAAATACCTTGCTTGTGAAGCCTCATACACACGACCGAGAATCTCGTCAGGAAAAACCCGTTGTTCTCTCTGACGAGATTCTTGGCGAGAAACTCTTGCCGCCCGAGTGTACAGACTTTTGTTTGAAAAGAACCGCGGTTCTCTTGAAAGGAAAGAATGCGGTGACGTAATAGCGTACGATAAGCATGCGCTCGTCACTTTCGATGCCGTCGCCGACATCTTGCTTTACCCTACCTATGCCGTGGAAGCTACCATGCATGCATGAAAGTCATTTCGAGCATGCGCAGGTTTCCAGGGTGACAGGTAAGTATACACACTCTCGGGTTTCTCGTCGGGAAACAGGCCGACAAGAATCTCGACGAGAAAAAAGAGAGCGGGTTCTTTTTTTTCTCGTCAAGTTTCTGGTCAGATTTCCTGATGAGAAACCTGAATGCTTCGTACACACGAATGGGAATCTCGGCAAGGAGCAGTTTTCTTGCTGGTTATTGCCGAGAAAAACGGTCATGTGTACGAGGCTTGAGCCTCGAAAATGGCCATAATTTTCAAGATTTACCCCCATAGACTGCAGTGGAGTTTGCTTTTGATTTTGCAAATTTTCTGACATTATGATGGGTTAATTGAAAGCCACATAAATCAAACCAGAGGCATTTGTTCATCCCTAAACAATTTTTTTTTTCATAGACACAGGTCTACTTTGTTTTGTTGTTTTCATATTCCCTATGCAGAAAGAAGTATGTGGACATTTCTCTTTGGACACGGTAGGGAATATTTACTGAATCAATAACGTGCAACGTGCATCTAGCTTAGTAAACAAGTTGACTTGAATTCAATCATACAATATTAAAATTTTAATAAGTATGTTTTAAAAGGATTGACTAGCCAAAGTTACCAAGACCTCACCATAGTTACTAAGCTAGGCAACCTTACACTTTGGAACCGTGTGCTTTATTAACATTACCAAATTACCATTACCAAAAGCAATGGCATCACAGGATCTGCATTGACATATAGGAGTACAATTGATGAACTCTCTGTCCTTCCAGTGTTCATGAGCCCAGTGCATTTCTGCCTAGTATTTAACATTTATTATATTGCATGCTCATCTTACAAATCTTTAAATAAATCTATTGATGGCTGCCTGATAAAACACTTTTTTTTAATGCAATAGTACTGTATATGTTACCTCTAATATTGATTGTATAGAGACCAATAGACTTATAAATTAAAGCAGTGCAAGGAAAAATGATGTGGTGCAAAGTACAGTGACAGTAATCAATTTGCAATTTTCTTACAAAAAGCATTTGAAATCATTCCTCATTCTATTACCATAAGAACAGTAAAAGATAAAATTACATTAGTAGTGCACTTTGCCGTACTGAATATTCCAACTTAACTTTTAACTGTTTAATAATATCTGGAAAAGTAATTTTTTCTATGTTAATATTTTGCTAATAGTTAAAAGTATACAGTAACAATACATTATTTGTCACAGTATTCAATACAGTAAGCCAGAACTATTTATATTTTTGAGATGGAATTAAGCCATTTTAGCGATAACTTTGTTGTGCATTATGTAGAAAATGATTCTTCAACAAAAGTATCTTAGCAAAGGATGTTTATGGGATATAAATCTACTGTCTATGACATTATCAAAGGCATAGGGAAGTCCAAAGTGTAAGAAACCAGAGCACATTATCCACTAATAGAATGAGCTGCCATCTAACTCTCGACATTTATAAGTTACCTGAAGTTTAGATGGATTACACCTTTCTGCTGAGTAGAAGGTTTAAGAATGACTTAATCTTCATTTGCCCCAAGCAAGTTGAAAAATGACCCAGAAATACAGCCTCCTGTGGCTGATTTTAACTCAGCTAAGGTTTTTCTTTATTACCCTTGAAAGAATTATTATCCATTTTCCTCTTATTTTAGCTCTTCTTATTCATTATAAATGTTATTATATTGAAGACATGCAGTAAAACGATAAAACAAAAAAGTCACAAAAGATGACAAATGCTAAAAGGCCTTTAAAGCAGATGAATTAAATAAAATGTGGTGATGGTTGTCGAATATAATACATAAGCCATAGAGCAGTTTAGATATTAGACATTTTCTGGTTATATGCTAGTATTTTTTTTGGCAACTTTATTGAAGCATAAACATGTTTTTTTTTTTAATCAGTACAAGGAATGGCACTTACACCGAATGTGAAGTGTCCCTGGTGGTTGCTCTGTTCAGTAAAATCTTGATTTCCCCCTCCTCCCCCAATACCCTGCAGATATGAATTTCCAGTGCTGCAGGGGTTAATATGGGCCACCGCTTGTGTTACCACTGACTTACCATGCTTTGTTTTGCACGTTTTCTCTATTTGTATGTAGCCATCTTAGTAGAAGTATTGCTTTGCTTCCTTATGTCAGAGCCTCTAGCAAAGAGAACAGTGAGCAGATCACCAAATCTCTCTCAAATTCACAATGTTCTGGAAAGTTTAGGAGAAATTCAAGACAAAAGGTAGATCTTTCAGGGTACTGTTTAAGCACAGACAGCATTTCAATATATCTGTGATGTAGCAATTCTTCACTTTTATGAGGTCAGGTCCAATTTAGGATCTGGAATAAGAATCACACTTTATTCTATATAGGTAAGGACGGGGTCACCAGGCTACATCACTTGGTGACACCACCCCCTTCTGATGTCACTGACCCAGCATGCATGGCTCCCTGATGTCAGAAGGGGGTGGTGGCACTAGGTTACGTAGCCTGGTGGTCTCGGTTACCTATATAAGAACTGTCAAATGGCTTAGCCTTCAGTAGGTGGCCAGCCTTCATGTCGGTGGGAGTTTTTCTAACTTTTTGGGTGTGGCAGGCAGCATGATTAATGATGGATTTACATCAGGGGCCACATTTTTATTTATTTTTTAGTAAAGTAACTGTCAAAAAAACTTTAATTTAAATTTACAAAAACTGTGTGTGTTTTTATTCTTTCTTTACATAGGGGGCATGATCTGTGGCCCCCTTATTAAAGGGGGCTTCTAGATTGCGATAAGCCCCCTGCTGGCAGACCCCCACAATAAGACCCCCATAGGGAAGAAGCCCTCATCCCAATCAACATGGGGACAAGGTGCTTTGGAGTGGGGGGGCAGAGCTCGCTCATTCCCCCCTTTCCTGACCTACCAGGCTGCATGCCTGGATAAGGGTCTGGTATGGATTTTGAAGGGCCTAGTATGGACTGGGGGAGACCCATGTACATTTGAAATGTTGTATGTTTAAACAATGTTTCATGACTTTACATTCTGAGATGTATACTGCTGTATTTCTATTTTCTTTTTGAAGTAATAAAAAAATAATAAGAATAATATATATGTGAGAGAACATTAAGTGATCTTGCTATGCAAGAACACTTAATTACAAAAAAATCAACACCAGAGCTGAAGGGCCTAGTAAGGCTTGGGGGAGGGGGGACAGCAGTTGACAGCAGATCAGTCATGGTTGTTAAGGACGCAGTGGCCTCTCGACCACCCTGCTTCTCAATGACCAGCTATTATTGAATGAATTGAAATATTGCAACTTGTTTCATTCTGAGGCTTCAAATGGGTCCCCACTAGGAGATTTCTCCTCTATTTCTCTTCTGGAGCTTTTTTTTTTACTATTATTATTATTATGGCGCCATCCCCAAACTGTTCCCACAAATTTGGGAGCATGAAATTGTCCAAAATGTCTTGGTATGCTGATGTCTCACTGGAACTAAAGGGCCAAGCCCAACCTCATAAAAAATAAAAACTCACACAATGATCCCACCTCCAACAAGTGGTTTGGACCAGTGCACAAATTGGGGTCAATAAAGACATGGATGAGCGAGTTTGGGGTGGAGGAACTTGACTAGCCTGCACAAAGCCCTGACATCAACCCAGATAGAACACCTTTGGGATGAATAAGAGAGCAGACTGTGAGCCAGGCCTTCTTGTCCGACATCAGTGCCTGACCTCACAAATGCGCTTCTGAAAGAATGGTCAAACATTCCCATAGACACACTCCTAAACTTTGTAGACAGTCTTCCCAGAAGAGTTGAAGCTGTTACAGCTACAAAGGGTGGGCCAACTCAATATTGAACCCTACGGACAACCCTACAGACACGGATGCCATTAAATTTCATGTGCGTGTTAAGGCAGGAGTCTCAATACTTTTGATAATATAGTATATAGAGCATGACCCTCATTATCGGAGAAGTCAAAACATGCTGTGTGTAACTGGCGTTCTGTAACCAATATGCATATATGTACAGCCACTACTTGTCCAGAAAAATCGCATGGCAACAAGCAGTCAATCAAAGATAAAGAAGAAGAGAGCACGGAGCTTTCATAGTGAAAAATCATTGAGGTGAAATTTATTAAAAAGTTTAAAAACATTTACAAATTCCTAGGAAGAAATTGGCATGTATAGACTACAATCCCCTGAATCCCAATGGTGGCCACATATGCGCGGTGATGTTGTGATCTTTATTTGCACCCTATTTACTCCTGCCCTTGATGACATCTTATGTGACAAAACGTAAATAGGGCGGAGGCAGAAATCTCAATGTCACCATACTTGGGTGGCTGCCATTGGGATTCAGAGGATAATAGTCTATACATGCTGATTTCTTCTTTAATAAACCTTTTAATAAACCTTCTTTATTAAACAGTTTTAATAAACTTTGCTATAAGTATTTACACTACGCAAGCTTGGTGCTCCTTTCTTCTTTGTCTGAGTCACAGCTTTTTGACATGTGATTTGTCTGGAAAAGTGGTGTCTGTATATCCATGTATATTGGTTGCAGACCGGCAGTTACACACAGTGAGCCAGATTCACGTACATCGGCGTATTTTTGGACCGGCGTAGTGCAACTCCTTTAAGTTATACCGGCTTAATTTCGAGGCGCAAGTACCGTATCCTCGTAGTATTTTCGGCCAAATTTGCACCGGTGCAATGTAAATTCCGAGGCGTAAGGCGGTGTGATTCAAAGTGGGAAGGATGTGGGCGTGTTCCATTGAAATGAGCCGTGACCCCATGCAAATGAAGGTCCGGCCAGACTGGGCATGTGCACATGAATCAGACTATGGTCAGCACCTCTCTGAGCATGCTCAGAACTCGGCACGGCGCAATCAGTTAGATAGGAACTAGGCCCGTCAGACTTAGTGAGCTATGCACAGTGCTTAAATAGACCGAGAGAAATGCCCTTCCATTGCAAAAGTACATCCAATTTTTTACCCTTCCTGAAGCAAGGTGCTTTTATTCCGTTGTCTGTTGCTGTTTGGAGGTTTGTGTCGTGTCGGTGTGTATATATATATATATATATATATATATATATATAACATTAAATAAGATAATTATAATAATATTACAATTAGTAAATTTATATTAGTTAAAAAAAATAAAAATATATATTTATTATATTAATTATTATAAAATATATACTAAACAGAAAAAAATGTATATAAAATATATATTTAGCCATTAGGGTGAAAAGAGCAACTGGCAAGGAAATGGAGTGTTACCAGTATCTTGCCCAGTGGTGGTCGGCAGATCCTCTCCCGTGTAAGAACAGGGGAGTCCGCACTATGGTGAATAAAGTAGCTGTTGCCTCCCAGTAGGATCCCTATGTGGGGACCTAATATAAATATGGATAGTAGAAAGGGAAATGGCGCTGCTAAATTAATACCTTTGTCGGGTATATCCGTGGGGTGAGCCCAATGGTAATAGGCCCCCCTTTTGGCTGGAATTAGGGTGCAATTGGAGAGATACCCTGTGTTAATAGGAGGGTAGATGTTGGTTCCTCAGCTTCCACTCATTTCAGTGAAATTGAGTAAAGGTGGATTAATTAGGTCAGGAGCCTGTGCAGGCCAGCAGGCCCAAAGATTGCTAAAGTAAAATGATCCTATGCTGCTATAAGGATGCCAGTTGTGACCGATGCACCCTAAACCATATAAAACAAAGAAAAAATGTGTCTCTAGAGTCTAATATGTAGGAATCCCTACTAGTGTAGCTACTAGTGTAATCGACCCATAGATGTCATATCCATACATTTCGAGATGAGCCCCCACTCACCAGGTTTGATCTCCTTGCTGTACAACTCTCTACTGATGAGCTCTGCACCCTTCCAGCACACATATGCAGTAGGCGTAAATGGTAATATGACTGAAAATATGAGCGATTCATTGTTAGGGTTTACACTTTAAACACTAAATTCCATTCAACTCTTGGTTCACTTGGAGAAATCTCAATAGGAAAAAAAAAAGTCCATTTACACACTGGGGTTGATTTATTATAGGCAAATAAGTTTTGCAAGGGAATTTGCCCAGAGCTTTGTGAATGACATTGTGGTGACATTAATATTTGTAAAAAATACCCAATCATGTGCAAAGAAAAAAAAATTAAACCCCCCCCCCCCAAAAAAACAGTATTTATGCTTGCACATGACTGGATATGATTGGAGTGAATATCGTATTTACCTTTAATAAATCAACTCTATTGACCCCAGGGGTTTTCTCAGCTCTTCTAGCAGCAATATCAGTCTGTAAATATGGATGGTTTGCAATGAGCAGTGGAAAGTTTCTTAACCACTTCCTGCCCGCGCTATAGCCGAATGACAGCTACAGTGCGGTCCCGGCCCCTTACCATGTGATCAGCTGTCAGCCAATGACAGCTGATCACGTGATGTAAACAAAGCTTGCTAATCGTTTTTTTTTCTCCTCACGCCGACTGCGTGAGGAGAAAAAAGAGGAGGGAGGCACATTTGCCTCATGTGCCAATCTAAACCCCCTGCCATTGCCACCTGCCAATGCCACGTCCAGTGTCCACAGTGCCACCTATCAATGCCCACAAGTGCCAACTTTCAATGCCCACCACCACTGGTGCCAATCAGTGCCACCTAGCAGTGCTGCCTATCAGTGCCCATTATTGCCACTCATCAGTGCCCATCACTGCCACCCATCAGTGCCCATCATTGCCACTCATCACTGCCAGCTATCAGTGCCACCTATCAATGCCACCTATTGGTGCCACTTCTTAGTGCCCATCAGTGCCACCTATCAATGCCCTTCAGTGCCACCCACCAGTGCTGTCTATCAGTGCCCACCAGTGCCGCCTATCAGTGCCCACCAGTGCCGCCTTCTTGGTCCCCACCAGTGCCACCTTAACAGTGCCCACTAGTGCCGCCTTATCGGCATACATCAATGAGTGAGAAAACTTACCTGTTTGCCAAATTTTATAACAACAACATATATTATATTTTTTTTTTTAATATGTCTTTTAATTTTTTTTAACCAAAAATAAAAACTTGCAGAGGTGATCAAATACCACCAAAAAAAGCTCTATTTGTTGGGAAAAAATTATAAAAATTTCATTTGAGTACATTGTTGTATGACCGCGCAATTGTCATTCAAAGTGCATCAGCGCTGAAAGCTGAAAATTGGTTTGGGCAGGAGGGGGGTTTAAGTGCCCAGTAAGCAAGTGGTTAATAGAGAGGCATTATTTCACTAATTCTATACTAAGGCTCTACAGTGTGATTAAGTAACCTTTTTTTGTATAAATATTTCATGATTAGTGTTAAGGTAAAGCCTACCCTAACTCATTTTGAAAATTCCTATGAAAACCAGCGTTGAAAATATTCACAATTCTTGGGCATATTTTTCTGCCACTAAACCGATCACATGGGATTCAAATGGACGAATCAGAATCAGAGCAACATTTTTGCTCATCTCTACTAATGATGCTTAACAAACATCTTAACAGTAGATTTTTGCATGACTTCAATTTACATAATCAAATTAGAAACACTGTTGGCATATTATTCTCCAATTGATGAAATTGTGCTTTGAAATATATATGTGGCAAATTGCTCTGGAGTATTTTCAATTTCCCCGGGCCTCTTAGAAGTGTAAATGCTGTACAGAATTACATCCTTTCAAAAATCAAATAGACTGTTAATCCTCAATGCACTTCTGGCCTACATTGAAATGAATATTCTCATTTCAAACTAAGGCAAACCAAATACAAACAGTCTGTTCAGCTCTTTACCCTTCCTGGTTGCAATGCTTTCTTCAGAAATGTTCATTTTGCTTCTGTCTTTAATAATCTATAAAAGGGTTGACCTCCTGGAATAGTCAGTCAGCTGCCTGGGATTCTGGCTCTTCCTTTCAACACAAACATTATACTATGACCCCAAGATAGCTATTCTGTTCATGAAAGCTTTTTTATGTGTTTTAAGTTAGTCCAGTTACTCAACAGACTTCAGTGCACACTTTTAGCTCTATATTAAAGGTTTATGTCCTTACAAAGGGAAAAATAATGTGCAAAAGGAAAAAGGAGAAAAACATAGTATGCTGTAGGTAAGTGTAAGTGTGTACACAAGCTTTAAACATTTTGAGGGTGAGGAAGAATTAAAGGCATAACAACCACCATAATTGTTCTGCTCATGTCTTCTGTAGCAATTTGGATCAGTTATGTAGAAATGCACTGGTTTTGTCACTGACTCTGATTGGCTTTAGTGTTACTGTATTGATAATCAATCAGTCCTTTTAATGAACAGACAGGAGTGCTTTAAGTGCTAAGTTCTTTAATAGTAATCTCTCCTCTGCCTGCTGCTGATATTATGTGCAGGTCGCCCATTGCCTAAGGGTTTTCTGGGACAGATCACATAGTTGCAACATCAGGATTCCCACAAATCTTGAAGAGACTGTGCACAAAACACCAACGTGAGCAAACGACATTGGATATAACTAAAATATTGCACTGATTTGATTAAAGGAGTTGTAAAGGATTTTTTTTATTGCCTAAAATTAATGTCTGCACGGTAGACAGACAGAATAGTGTAATGATTCTTTTAACAAACTAGTAAATACCTATTAAATTCCTTCATCTATATCACCTCTGGCTTTCTAGTTCTGTTCTATCATTCACTTCCTGGTTTGCATCACTTGTTCATGTAAGAACTACATTTCCCAGTAAGAATTGCGGCACGCCCGTATTTCACACCTCCTTGAAGTCTCTAACAAGTAGAGAGCGTCCTTCCACATAGATGTAGTTCCCAGGAGGGGGCGAGCACATTACTGACCACTGCAAAGTCCATGTTGTAATTATCAAAATGAAGAAGGTAGTTGCTGAAATCAGTAGGAAATACATGTAAGATATTAGCACCAGGCCTACATTAAACATTTCTGGGCCCCACACAACCTAATTGCCAGGAATCTCAGGTTCCAAAATGTAGACATATGAGACATATTTTTGTTTAAGGGAAGCCTTGCATTAAAACAAATGCTATTGATGGTACAACAGCAAACATTTATTATTGACCTCAAATCAACAACAAAATAAAATTAAAGACAAAAAAAAAACAACACCAAAAATGCAACAAAGAGGTTGATTGTCCAAAGAACAAGCAATCTAAATTGAAGTTTATTTTCCTTACTGACTCTAACCTGTTTATGAAGCTTTCTTTATACCAGTAAGGATGGTCCCAATGTTCGAGTCGAACGTAAGTTTTACTCGAACATTGGGTGTTCTCCCGTTTGGCAAATACGCAAATCTATGTGGCATTCGTGGGAAATTTGAGTGCCGCGGAATGCCCCATAATGCACTGCGAGATTGATGTCTTATAATTGGCCAAAGGATGCACCTGACCTGGGACGCCTCCCATTTGTTTTTGTTTTTTTCTATTTTTCAGGTCCATCAGCGGCGTGATTGACGATGGATGTACATTGCGGGGAGCTTTTTTCTTTAACTAATTGCCGACCGTCCGCCGTCATTTTACTGCGGGACGGTGGCACTGCTACAGTGGCACTGTAAACACATACCTTTCGTTCCTGTCAGCGGGGGAAACGCTGATCTTCTGTCCATACAATGTATGGACAGAAGATCAGTGACTTCCCCTAGTGAGGCCACCCCCCCCCCCCCATACAGTTAGAACACACCAGGACCACACTTAACCCCTTCCCTGCCCCCTAGTGTTAACCCCTTCACTGCCAATGGCATTTTTATAGTAATACAATGCATTTTTATAGCATTGATCGCTATAAAAATGCCAATGGTCCCAAAAATGTGTCAAAAGTGTCCGATGTGGCCGCCATAATATCGCAGTACCGAAAAAAAAACGCTGATCGCCGCCATTACTAGTAAAAAATAATAATAATAAAAATGCCATAAAACTACCCCCTTTTTTGTAAACGCTATAAATTTTGCGCAAACCAATTAATAAACGCTAATTGCGATTTTTTTTTAACAAAAAATATGTAGAAGAATACGTATCGTCTTAAACTGAGGAAAAAATGTTTTTTTATATCTTTTCTGGGATTTTTATTATAGCAAAATTTAAAAAATATTGAATTTTTTTCAAAATAGTCGCTCTATTTTTGTTTATAGCGCAAAAAATAAAAACCGCAGAGATGATCAAATACCACCAAAAGAAAGCTCTATTTGTGGGAAAAAAAGGACGCCAATTTTGTTTGGGAGCCACATCGCACGACCGCGCAATTGTCAGTTAAAGCGACGCAGTGCCGAATCACAAAAAGTGCTCTGGTCTTTGGACAGCAATATGGTCCGGGGCTAAAGTGGTTAATGAAGGAATTGTCAAAAACTGTCTTTTGTGGCTTTTACTTTTTGACATTTTTTTTGGTGAATGAGTAGGGGTACAATGTACCTGATACCCGTTCACATAGGGGGGGGGTTGGGATCTGGGGGCCCCCTTGTTAAAGGGGTCTTCCAGATTCTGATAAGCACCCTGCCCGCAGACCCCCACAAACAATGGCCAGGTTTTTGGGGACGAGGCCCTTGTCCCCATCAACATGGGGACAAGGTGCTTTGGGGGGACCCCAAAGCACCCTCACTATGTTGAGGGCACGCAGCCTGGTATAGTTCAGTTTGAGGGGGGCACTCTCTCATCCCCCACTTTCCTGGCCTACCAGGCTGCTTGCTTGGATGAGGGTCTGGTATGGATTTTTTTTTATTTTTTCCCTGTGAATTTGCACATCATTTTGCTGAGACTGTAAATCTAGAACCAATGGCAGCTGCAACTATGAACCTTATCACTAGTTATAATGCCTACCCACTGTAGGCTATGGAAACAAACAAAAAGAAAAAAGTTTTGCCTTTAGGATATACTATAACACAAACCAGCACATCATCTATCCAGCACACAGCACACATAACAGCAGTGCATTCCCACACATTACCTGATACACACTTGAATCCAAGCCAGACTTAACATATCGGTAAGTTATTTATTGAATGCCCAATCACAGACAAGGGGGGTAATTCACTATATACATGCTACTTTTGTGACAGATTTATTTTCCTTTTGCACATTTGGTGCATTTTAAAAAGTAGTAGTAGGTTCGAAGCCCACCCTTTAGAAGCTAAATGATAAGATTTTAATCAATAGTAACCTACAAGAGACCTGGATGTACGGTTCTGATTGTAATGCTGGCTAGCAATTCCTGCTTGCTGGAATAAGCCTAAAAACAATGTCATTACTGACTGGCAAGTGATATATTTCGTATTCATTGCTGCAAATTTTTGCTGTCTAATTAAGAGCTGTGAAGTTTGGCTCGGTGCTCTGTTATAGAAGTTAGTAGTTGTATTGTTTCTTGCTTAACATTTGGTATACATTTATTCTGTATAAACAGGATATCAGCTGTAAAAGATGTCAAACAAACATAAACTCCCCAGTGTCTTGAATAATGTGAAATTTAGGCATAATTATATATAATAAACCTCAACAAAACAAAATAACTTTGTCTCGTCTTCATACAATAAGACATTAAAAAAAATTTGGTGGGAAGGGTGGGGCCACTGCAGTATTGATTTTTCAGGGTGTACACGTTCAAGACCAAATGGCAATCATCAAATAATTTCAAAGTATAATGGCTGTTCCAGTCCCTACTGAAGTGTAAGCACCAATTAGCATAGCATATCATAGACCTGGCATAAACCTGATACCACTGGGCTGCTATCATGATAAATACTGCTAATAAAATCATTAAAATTACATACATATAAGGCAGAAGAGTAAGAAACATCATGTGGGTTCAAAAGTTTCAGGTCAGTATAACTAAGCTCAACATTTGTGAGAAAGAAAACAAATGTAGCCGCCACATCTAAGAAATCATAGTCAGCCATAACACAGCTAGGTAAAGCTATTCGATAGAAGGCCAAACTATTTATTTAAAAAGTCATGGTGATTAACTCCATAAGGTGCCACATCCCTGAATATGTACAGAAACAGACATTCCTTTAGGGGGTGGGACTTTAAAGTCACTGAACACAAGTAGTGTGTAAATAGGTAAAAGCATGATTTTATTAAACACTTTTATTTTCATGGAACGTACATGACAAAGGCAACTATAAATACACAAACTGGTAGATGGAAAGATGACACATAGTGATATTCTCCACCCAACGTGATTCAGAGTTAATTACAGCTCCTTCATCAGGGATAAGGGAGATATCAAATGTAGCCACTTTCAAGGTGTGCATATAATCATTCCATGTTGCAATAAAAGAAACACATGGGGGTAGATTTACTAAAGGCAAATCCACTCTGCACTACAAGTGCACTGCATGTGCACTTAAAAGTGCACTTCTAAGTGCAGTCGCTGCTCGCTGTAGATCTTAACCACTTTAGCCCCGGACCATATTGCTGTCCAAAGACCAGAGCACTTTTTGTGATTCGGCACTGCGTCCCTTTAACTGACAATTGCGCGGTCGTGCGACGTGGCTCCCAAACAAAATTGGCGTCATTTTTTTCCCACAAATAGAGCTTTCTTTTGATGGTATTTGATCATCTCTGCGGTTTTTATTTTTTGCGCTATAAACAAAAATAGAGCGACTATTTTGAAAAAAATGCAATATTTTTTAAATTTTGCTATAATAAAAATCCCAAAAAAGATTTTTCCTCAGTTTAGGCCGATACGTATTCTTCTTCATATTTTTCGTTAAAAAAAAATCGCAATTAGCGTTCATTAATTGGTTTGCGCAAAATTTATAGCGTTTACAAAAAAGGGGGTCGTTTTATGGCATTTTTATTATTATTATTTTTTACTAGTAATGGCGGCGATCAGCGTTTTTTTTCGGCACTGCGATATTATGGCGGCCACATCGGACACTTTTGACACATTTTTGGGACCATTGGCATTTTTATAGCGATCAATGCTATAAAAATGCATTGTATTACTATAAAAATGCCATTGGCAGTGAAGGGGTTAACACTAGGGGGCAGGGAAGGGGTTAAGTGTGGTCCTGGTGTGTTCTAACTGTATGGGGGGGTGGCCTCACTAGGGGAAATCACTGATCTTCTGTCCATACATTGTATGGACAGAAGATCAGCGTTTCCCCCGCTGACAGAAAGGAGAGGTATGTGTTTACACACATACCACATACCTCCCGTTCCCCGCTCTGTAACGAGCAATCGCGGGTGTCTGGTGGCGATCGTACCCACCGGGCACGTGCGCGGGACTCGGGGGACGCGCGCACGGGCACCCTATTAGCTGCTACAGGGAGGACGTAGAGCTACGTGCTCCCGCGTAGCAGTGCCACCGTCGCGCAGTAAAATGACGGCGGGCGGTCGGCAATAAGTTAAAGGATCACTAAAGGAAACATTTTTTTAGCTAAATAGCTTCCTTTACCTTAATGCAGTGCTGTTTTCATGTTCTCATTGTTCGTTTTTTCTTTGAAGTTACTGTAATTCTGCTCTGATCTCCACACTTCCTGCTTGTCTGGCTCCTTATGAAAAATCTCATGGCAGCTTTTCACTTATTTTCCTTGCATGTCCCCCTCAAATCTACAGTGACTGCACTTTCAAGTGCACTTGTAGTGCAGAGTGGGTTTGTCCATGGTCTCAAGAGCTCCTGCTTGCTTCGCTCTCTTTTTAAATATTGTAGCTTATGTAGTAAATTAAAAAGTTATAGTTTTTTTTTTTTTTTTTTACTAAAGGCAAATCTACTTTGCACTACAAGTGCAAAGTGCACTTGAAAGTGCACTGGAAGTGCACTTGGAAGTGCAGTCGCTGTAAATCTGAGAGGTAGATCAGAAATGAGAGGAAGCTCTGCTGATTTTCTCATCCAATCATGTGCCAGTTAAAATGCTGTTTTTTTTATTTTCCTTGCATGTCCCCCTCGGATCTACAGTGACTGCACCTTCAGTGCAATTTCAGGTGCACTGTGCACTTGTAGTTTGCACTTGTAGTGCAACGTGGATTTTCCTTTAGTAAATGACCCCTATAGTTTTAAAGGAGCATCTCTACGTGCCCTCAACAGAGGAAACCAGAAACCACTGAGGCCTGAAAGGTGAAATCCTGTAAATATAATTAAGAAGTGCCTGTAATTATGCATACATTGACCAGGATAGTATACTATCAACCAGTCGCTAATGGCTGCTGAGAGAATGTGCAGTGCAGCTTAATATTATAGATTTCGAGCTTCTTCTTTCAGTACCACACTGCATTGTTTTAAAAGTTTCAAAAAATGGCAGGGCAGAGTGCCCACATAAAAAGCACCCCCCCTAAACTCTCTGAACCCTGTTCCATCCCTGTGTTCCCAGTTATACACAGATATTTCCAATATAGACATTAGGTATATGTTTTATAGAAACTGGTTATCCCCAAAACAGTACACAAACACTTGAATAGCCACTTCAATACTGCCACATTGTGAAATGACGTCCTGGGTTTTAGTGAGGATATCTGAATGATGCCTGCAGCCACAGGCATCATTCAGATATCCATCTCTTCAGCCGGCGATTCTGTGCACCATAATAATGATCATAGTGGCGGTTCCACCGCTTTATTGTTTTTATAGGCGGCGGGAGGGGACGCCTCCCCTCCCGTCGCCATCCGGTGCTTCTCCGGGCTCTCCTTTGCCATTGGAGACCCGGAGAAATGATCCGCCGGCGTCGGATGGAAACCATAGAGTAGACTGGTGACCAGATGGTCACCAGTCATCTCTATGATCGTCGGAGGCCCGGGCGCGATGTTATGACATCACGCCCGGGTCCTGGAATGTAAACACAGCCGCAATCGCTGCTGAAAGCATTAGATCTGTGAAATATTTTCACGATCTAATGCTTTCCAGCCTGGAGGAGAGATGTGAGGTCTTGTTGACCCCACATCTCTCCATAAAGAGGACCTGTCACGAACCATTCCTATTACAAGGGATGTTTACATTCCTTGTAATAGGAATAAAAGTGATCAAAAAAAAAATGTCAAAAAAGTGTAAATATAAATGAAATTGAGTAAAATAAAAAATAAAATAATATTTTTTTTTTTTAAATGCCCCTTTTCCCGAGAGCTCGCACTCAGAAGCAAACACACACATAAGTCCCGCCCACATATGTAAACGCCGTTCAAACCACACATGTGCGGTATCGCCGCGTGCGTTAGAGCGCCAGCAACAATTCTAGCACTAGACCTCCTCTGTAAGTCTAAAATTGTAACTTGTAAAAAAAAAATAAGCGACACCTATGGAGATTTTTAAGTACTGACATTTGGCGCCATTCCATGAGTGTGCGCAAATTTAAAGCGTGACATATTGGGTATCTATTTACTCGGCGTAACATTTTATTCCCTAGGGTGTCTGCTAAAAAAACCATATATAATGTTCCCACGTCACCACATCCAGACGGAAGGACGCACGCGTACCATCCAGCCGGCCGGCACTTTGCTTGTTTTTAAATGCCCTACTGATTCTTATCCTTGTAAGTGCAACCTTTAATTTTTTCTACATTAAATATCATTCGATTTTACACTATGTGCGGTTTTATATTACATGGTATCACCAACACTGTCATCGGTTGATGTCCTATGGTTGCTGAATCACGATCCCTTCTCTGAGTGCCTGATACTACCCTGTGGGGTCCAGATCTGGTAAGGGTCAGTGTGTGCAAAGGTGGTGGGTTCGCACCATCCCCTCCCCCGGTCGCAAGACTGTTCCACATGGGTGTAGTGCTTTCAGTTTTCCTAAGGTTTTACACTATGCGAGTCTTTTTGTTTTTTTCTTTGTGTGTTTTTATGTCGCTGAGATCCTGCGGCTTCAGATCTGTGCAAGTTCATTTGTGATCGATATCCAGGAGACTGACACATCTACAACAGCTTGGGATTTCCCTTCTCTTCTGTGTATTTACAGGTTAAAAGGACAGAGACATTTATACTCATTTGTGTTTTTTTCATCACATTGACTATTTTTTAACACAATATAGATTTTGTTTTTTTTCTTCTCCCTGTTCATCAGGTGGAGTATATTTTTTAAGTTCACCTATTTTATTACTTATGTGGCTTTATCAGTTGATGTTGTTTTCACTGACATTACATCTACACTGTGGCAACAATGTACACGGTTACCTAATAGTAATTTTTGTGGACCTATACTTGTATCCACACCTGCATGGTACTTATTATAATTGATTGACCATATGCGTTCACAGGTTATTCACTTTTGTTTAAAATTCACAGCACGTCCTGTGTCCTTCATGTGATATACATTCACGATTAGCGCGATTCCAACCCTTTCTATGTAATTATGCATACATTGACCAGGATAGTATACTATCAACCAGTCGCTAATGGCTGCTGAGAGAATGTGCAGTGCAGCTTAATATTATAGATTTCGAGCTTCTTCTTTCAGTACCACACTGCATTGTTTTAAAAGTTTCAAAAAATGGCAGGGCAGAGTGCCCACATAAAAAGCACCCCCCCTAAACTCTCTGAACCCTGTTCCATCCCTGTGTTCCCAGTTATACACAGATATTTCCAATATAGACATTAGGTATATGTTTTATAGAAACTGGTTATCCCCAAAACAGTACACAAACACTTGAATAGCCACTTCAATACTGCCACATTGTGAAATGACGTCCTGGGTTTTAGTGAGGATATCTGAATGATGCCTGTAGCCACAGACATCATTCAGATATCCATCTCTTCAGCCGGCGATTCTGTGCACCATAATAATGATCATAGTGGCGGTTCCACCGCTTTATTGTTTTTATAGGCGGCGGGAGGGGACGCCTCCCCTCCCGTCGCCATCCGGTGCTTCTCCGGGCTCTCCTTTGCCATTGGAGACCCGGAGAAACGATCCGCCGGCGTCGGATGGAAACCATAGAGTAGACTGGTGACCAGATGGTCACCAGTCATCTCTATGATCGTCGGAGGCCCGGGCGCGATGTTATGACGTCACGCCCGGGTCCTGGAATGTAAACACAGCCGCAATCGCTGCTGAAAGCATTAGATCTGTGAAATTTTTTTCACGATCTAATGCTTTCCAGCCTGGAGGAGAGATGTGAGGTCTTGTTGACCCCACATCTCTCCATAAAGAGGACCTGTCACGAACCATTCCTATTACAAGGGATGTTTACATTCCTTGTAATAGGAATAAAAGTGATCAAAAAAAAAATGTCAAAAAAGTGTAAAAATAATTAATTAATAATAATTAATAATTTTTTTTTTTAAATGCCCCTTTTCCCGAGAGCTCGCACTCAGAAGCAAACACACACATAAGTCCCGCCCACATATGTAAACGCCGTTCAAACCACACATGTGCGGTATCGCCGCGTGCGTTAGAGCGCCAGCAACAATTCTAGCACTAGACCTCCTCTGTAAGTCTAAAATTGTAACTTGTAAAAAAAAAATAAGCGACACCTATGGAGATTTTTAAGTACTGACATTTGGCGCCATTCCATGAGTGTGCGCAAATTTAAAGCGTGACATATTGGGTATCTATTTACTCGGCGTAACATTTTATTCCCTAGGGTGTCTGCTAAAAAAAACATATATAATGTTTGGGGGTTCTGAGTTATTTTCTAACAAAAAAATTATGATTTATGCATGTAGGAGAGAAGTGCCAAAATAGGCCCGTTATTGAAGTGGATAGACAGAAAATAGAAAGAGACCAGCAAGTGTCTTATCTGAGAGACAATAACTTCAATTAACTTCAATTATTGTTCGACAGCATTTTTTTTGCATTGATACATGTCTCCTGAGGCAGGACCCAGTCCCCAGACACGTTTTATGGCAATAACTTGCATGCCTTTAAAATGAACACTTTTGATTTTTCTCATTCAAGTTCCATAGACTTTAACGGTGTTCACATGTTCACACAATTGTTTTTTCTGTTTGCATGTTCTGGTGCGAACTGAACCAGGGGTGTTCGGCTCATCCCTAATCTCTCTTGCAATTTGTCAGAAGCAACCCTATGATTTCAATATTACAGCTAAAAAACATTGTCACTATGACTGCTGTGACTCCTCTTTTTATAATTTGTGGGCTGGTGTATCTAAAAGCCCCCATATTGGTCCTTTTAACCGCTTGCGGACTGCCTTCTGTCGATATATACGTCGCCAGAATGGCACGGCTGCACAAAGCAACGTGCAGGTACATTGCTTTGAATTTGCCACTGTGTGGGCATGCATGCCCACGGGATTCGCAGACTCGATGTCTGCCAGTGTCCCATAATCCTGTCATGGAGCTTCAGAACAGGGAGATGTAAACAAGGCATTTCCCTGTTCTGCCTTGTGACAAGACACTGATCTACTGCTCCCTGTTATCGGGAGCAGTGATAAGTGTTGTGTAACTGGTAGCCCATCCCCCCACAGTAAGAATCACTCCCTAGGACACACTTAACCCCTTCCTCGCCCCCTAGTGGTTAACCCCTTCCCTGCCAGTGTCATTTACACAGTAATCCTTACCATTACTGGTAAATAAAATATATTACTCAAAATGCCATAAATCTATCCCCTATTTTGTAGACACTATGGCCCAGATTCACAGAGCGATTACGCCTGCGCAACAGGAGATGCGCGTGCGTAAGTCAAAATGTGCGTGTGCGTTTCGTTGCGCGGCATCCCCAGAACGAGATACGCAAAAAATTTTGTCCCGCGGAATTTCGTTAGACTGGCGCATCCTTCCGCGCAAAAGTGCGCTAGACACACCATTGATTTGCTAGTCAAATATGCTAATGAGGGACTTACGCGGATCCACAAAACAACGTTGGGGCAGCGCAGGCGACGCAGTGTGCGCAACAGCAAAATGTCCTGTCTAAAATTAGAGCTGATAAAAGCTGGTCTAAAAAAAGAAAAAAAGTCTACTTGTTAGATAAAGCAACACTATTAGTGAGCAGCTCAGCAGTCACACGTGTTGCAAAACAATCTGTATGCCAACATGCCAGGGGCATCGTCGCACATAGCTATACTACTGACTTTAGATGAACAAAGAAGGATGAGGGCACGGAGGATGGTACGGAGGAGGGCACAGGAGAGGATATACCGCACCCGCATAGACCTGTTTGGCATGAGTGATTCTGAGGTGTTTCGCATCTTCAGATTCACCCCTCATGTCATCCTGGAATTAACCACAACCCTGCAGGAGGACATCACCAGCCCAACACACCGCTCACATGCAGTGCAGCCACTGGTCAAGGTCATGGCAACACTCCATTTCCTTGTCAGTGGCACTTTTCAGCGTACAAGTGGAGTGGTGGCTGGGATGTCACAGTCCTCCATGAGCAGATGTGTGCACCAGGTTGTCCCTGCAATCCTCAGATGCATGGCCAACCAAATCATCAAACCCACCACTGAGGAGCTGCGGCTGAAGGCAATGACAGATTTCTACAGAATTGCCACATTCCCACGCACTGTGGGGGCCATTGATTGCACACATGTGGCACTCCAGCCCCCCCAGGAGACAGAGCACATGTACCGCAATCGGAAGCATTGGCATTCCATCAATGTACAGGTGATAGTCGATGCCCAAGGCCTCATATGGCACGTCCGTGCCAAACACCCAGGGTCCAGCCATGACAGCTACATATACAATCAATGCCACATCGGATTGGAATTCGATCAGAACGTGTATGGGGACAGCTGGCTGGTTGGTGAGTGACATGGGTGGCAGGCATGACTATCCCCTCCCATGATGCACATCACAAGGGGCACATGCATGACTAACATCCTCCTGTCTTTTCCCTTACAGGTGACTCTGCATATCCACTGGGACCCCATCTCATGACTCCTATCCAGAACCCCCAAACCCCAGGAGAGGAAAGATACAATCAAGCACATGCCCAAACACGAGCAGTGGTGGAGCGCACCTTTGGCCTCCTAAAGTCACGTTTGCGATGCCTGGATAAGTCTGGGGGTACCCTCTTGTATTCCCCAAACTTTGTGTGCCTGATCGTCGGTGCATGTTGCATGCTGCACAACTTTGCAGAAAGAAAGGGCCTGCAGATTGACCTACGTGATGACCTGACCCCTAAACCAGACAATCCCCCCCTAACCGAGGCTACCCCGTCTTCTGAGGGAAGAGCAGCCAGGAGACAGCTCACATTGGGCATCTTTGCACGTTAAACATACACATTAATCATGGCACAATGAGAATGCATGCATGCACACCACTGTGGTCCCTAGCACAGACACACCACATCCACATCAAATTGGATTGGCACCAGTCCACCATGCTGGACTTGTGAGCAGCAACGCCACGCCAAGGCTCCAATTATGTCACTGAACATTCATACACCAATCACACGGACCTGGGGATCACTTCTCCCTGGTCCTGGGGAACCCTTCTCCACCAAAATTGAGGGTGACACCCCTTTTCCGGCAGGAATGTCACCCCCACATTCACACAGCATTCACAACACAAAAAAAAAAAAAATGACCAGCAAAAGCAAAAAATTTCCAGCAAAAAAAAAAAATTGTAAACAAAAAAAATGGTGGAAAAACAAATTACTGCCCTCTGCGTGAGCCACGCCTGGGGCGCCCCCGGCCACAGCCCCGGCTTCTCAGGGGAGACTCATGGGGAAGGGGTAAAACCGGGGAAGGAGAATCAGCCCCTGATCTCTGCCCACCTGGTGGCCTGCCCTCCAAGGCCACGGCAATTCTGTCCAGGGCAGCACCAAGTGTTGCCGTGTTGGCCTGGATAGCCAGGGTAAGGGCCCTCACATCCTGCCCAACGCCTGCTGATGTCGTCTGCAGTTCGTTTAGGCAGGTTGTGAAAGCCCGGGAGTGGGAGTCCAGGTTCCCCAGCGTATCCTTGATGGAGGACAGGCTCTCCTCCATCCGCACCAATGTCTGGCTGACCTGTCCCAGATGGCGGGTCTGGAGGAACTGGTCCCTTCTCAGGGTGGCGGACAGGAGATCGGCCAACCCCCTGGTGGTTTGGGATGACATCCTGCCTCCAGCTGATGCTCGTGGCCGGGGAGAAGGGGAGGCCCTTGTGAGGGGAGCCATGTTGGGGGAGGAGGGGGGGGGGTCTCCCCCTTAGGGAGGCCTGCCTGCTGCCAGCCAGAGGGGAGGAGTCCTCAAAACCCAAACGTCCAGTGCCTGACATGGACTCCTCCTCCTCATGATTCTCCTCCTCCTCACGATTTTCCTCCTCCTCATGATTGTCCTGCTCCTGTTGAACCTCCTCCGCGGACTCCGGCCTTGTTGGGGGGGCCTCATTAGGCTGCTGTCCTGGGGTTGGTGCGGTCAGGCCAGATGGCCCTGCACCCTCCTGCACATCTGTGGATGACACAAAACATTCACAGGTTGGAGGATCCACACACTTGCCACATATTCCCTTTCACCCCCTCCCCCACACATGCTACACACCTGATATTAAAAAATAAAACAACTTACCTGGCACCACGGGCTGGGGACTGGAGTCAAAGCCGGGCAGGCCCTCAACTTCATGCCGATGAAAGGTCAGGGCCACCGCACGCTCCTCCGCTGTCAGGCTAATACGGCATGGTGGGCCCCCTCCAGTGCCCCTGGCATGGGCATGCATTCTGGCCAACTTCTTTTTGACCAGATGCCGGAGGTCATTGATTTTTTTTGTCAATCCCAGACCTGGTCCGTGTCTCCCCCTGCCCCGCAGAATTCACCTGGTCAGTGATCCTATCCAAAATCTCCCTCCTCCTGGCCGGGGTGGTGTTGGCACTCTCTGGGCCGTGGAGGTAACGCCCATACTCGCTAATGGCCCGGGCAAGAATCTGTTTTTCCACAACTGTAAAATTCAGCTTTCGTTTTCTCTCAGTCATCCTTCCAAAAAAAAACAGTCCCAGTCAACAAAATTCACGCACACAAACAAGCACAACCAGTCACAAAAAAACACACACACAGAGAGAAAACTACTCACCAAGAAACAGTCCCCAAAAAACAAAACAAAAATACAGCAGGAAAAGAAACAAAAACAAATATATCAATCAAACAAACAGTCTCTCAAACACTTATCAAAAACCACTTTCAAAAATCTACTACCAAACACCTGATCACACAGAACACTAATCTGACAACTACAAAACACACCGCAATGAACAACAAGAACAAAAGCACTTGGTTAAATGGGAAGGGACAAAGGGATGTACTTTTGCAAAGGAAGTGCGTTTGTGTGTGTCTATTTATACTGTTTGCGTAGTTCACAACGTTGCCCTAGTCCATTTCCAATTTCACTGATTGCGCCGCTCCCGAGTTGTGAGCATGCGCACATCGGAGCTGACATGGTCTCGTTCAAGCGCGCATGTGCGAGCCGGCCGGCCCTTCATTTGCATGGGGTCACGGCTCATTTCAATGTAACATGCCCACGTACTTCCCAATTTGTATTACTCCTCCTTACGCCTCTGAAAAAACGTTACGCATGCGCAATTTCCAGCGCAAAAGCTACGAAAATAGGGTGATTACGCGGCAAAATTCCGCAAGTCTAACGTAAAGGCGGTGCGCTACGCCGGTCTAATAATGCGCAGATGTACCTGAATCTGGGCCTATAATTTTCCAATCAATATACACTTATTGCGATTTTTTACCAGAACTATGTAGAAGAATACATATTGGCCTAAACTGAGAAAGAAATTATTATTTTTTATATATTTTTGGGGGATATTTACTATAGCAAAAAGTAAAAAATACTGCTTTTTTTCTAAAATTGTCGCTCTTTTTTTGTTTATAGCGCAAAAAATTAAAACCGCAGATGTGATCATATGCCACCAAAATAAAGCTCTATTTGTGGGAAAAAAAAAAGACCTCAATTTTGTTTGGGAGCCACGTCGCATGACCGCACAATTGTCAGTTAAACTGACACAGTGCCGAATCGCAAAAAATGACCCGGTCATTGGGCAGCCAAATCCTCCGGGGCTGAAGTGGTTGGCAGATTACCTGAGTTCAAACATTAGACAGTGCAAAAAAAAAAGGTCCAGCAAATTCCTTTACCAGATTTGTGAACCTTGTACATGCAAGCATTACTGTGAACCCATGGTAGTGGTGAACCAAACCTTGTCCCTAGATACTATATGTTGGCAAATTTCCTGAGCAAAAAAGAACATAATTGCATATCTTGTGCATTCATTCTGACATAAAAATAATAATAATAAATACTGAAAATGTCTGTTGCCTTGCTGTCATGTTCATTTGATGGCTTCAATACATTCTGAGTCACTGACCTGGAACAAATATACAAAGCAGATGTTTGGGATGCACTTTAGCATGCTTGCTCCATGTTAGTGATTCAGAAAACACTAAAGCTAGAGATAGCCAGCCCACTAGCATTTTAGGTCGGTAATAGATTTTGACACTTTCAAAGGGTTTATGACTTGTGATTTATAGTTATAAAAACAATGGTAGAATTCTGAAAACAAGATAGACTTTAGGTGGTGGATGCAAACTGCAGTTGTTACTTTAGATTGGTGGATGCAAACTTCATGTATCACCTAAAAGTGAGGCCTCAGTCTTAACTATAACAATCTTCATATCATTTAACCTTAGAGATAAAATACAAAGTAAAAGAGTCAGCACTTTTTTTTTTACTCACAACTGTATAAAATACAGTACATCATGATTAGGACATTATTTTTCTCTAGCCTTATCATTTGTTTTTCTACCCAACGTAAAAAAGAACATTTTTCTTACAGCATATTTACTTCCAGATTCATTTTATAGACTATATGTATGAAAAAGCATAAACTTCTCAGGCACGGATGAAAAATGAGAGCAGAGAAAAGCCTTTAGATACCCACAGTGGGTGGCATCATCCACTGACCTACCTACTAATAAGGCAAATGAAAGGAAAATAGCCTGAGAGGAACTAAATACCAGAACTGAATTCATAAAGCAAAAGAAAACAAAGCCATTCATAAGGTGCCAAGGCCAGAACAATCAGTATTAACCAAAAAAGACCCAAAATCCACAGGTAGAGGATGCAGCACTGGATGTACACAAAGAACATTTACAAGGGGTATTTTATACATGCAGTGTAAGTATTGCTTTGCATGCCGAATAACTAAGAAGTTAACAAGATAATTGTTAGGAAACGTGCTTAAAATAAAACAACCTGTATGTCTAAATTGCTGAGCAAACACTAAAAAGATCCCCTTGTGAGCTCATATGTTTGTGATTGCATAATCTGGAACAAAACTAGAACATGTTTGATGCCTTTGAATCTATTTAGTGACATTAGAATTCAAAATACACATACATTATAAGTACCTGGACATTTTACTCAATCATTTTACACAAACTTTATTCAGTTGATCTCTAGTTTTGTTGTTGTTTTTCCTTATGTGTCTTATTTTGCCATTTTTTATGTTCTACAAAATCTACTGATTAACAACAAATGTTCAATCATTAAAAAAAAGACATCACTCATAAATTAACTAGAACAATCAGGCAGATAGTGATGTCGCAAACCTAAAATTTTGCGTTGCGAACGGCGAACGCAAACTTTTGCAAATGTTCGCAAACGGGCGAACTGGGTGAACCACTGTAGATTTCAATGGGCAGGAGAATTGTAAAACCCACAGGGACTCTTTCGGGCCATAATAGTGATGGAAAAGTTGTTTTGAGGGGACTAACACCTGGACTGTGGCATGCCGGAGAGGGATCCATGGCAAAACTCCAATGGAAAATTACGTAGTTGTTGCAGAGTCAGTTTTTAATCCATAAAGGGCATAAATCACCTAAATTGTTTGGAATAGCATGCTTTAAAACATCAGGTATGATGTTGTATCGATCAGGTAGTATAAGTGTTAGGGTTACAGATAGGGTTAGGGTTAACCCTAACCCTGTCTGTAACCCTATCTGTAACCCTAACCATGTCTCTAACTCTAACCCTAACCCTATCTGTAACCCTAACCCTAACCCTATCTGTAACCCTAACCCTGGCTGTAACCCTAACCCTAACCCTATCTGTAACCCTAACCCTAACCCTATCTGTAACCCTAACCCTAACCCTGTCTGTAACAGCAGCTTGCACCACTGGACCCCTTTATATTACACAGTACCTTGCACCACTAAGCCCTTTACATTACACAGCACCCCACAGCTCTGGACCCCTTTACATACCACCCTGCACTTTAACTGCTTGCCTACCAGCCGCCACAGTTATACTGCGGCAGAATGACTCGGCTAAGCAAATCGCCGTAACTGTATAAAGGAAATTGCATTCCCTTGAACTTAAATGGGAATGAAAACCCCATGTGATTTGAACAAAGACCCATCAATGCAAACTCTTGATGTACCACTTGTGTATCTAAAAAAATGTAATTAAAATCTACAGTTTAGGATAGATAATTAGAGTCAAAAGTGTTGCATGAAAACTGATCTAACTAAAAGTGCTAGATATTGTGTAAAGTGTGAAATGAATAGTCAAGTGAAAAGGAAGAAGCAGCCCAGGATCTGGTATCCTAAATAGTGTTGAGCGGAATACGCCATATTCGATTTCGCGATATTTCACGAATATATAGAAGAATATTTGTGAAATATTCTTTAATATCGAATATTTTTATAAAAAAATTTTTTTTGCGAAATTTCGCTAATGCGAATGCGAAATTGATTGCGAAATTCTCGTGTGCGCGAACAACACGCGAAAACGGAGATCATTTCCTGGATCTTTGCCAGTCTATGTTCGGATCGCTATTTTGTGCTGCCCTGCGAAGCGAAGATGGTGGGGAGTAACTTTTCATCCAGTGAGGAAAAACTGCTGATTATAATGGTCGTGCAGGCAGGTTCCTATTGGTTGCTATGGAGGTTGCTAACCTCTGACAACTGTGGTAGTAGAACTCTGATTGGCTCTGATGCAAAAGAAGGCAGAGAAAGTATTCGCGAATATTCGTAATACGAATATTCGCATTGCGAATATTCGGCAACATAATAGGATCGCCTCAGCTACTCGGCCCAGGGTCTCTAATCATACCAGCAATGCTTTTAGACGTTGATGGTGATCACTAGGATGTGATCTGTTTTAAAAATAAATTTGAAAAAATATGAATATTCGCAATAGCGAATATTCACCGCGATATTCGAGTTATTCGCGAATACTCGAATATGCAATATTCGTAACGAATATTCGCAATGCGAATATTCTTGAACAACACTAATCCTAAAGAGGTTTATCTTCTGGTGGCTCCTGTCCTCTCTCTACTGACATCAACCTTATAAACTAATGAGAATAGGGAAAGCTCCTACTGGACCATGGAAACAGAGGTATCTTTTTCCTGGTTCCCATCAACTTAGCATTATGTAGCCAAAGAAGGACCACAGGCACCCTATTTTTTTTAATTTGCCACATTTACCAGAGTGTGGGATAGGTATATGAGAAATTTTACAACAATGTCCTTGTTTTGAAATTGAATTGGTATTACGTGGCCAGTTTAGCTGAAAATAGTGCTTAGCAGAATTCTTTAATTTGACTCATGTCACCCCCCTCTCCTAAATTCTGTTGATTGAAAAGCCAAAATGTTGCCCCTAGGCACTTTTGCAATGTCCCTAACCACAAATTCCTTCAGGTGCTGGTGCTCACTGCTTTCATGTCCATGACAAGCACTAGTGAACTTTGTAATACACAAACCACAGGGCAGACAGTAGGTAACAGCAGGGCTTGAAGGGTGGAAAAGCTTGAAGCTAGGCAGCTGAACATTTTAGTCATCAAATTGAAGCCCAAGATCATATAAATTATTCTTATTAACAAGCCTAGTTCACCTTACTTTACTACAACCATTATTTCTTCAAGTCCCCATTTAAAAAAAAATTGCAAAAATGTACTCATAATGTATTGGGCAGTGTTTCATATGTATCCATTTTAGCTCATTTCTAGTGAGCAGAAATTGCACTGGGTGGGTGTTTAGGCCACACCAGTCAAACAATAGGACTTTTTGGTGAGGTGTCATGTCAATGATAGGTGAGCTAATAATACAACGTAGAATGAAATATATATAGGAAAATATATCAAATTTATTATAAATATTAGGGTTGTCCAGATACTAGTATCGGCATCGGTATCGGGACCGATACCAAGTATTTGCAGGAGTACTTGTACTCGCCCAAATGCTCCCGATACCTAAATAGAATACTTTTTTTGTATTTATCAACATGTTCTGTGAAAATTCTTTGAGTTTTTTACTACTGCGTGAGAAGCAAATAAAACATTTTTATTCATTTTTATTCTTTTATAATGTCTTGAGTTAGAGTTCTTCATATTTCTAAAGAAAATATCCTTAGTCTGTATTGTGGTTTGAAAACTGTCACATGACATTTAAAAAAAGTATCGGTATTCGGTATTGGCGAGTACATGAAAAAAAGTATCGGTACTTGTACTCAGTCCTAAAAAAGTGGTATCGGGACAACCCTAATAAATATATAAAAAACAATCAATAAAATCAATTGTTGCCCTGTTACAGAAGAGATGCTGAGATTGGTTAGATGCAATTGATGATGGTCGTCGACATCTTTCGCAAAAAGTTGCGTTTTCGAGACGCCACAATCATCTATCTTAGATCTTCTTCTATTAATATGCAAGAAATATAAAATTAGTCACATATAATGTTACAGGGCATAAAAAGGATACAACTCATATTACTGTTAATATATGGTAAATAAATCTACATGCTCACCAACAACTGTAAACTGTCAGGTCTGGCAAGAATAAACACACTGATTTCTAGTGAATAAAGAAAATAAAATGTATATCAACTCAGTTAACTGAGGAAAAAGAATGTTATTTTGTGTCTGAGATTTAGAATTTAATCTAAACTCCCTGAATTGGAGTAAAATGTATGACCTTTAATAAATCAACCCCCCCCCCCCCCATTTGAAAATTTGCATTACAATACACCTGTACATAACAAAGCACGATAGACTGTTCAGTGAAGGTTAAAATTAGATGCCTTGGCTAAGCTACTGAGGTTACAATAAGGAGATTTAAACTCCTGAGCTGCCTTTTTCTTATGCTTTATTTTTGAAAAATGTCACACAATCAGGCCCTGTTCATTAAACACTTTCCAAATATACTTGGAACCCATAGACCAGGGAGAATGTCACTCCCAAATTTTGCTTGTTGATATATCTAATTTGATTGATAAAAGAATGTCTCCTTGCTACATACTTTGCCTTTTGTGCTGGCAGATTCTTGAAGTTCCTTCCCAGGCCTCAGTAAGGGAATGTCTTATGTATTTTTCGCAAGCAGCAAAATTCCTTTCTCACTTTCCTGGGGATTTTTAATTTGTAGCCCTTAGTTACTTGTTTTATTGTTTCTATCCATCATTTTTCACGCTAATGAGAGATTTGGGCCCACTGAAATAAAATAGCAAAATCCACGCAAAACTAGTTTTATTACTGTATCCGTCAAGTGTTCTTCAACAGCACAGTTTAATTGAATCAATGCTTTCACCTGTACATTATTGTTATAAATGGCCTGCAATAAATGATTTTGGTAATAAACCTAAATAATACAGTGTGAAATGTGGTTCTAAACACGGATCTGCCTAATTCATGTTCAAGTGATTTAGATTAAATTGACTGGGGCGCAGTTTTGTTTCAAGTGCTGGGGCACATTTTTCAAAAATATATGTCCCCTTTGGTTTCTTAATGACCAGATGCCACAAAGCAATCACAACATGGCAAATCAAGAAAATATATGGCGGCTGTGCCTCTGTATACATCTTAACAGCACTCTATTAGGGAACAAAAAGTTTGTGCTTAATGGTGCATTTGGATAACTTCTGCAACTTGCAATGCATTGTTACAGCTTACATTTAATATATGGTATCCATCAACCTTTGGTATGCACCTTATATATGGTGTTATGGTATTGATAATTATATGCTGTTCCATCTCCTAGAAATATAGTACATAAATATAAAGGCCCAGATTCAGAGAGAATTAGATTATCGTAGAGTATGAGAAATACACTACGCCGCCGTTTTTTACCTGGCTCTACGTGGAATCCAGGTAGATTTTTTCCAGTAAACGACGGCGGCGTAGTGTATTTCTCCCGTCGCAATCCATCTGCGCGAGTAGGGGGCGTGAAGCATTTAAAATAGGCGCGTTCCCACGGCGATCGAACTGCGCATGCTCCGTTCGCAAATTTCCCGCCGTGCATTGCGCGAAATCACGTCGTTACGTCATTTTTTCTTGAGTAGCGTCGTTTACGGAGATTCCTATTCCCAAACGAGTTACGTAAAAAAAAAAATAAAAAAAATTAAATTCGACGCGGGAACGACGGCCATACTTAACATGGGCTACGCACCATTAGACCAGCAAAAAGCTGGTCTAACAGTACGTATAAAAAAATATACGAAAGCGATTGCGAAGACCGCGCGTATCTTCGTGGATCGCCGTAAAAACTCATTTGCATATCCCGACGCAAACTCCACCCAGCAGCCCCAAAAATATCGCAGCGTAGATCCGAAGGCTTAAGAAGACGTAAGCCTCTCGGATCGAAGCCCGAAGCCGCCGTATCATGGTTTGAGGATTCAAACTAGTGATACGGCACGCAAAATTTGAAATTACTCCTGTCTAACACCAGTTAGACAGGCGTAATTGCTCTGTGAATCTGGGCCAAATAGTATAAATAAATGTATTAAAATAGATAAAAGAAGATGTTTATATTATATATGAGTTATTGAATTATTTATTTATTTTAAAGGGATAAGGTTTGTTTTTCATTATGTTTCTATGTGTATACTGTACATTTAATGACCAAAGTTTTGCATGTTAAAAAGTATCTGTCACAAGTCTTATGTAGTAGCAGTTACCTTCATAAGTGCACAGTGCTTAGCGCAATGAAAAATCACACACTTCTTGTCCTGTTTCATCTCCTGCCGCCATCTCAATCACAGCCCTACTAAACAGGTGCTTCATTGCCCTGCAATTAGCGCACACTGTAGCAAATCATCAAATCATCGGGCAACTATTTTGCTTGATAACAGATTAATTTTAAAGCTGCACTCAAGATAAACAATAAATGCAGTTATGAATTAATTACAAAATAGATAAGAGTACTGTATTTTAAATGCATCTTGGACAAGTACCTGAATTTGTCATGCTATCAGCCTCCTACTCTCCCCTGTACTACAGCCCTCTGGCTGGAAAAGGCTCAGGTATGGATAAGTTGCAGTAGAAAAGAGCAGAGTGCACAATGGGGTTATTTCAAAAATCAGTGTCTTCTTTGCTTTCCAAACAGCAGGTTGAGTGTGTGATGTAACCCAGTGTTCTTGACCAAAATGTGCTGCTGCTACAGTGTAGAATGAGAATATCATTGTGCTGCTTGGTTGGGGCATCTTCTGTTCAGAATTATAAATTCAATGGCAGGTAAAAACAGATCCCCATGTATGGCTCTTTTATTCTTTCATAAACATGTTATAATTTTTTAGACATACTGGTGGTAATATAAGGCACATTTATTTTTTCCATTACAAATATCTGACAAAGCAATGTTAATACCATTTCACTATGCAATTGGTACATAAAATACTTATATGAACTTGCAGGACAGTTACTATGACTCGCTTTCATTCTTTCTTTTTATGCTTCTGTTGAGTTTAATATATGTAAAATTTACAAGCCTTAGAAATGAAAAAAATTATGTCCAAATTGGCATTGTAAATGATTCCCCATAGTTAATATTTATTTATACAGTATCTATTAAATTAGTTGTCCAACTGATAAGAAACCTTCCAGATATGTTTTACATATTTGAATCAATTGTATGCACATTTTCATATAAGTTTAAAACATATAGTTGACATACTATTATTTTACAGACAAAAGACTCTAAATCATGTTCGTGATTACATATTTTATGTAAATGTGTTTTATATATATATATATATATATATATATATATATATACAAAAGTTGTTGCCTTCTAAAAAAAAGTAACTAACCCTCAGACCATGCCCCTGTCTATGTCTCTATCCATATCCTGAATAGGTCCCACAGTTTTGGCTTGTAGCAAATAGATTTTTATGATTTTGCATGTTAGTGTCCCATAGCCCTTTACAGTGTTCCGAGGCTTTCGAATTTGACGCAAACACTGCATCACCAACAAACAGATGAACACGCGATATTCGACTTGAACTTACGTTCGTCTCGAACATCAAGCTCATCCCTACCTAAAAGGTTGGTGTATGCATTAAAGTGGATGTAAACCCTCCATACACCCAGATGATACACAGAGATTAACCACATCTTCCTACATAGGTTTTAGATGTATATCTGCTGTCTTCACATTTATATTATATATATTTTATATTTATTTTGAAAGTTCAGATTTTGTTAGGAGATTTTTTCTTTCTAGTTAACACAGAGTCTGATGTCTGGGCATACAGCCAAAAAAGCTAAAATTGCTAATTGGGCCCTCTCATAGGCAGAGACTCTCAGAGAGAAACATCAAAGAGCAAGCTTCTGACCTCCCTGGTTACTTTGAGATCAACTTTCACTTTTCCTTCTAAAATTGTTCAATGCTTTTTAAGCACAGTTCCCATACCCACCTTAGACGCTTGAGGCCCAGATCACCCTCATGCCCAAACCAGGGAAAGACCTGATAAAATGTAGAAGCTACCGACCCATTTCCCTTATTAATATCAATGCTAAAATTGTTGTGAAACTGTTTACAACCTCACCTGCCCTTCTTGATCCATAAAGATCAAGTCAGATTTGTTAAAACAAGAGAAGCAAGGTAAAACACTTTATAAGTGGTAAATTTCACAGGCCATGCTCAATCAGAGTTTGACTATGACTCCTAACCATAGACAAAGAGAAGGCAATCGACGGGGTGAGCTAACCATTCCTTGTGAAGTGCTAAACCAAAGCAAGTTCAGAGTTAATGCTTTCAAATCTGAAATATTGAATGCATCCCTTGCCCCATTTCCTTTCAATAATAGAAGCTACCAAATTATTTTTTATAGAACATGCATCCCATTGGATCTCTCGGCTATCGATTAAATTACCTCAGAATATTGACAGGAGTATCCAAAGACTTGGGGAATTGGAAGTCCACACATAGTTCATTGCTTGTTTGCATCAATACCTAAAAAATATATCATCCCTTGCTTTATCTGTACATTTAATGCAATCCCTATAGTCCCACCTAATCTTCTGAGTTATGGGCATACATTTTTTAATTCATTTGGAAATCCTGTCTCCCACGATTGAAAATTAAGGTTCTCACTATACCCAAATCTGTGGAGGGGCTTAGGCCTCCCTGACTGAATTCTACCAAATTGGTTGCATCACAGGTCTGACATAATTGTCTGGGACAAGAGGAATTTTTCATTGCTGACCAAAGGGCTGGCAATTGTATTGCACATTTTATTTCATTTATTGAACCCTGCGTTTGTCACTTTTTTGTACTTTTTTGGTTGATGTGTACACATTTTGTCACTGTGTGACTGGTAAGGTGTAGGTCCTCGGGCCTCCTCTGAAAGTCTTGGGAGGGGGTGAACATGGCCTTCTGGCTTGGTTTTCCCTCTCTAATGCAGTCTCCCTTTCGGGGGAGCCCCACCTAGTACTTGGGTGGGTCTGTTTCAGCAGACCCTCCTGGTTTAGGCCAGATGGGCCATAGTGAGTACCTCAGTTCCTGTCTGGAGGCTAACACCCCGGGGGATCAGAGGAAGGTCCTTCTTTTGGAAGAACATAGTACATCTGTTGCATGTTTTATGCTCACTCTTTATATGTGCACTTTGTTTGGCACTGGGTGGAGTTTTTGGGGGTGTTTCACATGCCACAGGCTTAAAAAAAAAGAAAAAGGCTAGACAAGAGGGTGGTTCTGCTGTCTCCTTTGTAGACTTACGGGCCCACTCCCTGGTTGTCCCTCTCTCATCAATCAGCATTTCTCTTTTGTACCGGCTCAACACCTTATCCTACGTGGGCTGTCTCATCGACCAGGCCCTTTGACTCCCATTTTTGATAACCCTTCTTTTGGACCTGGACTCCAGACTGCTACAGTGGTGTTCTTATCTCTGAAAGAATGGCCTCAGAAGTGCCATTTTTATCCTGATTGCACGATCTCACAGGCTCAGCTCCACTTTCCCTCACCCTCATCTCATAATGAACAATGGCTTTCCCAGATCCAACTTGCAGGCTTTCTCCCTAGATTCAGGGTGGAAGCCCATCCAGTTCCCGACATCACTGCAATGAAAAGTGTTTTCTCCCAAGACACACCCTCTGACTACCCCATATCTCAGAGTTAATGAGAGAGGGGACTTCCAAGAGGAACTATCTTGGCACCTCATTTGTTTTATTGTTCTGACAGGACGTCATATGATGTCCTGTCATTTAAAGCCGCTAGGGGGCGCACCCGTCACGTTACTGGGAACACAATGCACGTGCCCAGCGGCCGCGATGGCCGCCGGGCACACGCAATTGCCCACTAACTGAGCAGGACCGTGGATCTCACGTCCTGTCAGGGAGAGGAGACGATGCTGTGTCCCTTGTACATGGGTACACAGATCAGTCTCCTCCCCCAGTCACCCCCCTTAGAACACTCATTGGCTACACATTTAACCCCTTCCCCACCCCCTAGTGGTTAACCCCTTCCCTGCCAGTCACATTTATACAGTAGTCAATGCATATTTATAGCACTAATCGCTCTATAAATGTGAATGGTCCCAATAATGTGTCAAAAGTGTCTGATGTGTCCGCTATAATGTCGCTGTTCCGAAAAAAGTCGCAGATCGCCGCCATTCCTTGTAAAAAAAAAAATCATAATTATGTCTCCTATTTTGTAGGCAATATAACTTTTGCGCAAACCATTTACTATACGGTTATTGCGATTTTTTTATTGATTTTTTTGGACTAAACTGCGATATATATATATTTTTTAAATGGGATATTTATTATAGTAAAAAATATTGTGTTTTTTTTTTTCAAAATGTACGCTCTTTTTTTGTTTATAGCCTAAAAAATAAAAACCGCACAGGCGATCAAATACCACCAAAAGAAAGCTCTATTTGTGGGGAAAAAAGAACGTCAATTGTGTTTGGGAGCCATGTCGCACGACCGCGCAATTGTCAGTTAAAATGACGCAGTGCCGAAAGCTAAAATTTTGTCTGGGCAGGAAGGGGGTGTATGTGCACAGTAGGCAAGTGGTTAAAGAAGAGCTATAAAATACAGTATATAGACATTCCTTTGTGGTTGTCTTATTATCAATGATTACCAGGTCCATTTTAAAAATAAAAAAGGTCATCCCATTGCACTGCTTGCTAGCAGCCTGGGAAACTTTATACTCCTATTGGAAAGATACTCCCCCACCCTCTCAAATACTCAATGTCATTGTAGCAATGTAAACTCTGGTGACGGAAGACAGCCCTGTGGTGCTACAGGGATTCACCCACTTTTCAAGCTTTAGTCGTAAAGTAATTTGTTCACTTTTTCCTTGGTCTGTTTAAGAGTCTTTGGAACTCATGTCTCCCCCATCCGTTTCTGGGAGAATGACCTCCAAAAGTCATATACTGAATCCCAATGGGTTTCTGGTCTTTGATTCATATGTTATACGTCATCTTCCACTGTGCCAGCTATTGGAAACTCGTGCAAAAAAATCTTACTAGATGGTACCTCCCTCACTACCATATAGCCCAATTTTCTTCCTCTGGATCTTCCTTGTGCTGGAGAAGCTGTGGCCATATCGGCAACCTGTATCATATCCTTTGGTCCTGCAATAGTATACTTAGCTTCTGGCAGAGTGTGTTCCAGATCACATCCAGTATCTCAAAGTAGGTCATCAACCCAGAGCTAGCGTTGGCAATTCTGAATTTAGGGATAGACAATTTCCCTGTGGCTGTTAGAAGGAATATTTATTCTTTATTATTGGCCACTAAGCTCACTATCACAAGAAATTGGAAGAAAGAGCTGGCACCCAATTCATCCAAAGTCATAGCTATTATTCAGACTCACTACTCCTATGAAAAGTTATTGGCTCTTAGAACAAACTCACTGATATTGTTTGAAAAAAATAAATAAAAAAATTGGCAACCGTAGATCACTTAGTATAATAAATAATCTGTTCATGTGTATAACCCCTTGAATAACCTTACAAAGTGCACTAACACTAACTCTTTGTTACGAAACAGGTGAATGCGTATTGATCCTTGATGTGCTCTCAGGCTTCATGTACACTCAGCCTTCTTTGACCGCCGGTCATGGGAAAATGAAAAACCTGTGGCCGGCGATCAAAACGTTCCTATCCTGAAAACATTCCACATTTAGGAGATGGTGATTGAGGGAAGTTGAAGCTCCCTAACCGCAGCAGCTCCTAAACTCTGCTCAAAGCCTATGTATGCAATTACATTTTATGGAATTGACTTCAGGAGCTTTGGCAAAAAAAATGCTAAAGGCTGCTAAATTCAAGTTTAGGAGCTGTAGTGTACATAAAGCCTTATGCTGCCCTGCGTGGCTACCCCTCCCCTTTTTGTTTATTTGTTTATTTTCCTACTTTTTCGTTCATTCTCTCTTATGTCCTGCAATTGTGGGTCTTTGTACTTTGAACATTTTCAATAAAACCTATTGAAACAAACTCCCAAATCTTTGCTCATCACTCATGCATTTCCTACTTTCCCCAGACCTCATCCATTCAGTGATCTTTTACTTTGAATTTTTGCGCTTGAAAAGTGTTTTTTACAACTGTTACCAGGTATCATGCAGGCTTTATGGTTTTTGTTTATTAACCACTTCAGTCCCCGCATATTGCCAATTGACGGCAGCTTAGGGGATCTGAATATCCAAGCTGCCGTCAATTGACGTCATTGTTTTCTCCGGCCACTGGGGGGCGCACGCGCGTACCCGGCGCGTCCCCGAGATGCCGATGCACGTGCCTGGCGGTCGCGATGTCCGCCAGGTACCCGCTGATCGGCAGTTTTAGAGCAGGGACGTGAAGCTCTGTGTGTAAACACAGAGCTCCACGTCCTGTCAGTGAGAGGAGACAGATGCTGTTTCTCTTGTACATAGGGAGACAGCATCGGTCACCTCCCCCAGTCACCCCCCTCCCCCCACACAGTTAGAACACACCCAGGACCCACATTTAACCCCTTTCTCACCCCCTAGTGTTAACCCCTTCACTGCCAGTCACATTTATACAGTAATTAGTGCATTTTTATAGCACTGATCGCTGTATAAATGTGAATGGTCCCAAAAATGTGTCAAAAGTGTCCGATGCGTCCGTCACAATATCGCAGTCCTGACAAAATTCGCAGATCGCCGTATTACTAGTAAAAAAAAAAAAAAAATTGTCAGAAATCTATCCCTTATTTCCTAGCCACTATAACCTTTGTGCAAACCAATTACTATACGCTTATTGCGATTGTTTTTTTTACCAAAAATATGTAGAATACATATCGGCCTAAACTGAGAAAAAAATATATATTTTTTTAAAAAATTGGATTTTTATTATAGCAAAAAGTAAAAAATATTCTGTGTTTTTTTTTCAAAATTGTCGCTCTTTTTTGTTTATAGCGCAAAAAAAACAAAAACACGCAGAGGTGATCAAATACCACCAAAAGAAAGCTCTATTTGTGGGGAAAGGACGTCAATTTTGTTTGTAAGGCACGTCGCACGACCGCGCAATTTTAATTTAAAGCGACGCAGTGCTGAAAGCTGAAATTTCGCATGGGCAGGAAGGGGGTATATGTGCCCAGTAAGCAAGTGGTTAACAGTGTCTTTCTTTATTCAAGGTACTCTGGATAAATAGGTGGTACATTTTTGGCTATTGTAATCAAATGTACTAATACAGTATATGTCGGCACCTTTAAATGTTTTTTAATAAAAAGATATGTGTTGAAAACGTAACTAACCTTTCAGTTTAAAAATGCAGCACAAAAAAAAACACTGCAGATACACAAATGAATACAGTACCTTAGGCTGGTATATAGAAGCAGAGGTGTTTAAGCCAAACAGAATGACCACTATGGGATTAAACTGACTCGAGGGCAGTCACAGTAAGGGATATATTGTTAGGATAGTAATCAAATGGAGAAAGTGAAAGGGAATTAACAACTTATAATTATATTCTTAAGGAATAATTACAAGGTTGAAGTTAAAATGAGGTTACACTGGAGTGAACTAGCAGATAAGCAACTGAGACAAGTTTCACTGATCAATAAAATCATCGGAGAGATTTGTTTCTGATTTAATTTAGATATTTCTATCAATATTATATCATTCTAGGTATGATTATGAAGCTAGGAGATGCATTCTTTTAAAGATAAGATTATTTTTTTTAAGATTTTAGGCAATATCAATTAACTTTTAAATGTCTTTGACTAAAATAAAAAACAATATATAAATGCAAACTTTTATGCTGCATACATAGACCTCAACATGGTTTTCAACATTTTTAGACATGTGCACTGCCTAAATGCAAACCTGTGTTTTCCCATGAAGGACACAGCAAAAGATTCAGGCCTCGTACACACAACCGAGGAACTCGTCGGGCGAAACACATCGTTTTCCTCGTCGAGTTTCTTGTTCGGCTGTCGAGGAACTCGATGAGCCAATTTTCTCCATTCCCGCCAAGGAAAAAGAGAACATGCTCTCTTTTTGGCTCGTCAAGTCTCTCGACAGTTTCCTCGTCTAAAAATGTTTACATGGTTTCCTCGGCAAAACACGTCTCCCAACAAGTTTCTTGCTGGATTCTGCCGAGGAAACCAGTCGTGTGTATGAGGCCTCACTTTAAAGTCTGAATCCCTAGTATAACATTTTCAGTTTTCCTTCTATCTCTTGCCACTCCATTTAGCTGTAGTGAGAAAATAAAATCTCCTTTATTTCCAATTGTGGAGAAGGTGCTTGCTGATTGGCTCTCCGCTGTAATATGGGGACAGGGGAAACGTCCTCAACTATGTGTAAGCTCTGGCTAGAATGACTTGGAACTAACACAAGTCTACCTTTTCTTTGTTGCCAGTAGCTGAAACTAGTGTTGCTCACGAATATTCGCATTGCGAATATTCGCTACGAATATTGCATATTCGAGTATTCGCGAATAACTCGAATATTGCGGTGAATATTCGTATTTTTTCAAATTTATTTGTAAAACAGATCACATCCTAGTGATCTCCATCGACGTCTAAAACCATTGCTGGTATGATTAGAGAGAGACCCTGGGCCGAGTAGCTGATGCGATTCTTTTATGTTGCCGAAAATTCGCATTGCGAATTTTCGGCAACATAAAAGAATCGCATCAGCTACTCGGCCCTTCTTTTGCATCAGAGCCAATCAGAATAACTTGAATATTCGGCAAAAGGAATATTGCGCGATATTCCTTTTGCCGAATATTCGAGTTATTCTGATTGGCTCTGATGCAAAAGAAGGGCGGAGAAGATAATCCCTCAATATTCCTTTTGCCGAATATTCGAGTTATTCTGATTGGCTCTGATGCGCCCTTCTTTTGCATCAGAGCCAATCAGAATAACTCGAATATTCGGCAAAAGGAATATTGCGCGATATTCCTTTTGCCGAATATTCGAGTTATTCTGATTGGCTCTGATGCAAAAGAAGGGCGGAGAAGATAATCGCGCAATATTCCTTTTGCCGAATATTCGAGTTATTCTGATTGGCTCTGATGCGCCCTTCTTTTGCATCAGAGCCAATCAGAATAACTCGAATATTCGGCAAAAGGAATATTGCGCGATATTCCTTTTGCCGAATATTCGAGTTATTCTGATTGGCTCTGATGCAAAAGAAGGGCGGAGAAGATAATCGCGCAATAGGAATATTTCGCGATTATCTTCTCCGCCCTTCTTTTGCCCCCTTATTCTCCTTTCTTTTAAGTAGAGTTAGTGTAGAGTTAGTGTTTAGTGCATATTCGTTTAGTAATACAGGAAATTATCTCCGTTTATGAGAATTTCGCAATCATTTTCGCATTAGCAACATTTTTTTGGGATAAAATATCACGAATATTCGATATTCGCAAATATTCGCGAATATTCTTCTATATATACGCGCAATATCGCAAAATCGAATATGGCGTATTCCGCTCAATACTAGCTGAAACCAAAGTAATCAAAAGTATTGGGACAAAGAGGAAGAGGTACTCACTGATCCAATAACATTTGTATTGGCCACATCCCTTGGTGACATAAAACAAAAAGAGAATATCTCCCTCAGGGTGGGATTTTAAAGGCCAAACAAAGTATAAAGGTAAAAATTGATCTTTAATGGGAAATTAGTACAACAACTAGCACTTGATGTTGAAGCACACAGTACGCACCTACGGTGCATGTAAAAGCAACAAATGTACGAGTACATTGACATTGAGTACTGACCTCAACCTGATAGAACACCTTTGGGATGAATTAGAGCTGAGACCAGGCCTTCTCGTCTACATCAGTCTAGACATTAATTGCTGTGTGTTGAGTCATTTTGAGGGGCAGCACATTTACACTGTTATACAAGCTATACACTCACTACTTTACATTGTAGCAAAGTGTAATTTCCTCATGGTTGTCACATGAGAAGATATAATAAAATACAAAAATGTGAGGGGTGTAAACTAAATACACTGCCAGCACTGTATATATTGGCCCGGATTCACGTAGGACTTACACCGACGTATCTATAGATACTCCGTTGTAAGTACAAATGTGCGCCGGCGTATCGTGGGCGCATAGTTACGCTGGACACATTCGGCGTACCCATTTGAAATATGAAAATGAGTAAGATACGCCGATTCACGAACGTACTTGCGCCCGTCACATGCTTTAAGCGATATGCGTAAGGGTTACGTCCGGCGTAAAGTTATTCCTCATATAGGAGGCGCAGCCCATTCAAAGGCATGGAGCAGGGAACGAACACCGTCGATTTTTACGCTGTTTACGTAGTACGTAAATAGGGCTGTGCGTAGGTTACGTTCACATCGTAGGCAGTGTTTTGACGTATCTTAGGCAGTTATCTCGACATAACTGTGAGCATGCGCACTGGGATGCCTCCAAGATACGGCGCATGCGCAGTTCGTTTTTCGAAGCTCAGCCCATCATTTGCATGGGGTCACGCTTCATTTAAATATATCACGCCCACTTACAGCCCACTTCCACCTACGCCTACGCTTACGCCGACAACTATACGCTACGCCGGCGCAACGTTGAGAGCATTTGATTTGTAAATACCATGCTTGCCTCTCAACGTTGCGTAGGCGTAGCGTAAAGAAGATACGTTACGCCGGCAGAAAGATGCGCCCAGATATGTGAATCCGGGCAATTGTCTACACTGTATACTGTACTGTATATATATATATATATATATATAGTGTACTACATACTGTATATAGTGTAGTACAGTGTACTACTATATATATATATATATTTACATCACACTACATAAGGTCGCCGTGTAAGCAGTCATATATAGTGTGGGGCATGGACTTACAGTAGCCCCCTGAGCCATAATCAGCTAAAGGCATCCATAAAATGCATTAATATAAAAAAACTTCTGCCTTTAGAATCACTTTATTTGCCAACAACTAACATTTATCTGCTGGTCTTTTATTTGCAATAAAACTGTACACAGACCCCTCCAAAGGACCTCCAAAATGCATAGCAGAAATAGGGAAAATAAAATTAAATTTTCTGTCAATTTAATCTGTATCGTTTTTTTTCTTCCTAAATTTCACTTTTACAGCAAGAACGACAAAGTTGTGTTGAGTCCCAGGGAGCTGTGGTGGCTCATCGTGATTGGCACTGCGCTGACAAGCCGTTCACCTCTGCAGCCAAGGGTTCGGATCCCGGTCTCGGCTACATGTGAATTGAGTTTGGTGGTCTCAGCCCGGCTCCCGGTGGGTGTGCTATGCAAGGTACGCCTGTGCTTAGTACACCTGCCCCCCCCCCCCACAAAAACCACCACACTTGCACGCACACGAAATTGGTTTAAAACACACGCACTTTGGCCATGCGGTCTCCTGAAATAAAGAGAGGCGAAGGACCTACGGGGCTACCAGTGTCCCTCGGCCAAATTAAAGATTAATGGCTCTCTTTCGGATAGGGTACTGATTGCAAATGGCACCAGACAGGGGTGCCCTCTGTCCCCCCTTCTGTTTATTCTGTCCTTTCATTAGGATGGTCAGGAATAATACAGATATTCGGGGCTTCCAGATTTCGGGTAGGGAGTACAAGGTCGCCGCTTACGCGGATGACCTCCTCATTTTTCTCACCAATCCTGTGACGTCTCTGCCAGTCCTGATGACGGAGTTCGCTAAATACGGATATGTGTCTAATCTCAAAATTAACTACGCCAAATCGGAGGCCCTGAATGTTTCGCTATCAGACAAGGTTCTGTCCCAGGTGAGGGCGTCGTCCTCCTTCAGGTGGGAAACAAAATCCTTAAAATACTTGGGAGTTCAGCTCACGCCCAGCCTGGGGGACACATATGGACAAAACTTCCCACAGTTCCTTAAAAACGTTGAGACCGATCTGGAGAGGTGGTGCTCTGGCCATTTCTCCTGGTTCGGGCGCGCAGCCATCATCAAGATGGTGATTCTCCCCCGCCTGCTTTACCTTTTTCATACTTTGCCCCTTAGGATTCCTAGGGTTTTCTTCGCCTCGCTGAAATCAATTCTATTGAAATTCCTATGGAACTCACAAAAACCTAGAATCAAATTTTCCCTATTACTGAAACCCAAGGACCATGGGGGGATGGGTCTGCCTGACTTTGTGTTGTTTTACAGGGCGGCCCACCTGACCAGGGTCATTGATTGGCACTGCCACGGTCCCTGGAAGGACTGGGTGGCTCTGGAGGCAGATCTCTGCCCGCTTCCACTCAAATACTCCCCTTGGATCCCATGGGACAGTTGCCCACCCAGTCTTAGATCACACCCCATCACGGGATGCACCCTAGAGATCATTCATAAGCTGGCTAAAACGTCTTCAATTACCTCTCAACCGAGCCCCCTAACCCCTTTGAAGGACAATCCTGACTTTCTGCCAGGTCTAAATAACCCTAACTTCAGATTAGCTGACGAATCGCGGCCTCTCCTAGCGGGAGATTGCTTTGGAGAAGGGGTAGTGAAAGAATGGACCACGCTTAAAAGTAATCTGAATACTGCACGACTGCCCTTTTGGGCATATTTCCAATTACGGAGTTACTTAGGGGGGACACCAAGAAGGGCTGCATGCAGTAGACCCCCCACGGTCTTGGAGTCGATCTGTCTTGAGGGCTCACGCTGTGTAAAACCTACATCTCAGGCTTATGTCTGGTTACAAAATGTGGAACATGGGGCCGATGATGCGCTCAGAGCGAGATGGTCAAAGGAGTTATGTATGGAGATCACACCTAAACAATGGAGGTTCGCCTGTATCATGATACACAAATGTTCGATAAGCACTGCAATGCAAGAAACGGCTTACAAAATTATGACCCATTGGTATAATACCCCGGCCAAAATGCATGGTTGGAACCCACAAATCCCGGACTCCTGTTGGAGGTGCAGCAATGAAAAAGGATCACTGGTACATATCTGGTGGCAGTGTCCACACATCGCACAATACTGGGACGATGTTATTCGGCTTATTAAACAAATTACTGACACGAGCATCGCCCTAAACGCAGCTTCATGCTTACTTCATGTCACTAATACATCTCTGAAGAGATATAAAAACTCTCTGACGAGACACCTATTGAACGCAGCAAAGTCTCTAGTACCATTATATTGGAAGTCTCAAAGGGTTCCATCCATTGCTGAATGGCTCAGGAGGGTCTCTGAGGTTTATACCATGGAGGAGGCACTGGCCCAATCAAATGATCAAGTGGAAAAACTCCATAAGATATGGCAGCTCTGGATACTTTTCAAGTATTCTTCTGCTTATCCGAACACTTAGGAGGCCCATTGGGAGTGTCGTGGGCCTGGACACGTTCACATCATAATGACTGTCACCCTGTTTCTTTTCTCTCTCTTCTTTCTAACCTGCTCTTGTCTTTGTTCTGGATTCTAAATGTTAAAATTAGGAATGGCTGCTTGGAGGAAATAGTTGCTGGCCTACTATCTGGACTAGTCAAGTGGAGGTTGGTCTTGCTTTTCGGCATGCTCCACTTCCTGGTTAGCGAAGGTAAAGTTAAGCCGCGTACACACGGCAGAGAACCTCGACAGGCAGAACACATCGTTCCGCCCGTCGAGGTTCTCTGCCGGCCGTCAGATTCGGCGACCCGCCCGTCGGGAATGGCAACCAGCCATTCATCCAGGCGGGCCGTCGAGCAAATAGAGAACATGCTCTCTATTTCTGCTTGACGGCATTCCCGACGGGATGCTCGCCGTGAGCGTACACACGGCCGAGGTTCTCGCTGGAATGCAGCTTCTAGCGAGGTTCTCGCTGGTTTCTAGTGAGAACCTTGGTCGTGTGTACGCCGCCTCACACTGTTGCCGCGCAGCAGAGGCCGGATGAATCTTGTTTCTGTTTCTTCTTGCCGATGTTATACAGTTGCAACTATGACTTGTACTTAATCTCTGTTCAGTGTAAAGCTGTATTGCTTTCTGACTTATACTGTAATGCTTGTTTTTAAAACAATAAACTTGGAATGTAAAAAAAAAAAAAAAGAAACCAATCAAATTCCAAGTTTTGTTTTTTAATCACAGCTTAATGGAGCAAGCCTAAGTCAAAAGCTGATTGGCTATCATGCACAGTTGCACCAGATTTTGCACTCTCCATACCATAGAATCCCTTAAACTAAGAGACCTAGGCCTTTTGGCATTACATTCTCTGTAGTATATGCCTTCGATGTTCTTCCATTTTCCAGAACACAATTGTATATTAGATTATTGTAAAAATAAAATATAATAAAATAAGAAACCTCAAGATATAAAGGAAATAAATGAAAATATTGAGTGAGTTCTGACAAATTGAGCAACATCAACATCTCTAAAAGATAGAAATAGCTTCACAATAGGTTTCTTCATCCATTTCAATTTCTGGAAAAATATACAAGAAAGTACAATACTTCTTATGAGTCATTGTCTTTTATATCACATAAACACATTGCATGATTTCCCAAAATGAGAAACCATATTATGACACATAAAGGTAGCAATGCAAAGTAAATGGCTTGGCTGTTTTCTTTAGTATTCTGCCTGCATTACACATCCTTTCAAAGCTTTCCACAAAAAAGGTTTTGTTGTGTGTAAATCTTCATTTTGTCAGCTTTATGCTTTATCCCATTCTGTCCAATGAGCTACTGACAGACAACTAGTTCACAATTTAGCGCTTATCTATGTCAAAATGGTGTTTGCATATAGATAGATGTCATATATTCTACAATAGTACATGCAATGCATCACAATATCCCAATTCTTTAGTAGTCACAGATGAGGAAAGGACAAAAGTTGCATTTGTATATACCCATTTTCGTGTGCAGCAGTTTTGGGCTGTTTGGTTTAAGCCTGGACTGTCATGTAGATAATCTATATCAACGTTCACACAGAAATGTCAAGTTGTCACAGACTGATATTTGATCCAATTTTATATTATATAGAAATGTAAGCCTTAAATAGAAATATTGCACATTTTCTATGTTAAATCAGAAATACCAGAAAACATCCAGCTCCCCTTTGCAATAGCACACTTTGTACAGTAAATTGCAGTATATTTTTTTTTATGGCACCTCAATGCACCATACCTCTACACATCAATGTACCACAACATACATGTGGTGCATTGTTGTGTGCTGCACCAAAAAACTTGCAGATCCTTACTTTTCTGTAGTTGTGCACTCTCAGCTCAATCTAAATGGTTGCTTTAGATCACACATCATATGTATGTTTTCTAAAGTCATATTATTTTTTTTTTTTAAATGATCGCTTAATAAAAAGCATTCTGATCTGCATTTTTCGCCATGGGCAATACCTTGATGAAACAATAAAAATTGTCATCAGGCATCTATTGAATAAGGATTATTGAACCTGCTGTGCATTAACTCTGCCTAACATCAGTCAACAGTTGTGTCAAGGTACTTTTGCCACAGGATAAAACAGGCATTCTCCCAACATCCACATTGGTAGATCTGAGATTTGAGTTTTCACCTGAATTTTACATGTTCGCAGTTTTCAGAAATGGCAGACTAAACAGCCTGTTCGTCCATCCGTTGATTCTCTGGCTGCTTCAATCAGAAGTCATTCATTTAATGGCAGCATCAATGATGCCCTGAGTGACGTTATTGACTAAATATGGTTATGATCACATTTGGTCAATGACATCAGTCAGCATTACCACCCCTTTGTTTGTATCCAGCTGTCGGCTAGGGAAATGTAATTTGTGGCAAGAATCCATTGGAACTTCTCGACAGGTTCGGGTGTTGTGTTTTGGCAGGTTGACAGCATTGTTCATTGTGATTAATGTGGATCTACATCGCTGGATGACACAATTGATGATGAAATGTATACCATTTAAGACAGAGCTCGAACCACTCACACTACACAGTAATCATAATTCCTTACTCATATACAATGTATAATAATTGCTGTGTTGCTCAAATAATGAACCTTTTTTTAACAAAGGTAACTTGTTCCAAAAGTTAATCTGATTTACAATTGTCCAAAGTTCACTTACATGCAAGAATATACCTTCTTTTTTCCAGATATCCTTATAGTGCTTAACACTCAGTGAGACCACCACCTATAAGAATTGACACTCATTGAAGATATCGGAATCCAAGCTATATGAGGACAAATGTGCTTTAATCAGGTAAAAAACAACATTAATATAGATCCCTACACCAAGTATAGCAACACACACCTCCTCTCCTCCAATGATTTATAGGGCTCATTCAGATGGGCGGTAAGCCATGTCCTCCGTGCTGAGCCGATGTCTGCTGCATGTGAATCTACTTCAGAACTTCACAAAGGCAGCCCATAGAAATTGATGCAGATCCAGTGGCTGCACAGACACAGTGGCATGTCAAAATTTGATGTGCGGCTGAAGCGAGTGCATAGATTTGAACGCAGACACTCCAGATTGCATGTCAAATTCTGACATGCAATTGTGTCCGTGCAGCTGCTGTGTTTGCATCCACTTCTATGGGCTGCCTGTATGCAGCTCTGATGTGGATTTCCATGCATCAGAGAGCAGTTCAGCATGAAAGATGGATCTCAGAACCCATCTAAATGAGCTCTAGATCTAAATCTCATGAGAAACTCAAACAAAATAGAAACTGCATAACGTGTATTACGGCTTTATTTAAAACTATAAAAACATTGCTTTACATTTGTTCACCTTTCCATGGTGCACAAGTTGCACTAAACTCTCTGAAACAAGTGTATCTGGCTTCCACAAAACCCACCTCTCAATCTCACAGGTATTGCTGACAGCACTGGTCTGTTTTCCTCCCCATACAGCAGAGTGCCAGTGGTCTTACAAATCCATATCCAGGTAGTATGGATTTTAAGGGTGCACGCCACACAAAAACATCATAGTTCCCCAAAAATCCATAGAAGCCCCTTATCTCAACATATAGCCTGGCTGCCCAGGAACGTGGAAGGATAATGAGAATGTGCTCTTCCCACCCCCAAATTTTAGGAGTGAACCCCCCCATAACTTTTTTTTTGTGGAGTCTTTTTAATTCATACTGAACCCTCATCCAGGATAATGGTCTGGTACAGATATAAAGGGGAATAAAACAAAGAACCTTGTTTTCTTTTAAAATGTCTTTGCATGCAGTTTTAAGGCATTTCTAAGCATGCAGAATGAATTGTGTATTTTTAATTTTACACTTTAATTGTTTTTAAGAAAGCCACTACTTATTGAACAACATTTTTAAATTATTTTTGCATTTGTACATCTGCCCATCTCATCTACTCATGCCTTTCCTTCCAAACCATTGCAAATTGTACTGTACTTGAAAACAATTACAAGGTTTTGCTTGTATAGACATCAAATTGGCTTGCATACTATGTCATTGTCTCAATTGTTTAAAAAATGTCCAGAGAATTGAACTTTGATCAGTCTGCTACACATTGGTTAGTTTCTGGCCACAGGCACTGTTTAGGGATGAGCCAATAGTTCAGTGTAAACCTGGGAATGCCCAAACTTTTAGGCCGCTGTTCAGCAGTAGCAGAAAAACATATACTGTATAGAAATTATATTTTTTATGTTATGCTTTGGGCTATTTTCCTATTTTTTATATATTGGGCTACTGCTAGCCGTCTAGCTCTGCTGAAGTTTATCATTTAACTTCAAGTAGGCCCTATGTTTGTTTATGAGCATTATATGTGCCCTGATCTTGATTTGATAATGGGGGTGCGGAGTCCACACCTAGAAGTAGGACAAGTACTCCCTGCTACTCATCAAATCTTTTAGGGGACATTCCTTATCCTGATGTTTTATAACTTCCTTATAAGGGCATTATCTTATTCTATATACATTAATGTTAATGAGAAATGTCCAAAGTCTGTTCTGTCTATTGCTTGGTATAAGATTGTAACTGTTTATCTTTAACTCTAATAAAAAAGATTTGAAAAGAAATTATATTTTTACCACTCCTATATATAACAACTTCTCTTTGTCAGTGGTTTCTAAGGAACCAATAGTTGCTTCCTACGAACTATTGTCATCACCAGGAATCCTGCCACATAAACAAAGGGGAGGGAAAAGCAATGCCTTCACTACACAAATATTGCCACCAGCCATGTTTAATCAATGATGTCACCACTATCCCAGCCCCTTCCGTTATATACCTGATGTCAGGAATGGGTAGAATTGAGATCAGCCTTGTGTGCCTGGTCATCATGTTTTTTTTTTTTTTTTTAGTAAGTCATTGGACTGAGGGCATCATGATTGACAATGGATTTACAACTAAGGACTTTTTTGCATTTTTTATAAATGTCCTGTCAAACATTTGGGTGTCTTCAAGGTTACATCTTTTCTTTTTTTGTGAACAAGTAGGTTATTAGGTACTCCATACTCATTCACATGGGGTTATGATATCTGGAGGGCTCCACATTTTGATAAGCCCCTGGCCCACAGATCCCCACAACCATATGCATTTGGAGGGGGATGCTACCAAATTTTTGTAATTCTTGTCTTAGAATGTGTTACAGCAAAAGTGTAATTTACAAAGAAATAAATTAAAAGAAGGCTACTGCTCCCAGCCAATTTTATTTTATTTGTGTTTGCATTGGTACAGCGACAATTGTCAAAACAATATATATTTTTTACTTTTTGCTAAAATAAATATCCCCGAAAGAAATGTCTTCATCAGTTTAGGCCAATATGTATTCTTCTACATATTTTTGGTAAAAAAAAATCACAATAAGCGTATATTGATTAGTTTGTGCAAAAATTATAGGGTCTACAAAATAGGGGATAGCTTTATGCCATTTTTATTATTCATTTTTTTACTATTAATGGCAGCGATCTGGACTGCGACATTGAGGCGGACAAATCGAACACTTTTGACACTTTTTTGGGACCATTGACATTTATACAGTGATCAGTGCTATAAAAATGCACTGATTACTGTGTAAATGTCACTGGAAAGAAAGGGGTTAACATTAAGGGAGAATCAAGGGGTTAAATGTGTTTCCTGGGAGGTGTTTATAACTGTGGGGGGGATGGGATGACTGGAGGAGGAGATCACTAGGAACAGCAGATCTCTCTCTCTCCTTCCCTGTCAGAATGGGGATCTGTCTGTGTAAATTGACATATCCCCATTCTGGCAGTCGTTCCCATGATTGCGGGTGGCTGGGGAACATCACGGCCGTCGGCCACACACATCGGGTCCCCTGCCATGCAGCGGGCACACGTGCCTCCTATGGCTCTTAAAGGAGTCAACATAAAGCTAAAGCGATTCACGAGAACAAGCTGACCTGCCGCAGTATAATGACGGCGGCTGGTCGGCAAGTGGTTAATATGTAAACTTGTCTCAGTAACTTGTCTGAGTAAGCTCAGGAAGCAGAGGATTTCGGCTAACATCTTTTCAATATTATCATTCTTTCTTTTCAAGTAGCTAAACATGGAAATGTATCTATGTAGGGAATAACAAATGCTTTGCAAGTGTCTTCTTCTTTTTACGGGGTTAATGAGGAGTCCATTTATCTTGGACTGAACATAAAGGTAATATGACTTTTGACTATCTATGAGATTTACCCCCACAATATATTTTCTGCAGTTTATTGCTTTGTGATGGCCAGATTTGCCATTCCTGGAGTGTAGTGTCAGCTGTTTTTCTTTTAACTAATGTTGTTTATACAGCTGCAGTGTGAGCCTTTCTTTTTTATTTTACATGAAACTATCTCAGAGCTATCAGTAACCAAAGAAATAACGTAGAACAACAAGAACAAGGATGTTTGGAATCTAAAATACGAAGCAGATATTTTTTACTGATCTTATTTCTTTACTTTTAAAGTAATGGCAATGTAATTGGAAAAACAGTTTGTGACCGTTCTGTAATTTTAATCCAAACGTTTTTATCTTTCAGAATGGGCAAATAAAAATTGTCCTATGTTTTGTCTACTAGTGTATGTGAGCTACAGTAATTAAATGTTAGGGAAAATACATAGATTCACATGAATCCCTTCTGGCCAGATAGTACTCAGGTGCATACACCCACCAGATTGAGAGGGCAAATTCTGCATACATGTAGATCCGGTATCCTGCAGAGCATGATGGTGTGGGAACAATGATGAAAGGGTTGAAAGGGTTCCAGCTACTTTCACATTTTATGAACAGTTTCTGTGGTTGGAAGATGTGAGGAAAAAAAAATCTAGATTACATCTAGCCTAGTGGTTCTTTAGAAATAAAATCTAGCTCATACACAGCTTTTTTTGGTGGTGGTTTAAAATAAAATAATAAATAGAATATATATATATATATATATATATATATATATATATATATATATATATATATATATATGTATATATATATATATATATATATATATACATGTGTATATATATATATATATATATATATATATATATATATATATATATATATATTTATAAATTGTTTGTTTTATTCTTATTTAATGTGTATTCCATATTTATTTACTTTTAAATATTACAATGAGAGAAGTTTCTCTTTTTGTACCAGTGGGAAAAATGAATGTCATCATGTATGGCATTACCTTTGAGCCTACATTTATACCAGACAATTAGTAAAATTAGGTCCCAGAGAAATGTCATCTTAACACCACGCAGCAAGCAATACCCCTTAAATCTTCCATTTATAAGTGGGCATGTTCCTTGAAAGCTTACGATGATTTCAACTGTAATTAGCCTAGAAAGGAAAAGTACAAAATCAATACCAGACCCTTATCTGAGCATGCCGCCTGTCTGGCCAGGAGAGGAAGGGACAGAGAGCGTTGTTCCATCTCTTCTGAACAATACAAGGCCACATGCCCTCAATCTAGGGTGGGTACCTAGGAAGTTGGTCACAAATCACCTTGTTGACAGAGACAAGGTCATATTTCCCACATCCCTGGCTTAGTATATGTACAAGTCTATGGAGAGGCTTGATGGAATCTGAAAGCCCCCTTTAGTATAAAGGAGATTCCCAGATATCCAACTCCCCTGGAAGAATGAGTAAGGGGTAAGTTCCCCCTGGTTACTCATTCACAAAAAAAAAAAAATTATGCTTTGTAAATAAACACATACATTATAGAAAAAGTCAATACTTATAAAAATGTCCTATGATGTCCAAATAATCATTTCCCACCAAGTAAAACTCCCACGATGGTCCTCTTCCTCGGACACTTGGTCGCCAATGACAGCTCCCTAATCTGCTGCTGAATGTAAGCAGCTGGGGTGCTGGCTGATGTCAGTTGTAAAATATGGTTAATGCATTTAGTGGTGGTAGTAATAGTCTTCATTATTTTCTTGAGTTCTTATGTTCAGTGCATAGAAAACTTATTTTATTTTTAAAAAGTTTTGCATTGTCTGATAAATTCTGCTAATGTATGAATGGCTTATAGAGTGCAATAATGGATCAGATACATGTTATCATCATATTTGTTGATTTGTTTGTCACCATTCTTTTCACTAGTGTTGCCCATAGGAGTCTTTTTTCATAGTAGTTTATAATTAATTGAACTGATTTTTATATAGCAGGATTTTATTATTTTTTCTCTCAGCAGATCTGGGGCGCAATGTTAGGTACCTGCAGACAATTCCTACAGCTTTCTGCCCATACCTCTGTACAGACTCTCTGAATGATGTAGGAAGTGTCAATGAACTACAAAAGTGCTCACAGAACTCTCAGGCCACGTACACACGACCGGTGTCCTTGGCAGAATTCAGCAAGAAACTCGATGGGAGACGTATTCTACTGAGGAAACCGGTCGTGTGTACACTTTTGCTGAGATAACTGTCAAGGAACTCGTCGAGCCAAAAAGAAAGCATGTTCTCTATTTCCTCGACGGGCAATGGGAAAAAAATTGACAGCCGTTCAATGAACTCGACGGGGAAAATTATGTGTTTCGCCCGTCGAGTTTCTGGGTCATGTGTACGCGGCCTGACAGTTGATTCAGAGAGAAGAACCCCTGCCTGCTATTATAGATTAGGGGATTGGGGAGGTGCGCACAGGTGTTGCATAGTAACATGTTACACATAACAAGCTAAGCTGTCCCTTAGTCTGACCATGCACTATACAATTTTTTTACTCAACTTTCCTTTATATTAACCAAAACCATAAACTATGAGGTCAAACCTAAACCCCTTTAATTTGTATGCAGACAGGCCCTTGCACTACATATTTGAAGGTGAACCTAAAGGAAAATGAAAAAGAAAATTGTATAGGGTATGGCCAGCCTTAGGCACATGTGCCAAATCATTAAAAATATTTCAATTCCATTTGGCAGGGGACAATCGATTTTTTTTTTCCACATCAGCTTGTATCCGACCTTCCGAGACCTGCTCATGGTAGGTTGCTTACGTGTCTCTATTTGACTGTGTCGCATCATCTGTGGTGGTACTTACTATTTGTATTGTGGATTTTAACCTTTTTTTTTTTTTTTATATTTGTTACATAGAAACACTATAGATGCCGCGTATCCCTTACGTAGAGCATGACTTTGGCTAACTGCCACTTTCCCAGCACCTAAGAAAATACCCTTATGTTTTCCTTCCCCCCTGACCCCCCCCCCCATATCGTCCTTCCGCCCCCTCCCCAACCCCACGGTCCCTGGGTCGGCAGGCACTCTAATCTAGTTATGTATTTGAAAGGTTACATCAAAAGTTATAATTTTTCGCTCGAGGTACCGCTGGGGCTCTATATTCCTTTATGCTCGCAGCTGCTCCGCGTAGCTCCATGTCTTTTTAAATGACTTCCACTTACTCCATTTACCATGAAAATCCCCACCTCTCTCCGCTATACTTTCTTTCATATCCTCCATTCTATAGGTTTCCTCGACTGCATCTATCCACTCCCAAATCCGTGGGCTCTCTGTGGCCTGCCAGTTTTTCGGAATAAGCCGTTTTGCGGCGTTCAATAGATGTGGCACCAATGACTGCTTGTATTTTTTGATGCTCTCACAACTACCATGGAAGAGTACGGTCCAAGGATCTCTTTTTATTTCTATGCCTGTGATCTTTTTGATACAGGTCAAAACCTCCTCCCAGAATTTCTGGATTTTCGGGCAAGCCCACCACACGTGCGCCATAGTGCCCCTGTCCACACATCCTCGCCAACACTTGGTCGACGAGCCGGCACTGAAATGGCGGGTTTTATCAGGGGTGATATACCAGCCCGTGATACATTTATAGTTGGTCTCAGCTGTGCACTTGTCAGTGGCGGAAGAATGGGTCAGTTTCATTAATCTAGAAAACGTGTTCACCCCTCTAGGTAATCCTAATTCCCTTTCCCATTTCTGTACAAATGGGGGTTCCCCCTGTGACTCCCCCCTAACCAATATCTTATAAAGTTTTGAAATCGTGCCCTTAAAGTCCTTGAGGTGACAAATTTTCTCTAATGGAGTCCTCCAACGTCCGTAATGGCTTGGGGAGGTGTTGGACAAAATGATGGAGCTGAATATACCGCCAATTATTAAGTTCCCAAGTGTCAGTTTTGGATTGCAACTCCTCATATGTCCTAATTTTTCCCTCCTTAGTTATATCTCCTAGGTGTATTTTGTCTGATTTTATCCAATTCCCTCCCATTTTTTTTTCCCCTGGTGCAAAATACGGGTTTTCTTTCAAATTTAATAGTGGAGAATTATATTTTTTGTCTATTTGTGTTAGTGCCCTATCCCACGTTCTCAAAGTTTCTCGTGTCAAGTGAAAAATATTTTTATCTAGTGCTCTACATTGTGTAGGAATCCAAATAAAATTACCCAAAATTAAGTTAGCTTGTGTCATTTCCAATTGTACCCATCTATTCTCTATTCTATTCCTGACCCATTCCACCACCCATGACAAAACAGCAGCTTGATGGTATTTCCTGATGTCGGGCACTGCTAGACCCCCATATTGCTTATCTTGTTTCAGGATTGATAGGGATATGCGATGTTTTTTATTTTTCCACGTATAGTTCATGAGTATTGAATTAAGTATTCAGAGGTACTGTGGAGGTAGAGCTATCGGGATCATTTGGAATTTATATACGATTTTGGGAACTATTATCATTTTTAACATATTTATGCGGCCTATCCACGAAACAGGTTTGTTTATGATTTTTTTAACATCTCTTTTTATCTCATTTAGTAGTGGGATATAATTTATTCTATAAATCTGTCTGTCCGAGTTCGCCAATTTTATCCCCAGGTATTTTAGTTCTTTTTTCCAAGGGGCAGAACAGACCTCTTTTACCTGCCCTATTTCCATTTTATTGAGGTTTATATTTAATATTTCAGATTTAGTTATATTAATCTTAAAGTTGGAGATGGCCCCGTACTCTTGCAGGATTGTCATTAACCTGGGGATTGTACTAAGTGGTTTTAAAAGATAGAAAATAATATCATCAGCAAAGGCTGATAATTTATGTTCCTCATTTCCTGCTCTAACGCCGTTAATCTCTGAATCATTCCGAATCGTGGCTAACAATGGTTCCAGGGATAGTATAAAGAGCAGTGGCGATAATGGGCACCCCTGTCGGGTTCCGTTCTTCATTTCCAAGGTCTCTGATACTGTTCCATTTATTTTAATTTTTGCGGTAGGACGGTTGTACAAAGATTTTGTCCAAGCGATCATCCTTTTGCCCAGACCCATCGTTTCCAGAGTCTGCAGCATGAGTCCCCAGTCCACCCGGTCGAATGCTTTTTCAGCATTCACCGAGAGGAATAAACCTGGGGACCCCTCCTGCCTTATCTTCTGGATTAGTAGGAGTGCCCTTATGCCATTGTCTCTGCCCTCCCTCCCAGGGATGAAACCCACCTGATCTGGGTGTACTAGGAGATGCATAACGCTTTTCAGCCGCTCCGCAAGGATTTTTGCGAATAGCTTAATATCAGAGTTCAATAATGCTATCGGTCTATATCCTGAACAAAGTAAGCTATCTTTCCCTTCCTTTAGTATTATCGCAATGGAATCGGAGAGGGCATCCTGACTTGTTTCAAACGCGGATCCCAAGCCATTGAAATAATTACATAGCCTGGGAATCGATATCTCGCTGGGGACAATCGATTTTAATAATGCTTTAAGGCCAGCATTAAAATGCTACATTTCATTACATACGATGTCTGGGGATGCCCTTAACATGCTTGTGATGTGACTGCACAGTGTATACAACCTACTACAATACAGATGACATTTACAAAAGAAGAAAATGCTATTTCATTTGCTAACAAATTACAGCTTTTGGCTGCTTACTTCTGTTTGTAAACAAATGGCCAGGATTCCCTTTCATTATACCAGACCCCTATCTTAGATGAAAGTCCAATATAGAAAGAAAACTGTGTGGTGTTCCACGCAAATTTATTACCAGACCCTCTTCTGAGCATGCTGTCTGGCTGCCAAAAAAGGGGAGGAGGATATGGAAAAGAGCATGCATCCTCCTGAACCATGGCAGACCACATACACTTAACATAATGGGGAATTACCTTGCCAGGGCAAAATTATTTCTGTGGCAAAGCACTTTGTCCCCATGTTTATAAGGATAATGGCCTCTTCCCCACAATCCTGGCCTGGGCAGGGGGCTTACGCTAAGGGGGCATCCAGATACTGCTCCCATGTGAATAAGTAAGGAATATATAGTACTCCTTCTCTTTCACGCAAAAAAATGGAAACAGTAAATAAATATACTTACCCAGTTTTGAGTGGTTTATTAAAAAAAATTGTAAAAATGTTGCTCAATGTAAAAGTCACATCAATGATGATGAATAACACATTCGGAGCCCACCGTAATAATCATATCCTATCTTATTGCTAACTCACAGCGAAAGACAGCTGTGGTGCCTGCTGCTAAAAGTATACAAAAGGGCAGGGCCTTGGGTGGCATTAATTGACTAAATATGGCTACAGTCTTATTTAGTCAACATCGTTGCCCAAATATAGTCATGTGGTCATTTTTGTTCACTGATGTTATGTGATTCCTGCTCCCATAATACAGTAGGTGACCGCGATATTGTGTCAATCTCGCTCCCTTTCTCAACAAGATTGAACACCTGCGGGAGATCGCGGGAGCCAGTGCCGAGCTGGCTTGCCGTGATAGAGGCAAAGCCGTCATAGAAGCGACGGGGATCCGACGTGGATTCCCGCCAATTCTACATGTGGGGAGCGTTTTTTATGAATCCTGAGGGGGAACTCCCCACCGGATTTTAAATAAAAATCCGGCATGGGTTCCCCCCTCAGGAGCATACCGGGCCCTTAGGTCTGTTATGGGTTGTAAGGAGACTCCCCTACGCCGAAAAAACGGCATTGATGTCCCCCCACAATCCATACCAGACCCGTATCCAAAGCACGCCGCCCGGCCGGCCGGTCAGGAAAGGAGTGGGGGCGAGCGAGCTCCCCCCCTCCTGAGCCATACTGGGCAGCATGCCCTCAACATGGGGGGGTCATGTGCTCTGGGGCAGGGGGGCGCACTGCGGCCCCCCCACCCCAGAGCACCCTGTCCCCATGTTGATGAGGACAGGGCCTCTTCCCGACAACCCTGGCCATTGGTTGTCTTAGGAATAACCCACTTAAATCTGACCAAACAAGAGTCTAATAGGCATGATTTTTTTTTAAATAAAATTATAAATTATAATATAATAAATAATTATAACAAATGATAATATAATTATAGTAAAAATTATTCAATAATGTAATCAACTCAAAATCACTGAAATTTCCTCAGTTGCAGAATTGTCGCTGTCATTACTTTTTTTTTATGACAAATTTCCCCACAAATCACTTTTTTTAATTCTGCAAGTGATTATAATTTATTATCGCTGTTTTTTAGCTGCTCTAAAACCATTTTTGACATAAAGGGACACTTTTGGTTGCTATGGACAATCTACAGTTTACAGGCAGAAAGAACCGTTTTTATTTTATAAAAGAACATGTAGTGCACTGGGCAGACCACTAGGGACAAGGGGGGTGTGAAAATGTAACCCCAAGTCAGACTCGGGAATACTGCCAGGGGGGTTAAAAAGTAAAAATATTTCTCATTCATTCATATGACCATTCAGACACAAAAAAAAAAGAATAGAAAAGAAAAAAAAAAAAATTCCCTTCCATTTGTTCCCCTTTATAAATACTTTTTTCAAGTTCGCTGAGGATCCGAAAGGCTAAGCTTAATTGAGCAAGCTGAAGTTAGAAGCCGATTGGCTACTATGCACCGTTGCACCAGATTTTGCTCTCTCCAGTTTTAGTAAATCAACCCACATGTCTGAGCTTTCCTTGATATTAAAGAATGTTTCTAAACAGAGGAAGCAGTTATTACACAGGACACCCAGAGTGCCCCATAGCAGGTGCATTGACTCTCTGCTTGCATTAATTATTCAGGAATTTGTGTACACTGATATAAATCAAATGTTTGTACAAAGGTGTCATTTTATGTTCTTCAGCCTAGAGAATAAGGGTGATATGTTAAGCAGTATATTCTTTTAGCACTGTAACAATTTACTATTTTCCAGAACTCCTGATGTCCTCTTACATCCTTAATTGGTAGACAATTGCCATATCTACTTAATAAACTGCATATGCATGTTCTGGAGTCTAATTTATGCAAAGGCCAAATTATGTTTTCGTCCCTTCAAGAAAAAAAAATCACTTCTTTCAGAACAAGCAAATTTATTGGAATTTTTAATAAATGCACAAGGACTGAACGGACCTTTCCAAACTGTTCCCTGGCATCAATGTAGTTATCTAAAAATGAAGAATAAATCTACATGAATGCTATGTTGCATAAAAGATCTTTCATTTGTCTCCCATATCAACCTGATTACATTATGAGCAAGACACATTAAAACAGAGCACAGATTTTGATGTACATCATTTTACATGCCGGAATTTAATCAGGAATGTCGCATTTATTAATATAAGGAGATACTCTACAATTAATAGGATTAGCAAAGAAAAGAGCAAAAGTAGCAGTCTGAGGCACAAGGGCAGCGAGAAATAGAAAAATATTAACATTTTACAAGTGTACTGTTTTGAAGAAATATTATAACTGATATTCCCTTCAACATGACCTCTGCATTGGAGAATACATTATTTGAATATCATTTTAGTTATTTTAGATAAAAGGGAGTGTGTTAAATCTTCTGATGACAGTGAATGACTTTCAATAGGAGGCATTCACAAAATGTATAAAGTAATGCAGCTTTGAACTGAAAATTTGATTTTTCTTTATTTTTTTTTCTTCATTAGTAAAGGGGAGTAACTATGCTTAACTTGGCATAGAAGTAATTTTTTTTTTTCACATGCGCAATAACCACTAGTTAAAAACAGTCCTTTACAATGAAACAACAGATCAGGAATATAGTATTTTAGCACTCAATTTCTTACAGAAACACTTATATTTACAAAAAACATACTATACGGACAAGTTCATTAATTGTGAAATTTCTCCTGCAGGTTCTTACTTACCTCATAGGTACATTTTTATATACAGTAATGTATAGGTTTTAAAAGACATTCACCCATCCAGTTCAACATTTGTGTGTGTGTTTGATTTTTACTTTGTAACAATTTGTATAGCCATGAATTCTTGTTATTCAATTGCTATGGCCTCCAACTCTGTCTACAGTCCGGTTGCTAAACATTTAGCTCCATGCTACCCTGTCCTGAGCATCAATATCCCATATGAATTAGTGGATGTTACTCCTGAAGTACAGGAAGGTTCTATTTATTGCTATGAGCCTTGAATATTCAAGTGTGGGCAGCCTGGCACCAGATTTATACTAGCTGGGCTGAGGATGGTACAAGAGGCTGAAGCCATTGGAGGTAAAAAGTACTTTGCAGAGGTGGTGGTAAAGGTTAGTGTATACAGAAAACTAGGAAAAGCAGCTGGGGATGTTGCCAGCATCAAGATTGCTTTAGGGACAGCTTTTATAAATGTATTATTGGATTCCAGCTTTAAAACGATTTAGTCCTGGGCCAGTCACCTTACATATCCATTAAGCAAGAAAACTATTGTGACGTACCTGGTAGGAGTCTGAAATGACCCAAGCCCCACTGGAAATGGAACAGATGGTGGCTAGGGTCAGGAGGAACATGAGTGCCTCTAAGTGTTGCATTCAGAACTTGTAAGTTGAGTTGCAAGTACAGGCAGAGCATCTGATAATAGAAATGGAAATGGATTTGGCACTGTTGGTTTCAACAGAGAAACATGGAATACTGGGTAAATTTTCAGGTTCTTGGGCAACACTAATTTAAATGCTACTGCATTAATATTCCTTTTGACTGGAAAAGGACCCAAAAATTTGGAACCACGTTTCTTTGAGGGGCAACTTAGTTTCAAGTTTGCTGTGGAAAGCCAGACCTTGTCTCCAGGTTCAAGATTCAAATTGCCTATTTTCTTTTTGTCGAAAAACTTCTTATTATTTGCCTGGGTCTTGGAGATTGTATCCTGTAGTACTGGACAGTTCAGGCAAGAAAGAGGGGTGGTACCCATAATTGGCAAAAAAGGGTGATTGTTTGGTTACTGAATGGATGAAATTATTGTATGAAAATTTTGCAAGTGGGAGAAGTGATAGCCAATCATCCTGTGCAAAAGAAGAAAAACACTGTAAGTACTGCTCAAGGGTTTGGTTGGTCCTTTCCATCTGTCCATTGGTTTGTGTATAGTATGCTGTGGAAAGGCGGAGTTCAATGTTCAATGCTTCACATAAGGCCCTCCAAAATCTAGAAGTGAATTACACCCCTTGGTCAGAGATGATGCTGTCAGGGATACCATGTAACCTTACAATCTCCTTGATAAAAGCTGAGGCAGTCTCAGTGGCAGAAGGAATTCCTTGTAGAGGTATAAAATGAGCCATCTTGGTCAGGCGATCAACCACAACAAAAATGGTGGTGAAGTCTTCAGATGGGGGAGTTCAACGATGAAATCCATGGAAATCATGCTCCATGGTTTCTCAGGTACAGGGAAGGGGCTCCAGTAGACCCCATGTTCTGGCTCTGTCTGTTTTGTTTGCGAAGGCATGTAACACATGATTTAACATATTTCTTGGATTCCTGCATCAGGTTTGGCCACCAGAATGTACAGGAGATCAAATCGGCTGTCCTGCGAATCCCAAAGTGACCCGCTAGGGGGTGATCATGAATTGCTCAAGGATAAAGATTTGCTTCTTATGAAAGTACAGGCCATCCCTCAGTTGAAGAGCCAGATCTTTGGAAGGTGGTTGGTTTACCACATTTGTTTTTATTTGTTACATCAAATCTGCCTGAAGAAGTAAAAAATTATTGGCTGGTAGAATAGTATCAGGTTCTGAGGATGCAAGTGAGTCACTGAACATGCAGGGACAAGGCATCTAGTTTCCCATTCATTGAGCCAGGACATTCTTCAAGCGCAGGCCTGATAGCCAGTAGCTCTCGGTCACCAACATCATAGTTCCTTTTGGAAGGATTTCATTTCTAAGGCCTTGTACACACGACTGAGGAACTCGTCGGAAAAGACACATCGTTTTCCTCGACGAGTTCCTTTTCAGGCTTGTCGAGAAACTTGACAAGCTATCTTTGCATACACACTGTCAAGACCAAATCTCCTTGTTCTCAAACTTGGTGACGTACAACCTATAGGACGACAGGGGGAGTTCGATTCCACTGACACAACCCTTGGGGCTGCTTTTGCTAATCTCATGTTACTGCGTGGTAAGTAAAAGTTTGGTAAGAGACATTTGCACTTTTCAGTCTGTTACAGCGTGACAAATGTGCTATTCCCATTACGAACAGTACTTTTACCAAAGGTGCGCGGGTTTCTAAGCATACACACCATAGACATGTGCAGACTGGAATATTTTGTTTCGTTTTTTCTTTTTCGTTTGGAAAATAAATTTATTTAGTTACTCCCGAATATTGTTTTGATTTATTTTGTTTTTCGTTGGGGAATAGCTTTCATCCAAAAATTCAACAATACTTGGTTTCTGCCGAATGGTCAAAAGAATATTCGACGGAACGTCAAATCTTTACAAATCGTACATTTCCATTCGAATAATCCACCTACAAGAATTCTAATGTTGTATGACTAGTATTAATGTCAAATCTATTCTCTATAATGTCGAATCTTTTTTCTCATGAATCAAAATCTATTCTCTGTAATGTCGAATCTATTATTTCTATAGTGTCGAATCTTTTCTCTATAATGTCGAATCTTTTCTCTATGATGTCGAATCTTTTCCCTATAATGTCGAATCTCTCTATATCGAATTTTTACTGCAACGAAAATGAAAATAAAGCATTTTTTATGTCGGATCTTTCGGTTTTCGTTTCTTGCACTTTCGTTATCGTTTGTTAAAACGATAACAAAAAAAAAAGATTTTCGGCCGAAAATGCATTCTAACAAAAACGAATGCACATGTCTAACACACCAACGTGTTTCTCGTTGAACACCAGCCCGATGAGGAAATTGAGACTCCCGTTGACAGTTTTCTCGATGAAAAGCATACACACAAAGGTTTTCCTCAGCAAAAAAGCTCTCCCACCAAATTTCTTGATGGATTCTGTCGAGTTTCTTGGTCGTGTGTATGAGGCCTTAGAGAAAAAAGCCACAGGGTGGAGCAATGATTTTGGGACCTTGGCTTTGAGATAAAATAGCATCTACCTCCAAAATATAGGCTAAGAATGGATCAGGATGCTTCAAGATGGGAGCTAAAGTGAATAAAGCTTTTAACTGTTCAAAGGCTGTTCGGGCTTCTGGGGTCCATCGGAAGGGAACATGCTGTTTCGTTAACTGAGTAATGGGAGTGATGATGCCAGAAAAGTTCTTGATAAATTTTCTATAAAAGTTGGCAAATCCCACAAACCTCTGAACAGCTTTCCTGTCTGCAGCGGCAGTCCATTCCAAGACAGAAGTGACTTTCTGTGGGTCCATGGAAATACCCTCGGCAGAAATGAGTCCCAGGAAATGTACAATTTGTTTTTCAAAGTCACACTTTTCAGCCTTTGCGTAAAGGCGGTGTTTCCTGCAGTCGACCCAAAACTTTCTTAACACGTGTCTGATTGGGATTCTAAAGATTCATTGAATATAAGGATGTTATCCAAATATACAATGAGGAATAAATCAAGAAAGTCCCGAAAAACGTCATTCACCAGATGCTGGAATGTGGTTGGCGCATTGCAGAGTCTGAACGGCATGACTCAATACTCAAAATGGCCAAAGCTTGTCTGGAAGGCCGTCTTTCATTCATCTCCTTCCCTGATTCTGACAAAATTATAAGCACATCTCAGGTCCAATTTGGAGAACACTCGTGCTCCTTGCAGTCTTTGAAAGAGTTCATGGATCAGAGGAGGGGGTACCGATTTTTGACAGTGACCTTGTTAAGGTCACTATAGTCTACACAGGGCCTTAAGGTATGGCCTTTTTTTTCAGCAAAGAAAATACCGGCACCTGCTGGTGAGGTGGAAGGCTGGATGAACTGTTTTTCAAGACTCCCATCAATATAAGTACGCAGGGCTTCCAGTTCAGGCTCAGGGAGGGGATAAATCTGACCAAACCAGATCTTAGCTCCTGGTAAATGTTCAATAGGACAATCATATGTCCTATGAGGAGGAAGAGTGTCTGCACCCTTCTTGTTAAACACATGCAGATATTTGTGATAGGCAGCAGGGATGAAAATAGAGGTTTCATGGTCAGGGTGGATACCCAGGATGGGCATGGTGTTGGCAGTCTTTTCCGGAAGGCAATGCGTCTGGCAGTATTTGGAAGAAAAAGAGATCTCCGGTAAGCCAATTAATGTGAGGATATACTCAACCACGGAATGCCAAGGATGACACGGAACGTTTGGGAAGCTATGACATCCAAACGGAGGAGTTTTCTGTGGCCTGAAGAAGTCTGGCAAAGAACAGGTAAAGTCTCTTTAATAACCAGGCCTCATTTAATGCTGGAGCCATCAGCCAGATGAACAAGAATTCATTGCCTCTTGGCACACACAGGTAGCTGATGAAGAGAGGCAAATGCAGAGTCCACAAAACAGCTACAGGCCCCAGAATCTATGATTGCAAGTACTAAAAACTGTCTTTTCGGAAAACTGGAGCATGATAGAAAGAGAGACATGTGACAAATCCTTCCCAGGGAGATGCATGTGAGGCTGATGGGATAAAGACCTGCAAGTTGGAGAGTGCATGGTTACATTGATCAGATCTTCCAGGGATGCTGGGACTCCCACTCTGGCAACCCCATATTTTAAGGAGTCAGAAAGTCCTAGTCAAAACTGGTGGCGAAGTGCAGAATGATTCCATTTGGTATCTGCGCTCCAAACCCGAAAGTCAGTTAGGTAATCCTCAACATGTGTGGAAAAGTGTAGCGCTAATATTGACACAAATAATGATAATACAATAAAGATTAAATCATGCAACACCACATGTGAATGAATGGTATTCAAAAGTCCATAAATGTTTTGAATGAATCGGTGAGTCGGTTTCTTTGAGTAAAACAGATACATAAAATCCAGTGCATAAAGAAGTGAAAAATCCACCACCGCTTATGACAAGGGGCTTACCGGACCGATTGGACCTAGACAGGCATATACCCACTAGGCCAATCAAGCTTTGTTAAAGTTGATATACTGAAGCGGGTACACCATACACGTCATGCGATTCGGTATCAATGAAGGCAAACCTCAGACAGATGATTCAAAAATACTTCCCAGCAAGCAGCAACTCTCAACAGATCACTCAGAGGGCATATCAGTACTCCAACCGATAAGCATGAAAAAGAGAAGGCAAGGCGTACATAGCGTAATTCCGTAATAAAAATCAATATTTATTATAAAGAGAAAAACTCACATTTTGCAATGGTCAATAGAGCTTATAGAAAAAGGGTAGCAGGAACAACAGTAGTCCATCCCAAGGTAATCCTCAACAGGCCTTGGACCTTGCTGCAATTTGCCAAGCATGGATTCAGCTGTTTGTTGGCAGAAGGGATCAGCATATAGCTGAGCCATAGCTGAGAAGAATGAATCCGTAGCTGTCAGAACAGGGTCATGTTGTTCCCGGAGACGATGAGCCCAGGAAAGTAGTTTGTTCTGTAGTAGCGTGATAATAAACCCCACCTTGATGTCCTATGATGCAAAGTATTGGGTAACGGGGAAAAGTAAAAGTCACAGGAGTTCCGGAAAATACAAAACTTCTTGCGATCTCCGGAAAATCGTTCAGGTATAGGCAACCTGGGTTCTGCACAATATTCTAATAGCACAGAAATAGATCTGTAAATGTCCTCTGGTGGAGAGACCTCCCTTTCAGACTCCATCCATAGCTGATTGGTACTGCCATGTACCTGGTAGGAGTTTAAAATTAGGAGGTCTCCCTTGTATTTCCAGCCCAAGTCCCACTGGAGGTGGAATAGATGGTCGCTAGGGTCAGGAGGAACATGAGTGCCTGTAAGTGTTGCTTGCAGAACTTATAAGTGGAGTTGCAGGGTTGCAGGTGCAGGCAGAGTATCTGATAAGGAACTGGACCCAGGGAAGCTGAGGGGATGACAGACAGCCCAGGCACTCAGAGACAGCATTGAGCCAAGCAGGAGACAGGAGCAAGGTCACAGGGATAGTCGGGTTCAGTAACAGGCAGGTAGCGAGGTAATCAGGGTATAAGCAGAAGCAAGGTCAGATGGGAAGCCAGGATCAGAAACCAGTAATCAGAGAAATCAGAGTCCAAAAGCAGGGTTGTGGAAAGCCAAGGTTCAGCAACGTGAATCAAGCCAGATTTACAGGGTTCAGAATATCAGGACACAGCTGAAGACCAGTCAGCACTTGTCAGAAGTCAGAGCATCCTTTAAATAGGCCTTCTGGTGCCAATTGTGGCCAGGGGTGCGCTCCTGCGCATGCATGTAGTGTGATGTGCATGCACGATTTGGCACATATGGGAATCTGCCATTCCCCGTAAGTGTGCACATGCGCATGTGTGCGTGCCAGGCACATTCTAACAGTCCTCTTACCACTATACAAGAACACTGAACTGATGATGTTCTGCAGCACATCTCTGTGCATTTTAGGGAGATCTAACTGCTAGGAAAGCCCTAAGGAGCAAGCCTGCACATGTGTCACCATTGGAAGAGGATTCCTATGATAATATACACAGAAGAAGTGGAGCTGAAAGCACCATCATGGGATTCTAGAAGAGGAGGTTCGGGGCCGTTCTGTGCAATACCATTTAGGTGTAACATTTATTATTTGAAAAAAAAATACTTTACAATACTTTAATAAAGCAAAGTGACCCAAATCAGCCAAAGCTCCTTTGTCAAAGATCTGAACTCAGTAGGCTGAAATCTGGTAGGTATATTGTATAATAAATTGATCTTTGACTTACTTTTTAAAGCAAGTTCAAGGTATTTAAATATGCACCATTATGTAATTCAGCAATATTATACCATAGTCTTTTAATAAATTAACAGTCGTGTATGTGTTTACACTTTAAACCCTCTTCTTGTTGTCAATATAGAAAGAAAACATACTCCTCATCTATCAAGTATTCTTGAATTACCTTCTATGAATATTCAATGATTTAATATGCACATTTTGCTATCTTCCGTGCATCTCTCCGGATTTACATACATCAGAAACTTATGAATCTTACAAGAAGAATCGTTTCTCCATGAAAAATGCTATTTTTCATTAGATATGTGTAAATGAGTTCAAGTAGCAGTGCATTTGTCATTAACAGCCATCATTAACATATTTGTTAATTATTTCAGATTCTCTTTGTGGTTATCTGCATTGTTCTAGGCAATGGGCCTGGGGCAATGTGTCATGGTTATCCGATTCACTGAAAAACAATTCATGCAAAAATGTGTGACAAATTGCAATGACATGGGGTTCTTATGATTGGTTGTGAACACTGGATTGACAGACTCCTAACTACCTTGTGCACAGACAAGAAGTTTTTTGCTATTTGATATGGAGTGTTGGGAAACACGATACATTGTTCAGGTAGGAATTCAATAAACTAAATATATTTTTCTTATCCCTATGACTTGGTACACTCAGTATGCGGAAAACAAGATAGGTAAAATTATATCATGTTCTGAAACTTTCCAGGTTGTTACAGGTTTAAAATAAAGATTGCACATTTTTTCCCTTAAGCCTCATACAGACGCTTGGTTTACTCGGCAAGAACCAGCAAGAAAACTGCTGCAGAGCTACTGAGATACCGAGCGTGTGTACGAGGCTTTCAGGTTTCTCGACAAGAAAACTTCCCAGAATCTAGACAAGAAAAATAAAGAACATGTTCTCTATTTTTCTCGTTGTGAGATTCTCGGCAGTTTTCCTGCCGAGAAACCAGAGAGTGCGTATACTTACCTGTCGCTGTGGAAACCTGCACATCGAAATGACTTTGACACATGTGCAGTAGCTTCCTAGGCATAGGTAGGGTGCAGCAAGATGGCGGCGGCGGCATTGAATGTGATAAGCGCATGCTCGTCGTAAGCGATGACTTCACCGCGTTCTTGCCTTTCAAGAGAACCGCGGTTCTTTTGAAAGGAGTGTCTGCACACTCGGGTGGCAAGAGATTCTTGCCAAGAATCTAGTCAGGGAAAACAAAGTTTTTTCCTGACCAGATTCTGACCCGTGTGTACAGGGCTTCACTGGAACATTCATGCTTTCCTTGTGACACATGGTTGTCCTTATTCATTTCTGCAAGTTCATACCTGTTTTTGGCATTAAACTTCTGCATGCCCATCTGTGCCCCCCAGATGGCAAACCCCCTTTTTTATTTATTTTTTATAAAAATATATATTTTTTAATATAATTTTATTTTATTTTTTATTAAAGGGACAATTTTTTTTTTTAGGGGTCTGGAGGTCCCCAGGGGCCCAGAGATCCCCCGGGCCCCGGGTGACAACCCCCCTTTTTTTATAGAAAAATAATATTTTTATATATATATATAGATATATATATATATATATATATATATATATATATATAGATATATATATTGTAGGATTGGTGGATCAGACTCCAAAGGTAGGTGCGTTTTCCAGTGAGTACGCCAGTCCAGAACTGAGTTTTTAAGAACCTGGTAACCCACTTTTATTTAAAAGTACAAAAGTTCACAGATACATAAGCAGCCCTCGCAGGGGGTTCCACCATTACTGTATCTTGCAAAGTCAACAGATTAGCTTCCTAGCTTTCATTCTTGCCATCCGGCTTTTTCAGGCCTGTAGCCTAGGCCTAAATTCTGTTCCTCAGAACAAACAGTTTCCCAGAGTTAAGCTCAAACCTAGCATTCTCCTATCAGCGTCTTGCTGCTCAATAATTAAGGATATTTGCCTATTACAGACAGACACTCAGCCTCTGACTTCTCTCAGAGAGATTGGGAGTCAGTGGGGTGGGGCTCTGATCCATGGCAGGTCAGAACTAAAAAACCCAGGACACAGCTGTGCAATTAGTGTGTCTTTCTCTCCAAAATCTGGCGTAACCCAGCAGACTTTCACATAGCATAGAGTCCCATCCTTCCATTATATATATTATATATATATATATATATATATATATATATATATATATATATATTGTGACAAAGTCGTAGAAATAGCGATAATGTCATGCAGCAAAGTCGCTGACCTTAAGCAATAAATATGGCTTTATTGCACTCAAAAATAAATAATACAAAAACAAAATGGCCTACTCCAATTTAGGAGGCTAACTGACAGTAGTGTCCCTCACTACACTGTACTGGAGGGGCTATTCCGGCCTCCAATACAAAACAATCAGAATACCAGTCCAAAATAAACAAATCTATGACAGACCTTGTTCCTTCCATGCAGACAGTTTCCAACCTGTCCGTCCAGCTCAGCATACCTCTCACACTGAGCTCTCACTTCCCATTTCCCTACCAGGTGACTGTTAATTAATAGGGGGAAGAGAGGAGGTTTACCTGTTGGCCAGGCTTAACCCCTTCCAGGGCAGGGAAAACTGACCTTTCCAGCCTCTCACTGGTGTACATACAATCGTGTACCCTGTCACACATCCTCCCCCCCAGCTTAACACTTGGGTGGGAAGCGGCCATCTCTACAAACCCATGCACTCGGGACAGAGCATCTGCATTACTGTGGAGGAGACCTGCCCTATGTCGTACCACAAAAGTAAAGGGCTGTAGGGACAGAAACCACCTCGTGACCCGAGCGTTCTTGTCCCTATTGGTGTGCATCCACTTTAACGGAGCATGGTCTGTGACGAGGGTAAACCGCCTGCCCAACAAATAGTAGCGGAGTGTTTCTACTGCCCACTTGATTGCCAAACACTCTTTTTCCACTGTGGCATAGCGCTGTTCTCGAGGTAACAACTTCCGACTCAAATACAGCACAGGGTGTTCCTCACCATCCACATATTGGGACATAACTGCACCCAGACCCACCTCTGAGGCATTGGTCTGGAGAAAGAACTCCTTTCTAAAGTCAGGAGCCACAAGCACAGGTTGGGTACAAAGCGCTGCCCGCAGACCAGCAAAGGCTTCCTCAGCCTCGCTGTTCCACTTTACAGTGTCTGGACTTCTGGCTTTAATAAGGTCTGTGAGCGGAGCAGCCCTCGTAGCAAAGTGAGGAATAAACCTCCGATAGTAGCCTACAATCCCCAAGAAAGCTCTGACTTGTTTTTTCCTCAATGGTCTGGGCCAGCTCTGTATAGCTCCTATCTTGTTCATCTGTGGTTTAACAAGTCCTCTGCCAACCAGGTAACCCAAGTATCTAGCCTCTGCTAGACCCAAGGCACATTTAGAGGGGTTAGCTGTCAGACCCGCTCTTCTAAGAGTGTCCAAGACTGCCTGTACTTTATCCAGATGGCTTTCCCAGTCCGGGCTATGAATGATCACATCATCCAAGTATGCGGCTGCATACTCAGTGTGGGGCCTGAGCAACTTATCCATTAGCCTTTGAAAAGTGGCTGGAGCCCCATGGAGGCCAAAAGGCATGATCCTGTACTGGAATAGGCCATCAGGAGTGGCAAAGGCTGTCTTCTCTCGGGCATGCTTTGTCAATGGGATCTGCCAATAACCCTTTGTCAGATCCAACGTGGTGAAGAACCTATCTTTGGCTAATCGCTCTACTAGTTCATCCACCCTAGGCATGGGGTAGGCGTCAAACTTAGACACCTCGTTTAACTTCCTGAAGTCATTACAAAACCTGATGGACCCATCAGGTTTGGGCACTAGAACAATGGGGCTGCACCACTGGCTATGAGACTCCTCTATCACTCCAAGCTCAAGCATTTTCCTGATTTCAGCCCTTAAAGCTTCCCTCTTGGCCTCCGGAATGCGGTAAGACTTCACTCTTACGACAACCCCTGGTTCTGTAATAATGTCATGGGTAATCTCTCGGGTTTGTCCAGGGTTGGGGGAGAAAACATCGTTATTCCTCTCAACCAAGCCTCTAGCTTCTTTTATTTGCTCAGGTGTCAGCTCTGGAGAGATTGTCACCGAAGGACTAGGTGCCTGTGGACCAGGTGTGGTGTCCCCCACTGCGGCCATGCAGTCCTCTCTAGTCCTCCATGGCTTAAGAAGGTTTATGTGGAACACGGCCTCCTTCTTCCGGCGTCCCGGCTGACTAACTTTATAATTTACTGGGCTCACTTTTTCCAACACCTTATAGGGTCCCTGCCACTGTGCTAGAAGTTTGCTTTCTGCGGTGGGTACTAGAACCATTACTCTGTCCCCTCTTTCAAACTGTCTCACTAGGGCCCTCTGGTCGTAGTAGGACGTCTGCCTACTCTGCGCCTGCTCCATATGCTGGCGAACAAGAGGGGCAATCTGAGCCATACGCACCCGCATATCTTCAACATACTGGAGGACATTGGTCCCAGTTACCCCCTGTTCTTCCCAGGTTTCCTTTAGGATATCCAGAATACCCCTGGGATGCCTACCATATAAAAGCTCAAACGGGGAGAAGCCCGTAGAACTTTGGGGAATCTCTCGAACTGCAAACAACAGGTAAGGAAGTAACAAGTCCCAATCCTTCCCATCCCTGCTAACGACTTTCCTCAACATCCCCTTTAGGGTCCGGTTAAACCTTTCTACCAACCCATCTGTCTGGGGGTGATACACTGACGTTCTCAGAGTCTGTACCTTAAATAGTTGACATAGCTCTTTCATAATACGGGAGACAAACGGAGTCCCCTGATCCGTGAGCAATGTCGTGGGTATCCCCACCCGTGTAAACATCTGAACCAACTCTTTTGCAATACTTTTAGCATTCGCCTTACGTAGTGGAATGGCCTCTGGGTATCTGGTGGCATAATCGACGATGACAAGGATGTACTGGTGACCTCGAGCTGTTTTCTCTAAGGGACCCACTAGGTCCATGCCAATCCTCTCAAACGGAACGTCAACTATGGGGAGAGGTATGAGTGGGGCTCTCAACTTCGGTCTGGGAGATGCCAGCTGGCATTCCGGGCAAGAAGCACAATACCTTTTAATCCCCTCATATACCCCAGGCCAGAAGAACCTCCTGAGCACCCGTTCTTGTGTTTTCTCCACCCCTAAGTGTCCCCCCAGCAGATGAGAGTGAGAGTAATCTAGGATTTTTCGGGTGTATGATGAAGGCACAACCAGTTGTTCAAGCTCTTGTCCCTCATCGGAGGTTACTCTGTAAAGAAGATCGTTTTTAAGGATAAAATAGGGATAGGCCTTTCCTGTTACCCCTTCTACTGGTACCCCATTCACCTCTACAACATTACTCCTGGCTTCCTGCAGCAGGGGATCATCTGCCTGGTCACGGCCAAAGCCACTACCCGAGATATCCAGGATATCTGTATCCCCTTCATCGTCTTCACTGGTAGCCTCTGGGGCGGGTTCCGGTTGACCAACTTCTGCCTCATCTTCTGTCTGTCGTGGGGCCCCACCTCTCCTGGACTGCTCCCCACGCTGATTCAACAGGACTTCCTGGACAGCCCTATTAAATCGTAGCTTGCTCTCCCTGCGTTCCAGTCTTGTTTTACCTCTTTTTGGATTAGAGATATACAAGTCAGGATGAACAAAGGGAAATACTTCATGGACCCCTGTATTTCTCTGCTCCACTTTAGGTTCCCCTTGTTCTCCCCTCACAGGGGGCTGTAACAGAGCGTGGAAATTAGGGAAATTCCTTCCTATTATCAAAGGATATGGTAGACGAGGAACTACCACAGCTACGATCCTTACCAAACTGCCCTGTACTGACACTTCTATGTTGGCAGTAGGATACCGCACAGTACACCCATGAATACACAACACCCCCATGGTTCTATGCTTCTGAATCCAACAAGGTTTTACCAATTTACTGGCTACCAAAGTCAGGGCACTGCCAGAGTCCACCAGGGCCACTGTCTCTTGTTTGTCCAGCAGGACAGGTACTCGGAAGGTATGTCCCCCTTCTACCAGGCCTGCTAAACAAATGAGCCCACAAAAGTCAGAGGAATCTTCCCCTAGTCCACACTGCATTGGCTCAGGAAGATTGGGGCATCTCGCCCTGACATGTCCTTTGGCGCCACACTCAAAACAAGTTATGGAGTTTCTCCTAGGGTGGTCCTCTTTCCCAGGGTTTTGACTTCTAAAGTCAGGTTTGGAGAAACGGGCTCCGGATCCGAAGTCTGCTTCCACTCCACTCCTCCGGCCTCCTGGTCTCTGTATTTTCCCGATCGTCCTAGAGAGAGATCGGTCCAAACTTTTGGTAGATAGGTACCGCTCCACTTGTGCGACCACTTGTGCGACCATACTATCACAGTCCAGGGGATTTCCCTGAGTGACCCACTCCCGGAGGCCATTTGGAAGCTCTCTCACGTAACGGTCCAGTAGAAGCGCTTCTATAATCTGTGCAGGGGTTTGAGTCTCTGGTTTGAGCCACTTCCGCGCCAGATGAATTAAATCGAACATCTGGGATCTTGGCGCTTTTCCTTCTTTAAACCTCCAGTTGTAGAAACGCTGGGCCCTCACTGTGGAAGTCACCCCTAAGCGAGCCAGGATCTCTCCTTTCAGTTTGGGATAGTCTGCAGCAGCCACCTCATCCAGATCAAAATAGGCTTTCTGTGCTTTTCCCAGGAGGAAGGGTGCAATGATTCCAGCCCACTGTTCCGGGGCCCAGCCTTCTCGGGTAGCGGTCCGTTCGAACGCCAGTAGGTAAGTCTCCACATCATCATCCGGGGTCATTTTCTGCAGACAGCTGCTGGCACATATTTGGCTTACCCCCCTTGCTGGTGGGTTAGAAGACCCTTGGGTAGTCATGTGATCCAGGGTTGCTTTGAGAACAGCATGGTCTGCCTTTTGTGCTTCAGCTAGCTGTCTATTAGTTTCTTGTTGTGCTGCAGCTGAGGACGCTATCTGTCTATTAGTCTCTTGCTGCACAGAGACCGCTTGTAACAGGGCTTTCACAATATCTTCCATTTTCTGGGTCCTGTACCTTTAAGGCCACTGTAACTGTACATTGACCGGTACCACAGCAAACATCCCACTTCTGACCACCACTTGTGACAAAGTCGTAGAAATAGCGATAATGTCATGCAGCAAAGTCGCTGATCTTAAGCAATAAATATGGCTTTATTGCACTCAAAAATAAATAATACAAAAACAAAATGGCCTACTCCAATTTAGGAGGCTAACTGACAGTAGTGTCCCTCACTACACTGTACTGGAGGGGCTATTCCGGCCTCCAGTACAAAACAAACAGAATACCAGTCCAAAATAAACAAATCTATGACAGACCTTGTTCCTTCCATGCAGACAGTTTCCAACCTGTCCGTCCAGCTCAGCATACCTCTCACACTGAGCTCTCACTTCCCATTTCCCTACCAGGTGACTGTTAATTAATAGGGGGAAGAGAGGAGGTTTACCTGTTGGCCAGGCTTAACCCCTTCCAGGGCAGGGAAAACTGACCTTTTCAGCCTCTCACTGGTGTACATACAATCGTGTACCCTGTCACAATATATATATATATATATATATATATATATATAATGTTATTATTATTATTATTATTATTATTAAAGGGCCCAGAGATCCCCAGGACCCCGGATGGCAACCCCCCTTTTTTTATATATATTTTTTTATATTATAATTTTTTTAAATTATTTCTTATATATATATATATATATATCTATATATATATATATATATATATATATATATATATATATATATATATATATATATATATATATAGATATATATATATATATATTATTAAAGAGCTCAGATGTCCCCAGGGCCCCATGTGGCAACCCCCCCATTTTTTATAATTTTATTTTATTTTTTTATATAATTATTTCTTTAAATAATTTTTTATATATATATATATATATATATATATATATTTTTTTTTTTTTTTTATTAAAGAGCTCAGATGTCCCCAGGGCCCCATGTGGCAACCCCCCCATTTTTTTTATAAATGTTTCTTTTTTAATTTTTGTTTATATATTTTTTTACTAAATGGCCCAGAGGTTTCTTTTTATTAAAGGGCCAGAGGTCCCAGATGGCAACCCCATTTTTTTTGTAATTTATTTTTATAAGACAAAAAATATTAAAGGGCCCAGAGGTCCCCAGGGCCACATATGGCAACCCCCCTTTTTAAAAAAAAATATATATATACATATTTTTTATATATATTTTTTCTTTCTTTTTATTAAAGGGCCCAGGGGTCCCCATGGCCCTGGATGGCTACCCCCCTTTTTGTACATATATTTTTCTTTATTTCTTCTTTTATTGTAAAGGGCCCCCTTCTCAATTCGCTTCAGCCCCCCCTGCTTCTCAATTTCAGGCGGCAGCACCCCCCCCCCCCAGTTCTCTGCTCCAGGGGGCCCATGCCTGAAGCTGTGTAAGGGGCCCCATAATTCCTGATGGCGGCCCTGTATGGTCTGCAACAGAATAACTAGATCAGCACAAAGCACATTGTTTATTTTTTTACAGCTCCAGACATCCAACTATGAGGAAGTGTTTTCAAAAGCAGAGGTGAATAAGTTTATGTATTACATTTTTTTTCTTTTTTTACATTCCAATTCAACAATTGTGAAAAAAATGTATATTGTGATTAAACGTGCTCCTGATGTTTATCTGCTCCTTCTAAGCATTCTATTATTTTCTTCTAAGCTTATCTATTTTCTTTTTGAACAGCGACCTGATCGCCACCACATCATACCAGCTTCCTGATCACTGTCATATGTCATATCAGCATCCTGATCACAGCCATACACCATACCAGCATCCTGATCACCACCACGTCATACCAGCATCCTGATCACTGCCATACCCTTTACCAGTGTCCTGATTATTGTCATATGCCATACCAGCGTCATTATCACCTCCATACACCACACCAGCATCCTGATCACCTCCATACACCATACCAGCATCCTGGATCACCAGCATGTCATACCAGCATCCTGATCATTGCCATGTGCCATACCAGCATTCTGATCTACACCATATGCAATACCAGCATCCTGATCACTGCCATAGCCCATACCAATGCCCTGATCATCACTATACACCATACCAACATCTCGATAACCGCCATACCTCATACCAGCGTCCTGATCACTGCCATACCTCATACCAGTGTCCTGATCATCGCCATACACTATACCAACATCCTGATCACCGCAATACTTCATATTAATATCCTGATCCCTGCCATACGTCATACGAGCATCCTGATCACTGCAATTCACCATATTAGCATCCTGATCAACCCCATAATCCACACCAGCATCCTGATCACCACCATACCCCATACCAGCATCCTGATCACCACCATACCCCATACCAACATCCTGATCACCACCATACTCTATACCAGTGCCCTGATCACACCATACCTCATACCAGTGTCCTGATTCCCATAATATGCCATGCGCAAGCATCCTGATCACTGTCATATACAATACCAGCATTCTGATCACCATCATATGCCATACCAACATCCTGATCACCGCCATACACCATACCAGCGACCAGATCACCTCCATATACCATACCAGCATCCTGATCACCACCACGTCATACCAGCATCCTGATCATCCCCATACACAATACAGTGTTCTGATCACCACCATATGCCATACCAGTGACCTGATCACCACTATACCCAATACCAGCCATAGACAATACCAGCATCCCTATCATCCCCATACTCCATATCAGCATCCTAATCACCACAATACCCCATACCAGGATCCTGATTACCACTATATGCCATGCTAGGGTCCTGATCACTGACATATCCCATACCAATGTCCAGATCAATGCCAAACCCAATACCAGAATTCTGATTACTGCCATATCAGCATCCTGATCATTGTCTCACCAGCACCCTGAACACTGCCATATCGCATACCAGCATCCTGATCATTGCCTTACCCCATACCAACATCCTGAGCACCACCATAAAAAGGAAAACAGAACCGCGCTAATTAAACATAAACATATTCAATTTCATTAAAGTGTCAGTCCATATTATTGATTTGATTGAATCTCCAATAGGTAAAATCCTTGGTTGAGGACAAACAGCACTACCGTGACTCAACTATTTAAATGTGCACCGCCACCTTAAGGAAAGCTTGTTTACCAGATTGCAAGCAATACAAGCATATGGCTATAGCCTTGTATGATTCAGATGTCTGCAAGAATCGGGACCAGCAAAACGTGCCTCTCTACCGGGAACTTCACTCACACTATGGGATGAGCCTCTAGACCAGGGACCTGCACTCACATATCCATATAGCTACACTGACACATATGTTATGGCTATAGCCCTATGCTTGTATTGCTTGCCATCTGGTAAGTGAGTTTTTCTTAAGTTGGCGGTGCATATTTAAATAGTTGAGTCACGGTGGTGCTGTTTGTCCTCACCCAGGGATTTTACCTATTGGAGATTCAATCAAATCAATAATATGGATTGACACGTTAATGAAATTGAATATGTTTATGTTTAATTAGTGCGGTTCTGTTTTGCTTTTTCTGTTGTATGTGTGTATCTCACATTTGAACTGCAGCTTTAATTTTACCTAGTTTAATTGATATCTATACATTTTTGTGTCGTATACCCCTATTTCTTACTGATTACCACCATACCTCATACCAATGCCTGATCACCACTATCTACCATTCCAGTTTTCTGATCACTGCCATTTGCCATACCAGTGTCCTGATCATTGCCATAATCCTACCAGCATCCTGATCACCACTACCAGCATCCTGAGCACCACCACATGCCATGCCAGTGCCCTGATCACTGCCATATACCATATCAGCATCCCGATCACTGGCCATACCCCATACCAGCATCCTGATCACTGCCATAACCCATACCAGCATCCTGATCACCATTATACCTCATACCAATGTCCTGATCACCACCATATACCATACCAGCATCCTAATGGCATTACATATTGGGGACTTCCCGAACACTCAACAAGCCGAAAATCAGCTTGAATTAAGATTTTCACAGTTCCAAAAACATGTATTTAGCATTTTTTACTGTCCCACCGACATCAGTGGTGATCATTACTACCCCAGAAGCTATTACCATTTGCTTTCACCATGAGAGCAACAATGTTTGAAATAAGTGTTTGAACTGACAATAGCATTTTAGATTATCAAGACGCAGATTGTGACACGTTAACATATTTTAATTTGAGCTTCAATATGATAGAATAGGAGTAAAAATAAATAATAAAAACAGGCTTTGATATACACGTATAGGCTCAAAGGTACTTAATGTTTATATTTTAAATCAGCCAATTGATTCAAGGATCAGTATACACCCATAAAGACATCCGCACACAAACATAAATAAATATATATGCAGCCTCATAGTTTACTGCTGGTGCATTCATTCCCATTCCAAAATCTCAAATTGCAAACCCATTTACATTTTACGATTTTAAGAATGGCTACTGAAACATGTTGTAGACTATTGAAGCAGATACATCTAATCTTAAGGTTAATTTTAGATAATTTGCATACTTCCCTTTCAGATGTAATTACCTAATGGGAGCAAGGTGCCTGGACCCCCAAAAATGATGGTGTTTAGAGGCATGATAACGTTTTTTAGAGGCACTACTTATTGTGATCTCGCTCTCTATAGCTTATGACTAACCGCAACTGTTAGGAAACATTGCACAACTTACAGATTTAAAAAATAGTATCTTAGCATGTGAAATCATTCTTCATGTTTTCCACCACCCCCATTAATTCTGTTCAGTGGGGAGCAATTCTATAAACAATAGCACACTTGAGGTATATGTTTATGCAATAAATGAGTCTGTGACAATGTATATACACAGGTTCAAGTAATGATCTTGACCTTAGTGGCAACAATATGGTTCACAGAGTTAAAGTTAGTTGGAAAACACATAATGTGCAGAAAAAAAATGTACAAAAAAAAAATGAAGAAAGGATAAAGATTAAAAACCAGTTTGGATGGATCCAGCTGTGATTAAATAATATGTTTTGTAAAGTATGTATAGATTTCCCTCTTTGATTTCTTCTTACAGTGAAAGATGCTATCTGTATTTAATCATAACAAAGAGAGTGACAGACTCAGAAACATCCCATGGGCAAAGGTCAAAGCCATTTTCACCTGCGTGATGCCCTATTATAGTACAAGGAACAAAGATTAAGGGGTCTGTCTTATTCTTTTTTTTCCTTTGTGCTTTCACCAGTATTGTACAGATCTTAGAATACACCCAAATGTTCTATTTTAAAATGTTTTGTTGTATGCAGTTAAATAAGAACAAAATATCTGACAACCCTAATTCAGCAGTGTCAATAATGAGAAGAGATGTTTTGGCATAGACATCAGACAAAAGAAAAGAGTTATTAACATTTTCAGGATTAAATGAATGCTGTTATTAAATACTTTCCACATGTACAGAGATTATTCATCTCACAGACATTCTGTGTGTTGCAAACCACTGTACTCTTTTTGTCTGGAAACCAGTGGCGGCTGGTGCTCAACATTTTTTGGGTGCGGAAAAAAAAAAAATGCAGCCTCACTTTGCAAGCCACTGTGGCATCAATTGTCACCACTGTGCCATGCCATCAAACGCAGCCACTGTGCCATCAATTATTACCACTGTGCCATGCCATCAAATGCAGTCACTGTGCCATGCCATCAAACGCAGCCACTGTGCCATCAATTATTACCACTGTGCCATGCCATCAAATGCAGTCACTATGCCATCAATTCCCACCACTGTGCCATGCCATCAAATGCAGCCGCTTTGCCATGCCATCAAATGCAGTCACTATGCCATCAATTCGCACCACTGTGCCATGCCATCAATTTGCAGCCGCTGCGCCATGCCATCAAATGCAGCTGCTGTGCATGCCATCAAACGCAGCCACTGTGCCATCAATAATTACCACTGTGCCATGCCATCTAATGCAGTCACTATGCCATCAATTCGCACCACTGCCATGCCATCAATTTGCAGCCACTGTGCCATGCCATTAAACGCAGCCGCTGTGCCATCAAACGCAGCCGCTGTACCATTGTCTTCACTGTGCCATTGTCGCCAGTGAGGCATCATCCATAATGTATCTAATTATCTTTTGACTTTTTTTTTTTTTTAAAGAGGAACATAAAAATGCATTTACATTTTAGATAATGTTTGTACTTACAGGGTAAATTTAAAGTCATTATTAAAAAGATAAGAACTGAAAAAGAACTATACCAAAAAATAAATAAAAAATAGACGGCTATAATGTTGTAGAGATTGCAGGAACTCATATCAACCAGTAAAAGCTCTTCTTACTACTGTCAGATCAGTGAAAGATACATTCTGATTGGTTTGCTCTGGGTAACTGCACTTTGCTTAATCTAATAAAACCAATAGAGGGATTTCATAGCATATCTGTTCAGCCCTGAAAAGCATGCACACATGTATTAGCCGAGGCAATAATAAATAATTGATATACACATTTGCATGAATTTATGTGGCATTTTCCATATTTACTTCTACCAGAGAAATAACATTAAACTTCACCTTGAACTGCATGTCTGTAGAAACCAGTTTTACTGCTCTTACACGATAGCGCTTTAGTTCTACATAGATTTTGTCAGGTCTGGATAACCCACTGCCATAGAAGTCTAGCATTTAAAAATGTTTTCAGGGACACACTTCTGTCAAGTAGGACAAGCTGGCTAAACTCAGGACGTTGCAGTGAAGAAATCATGGTGAGAAGGGGATCTGTCAGCATTAGTCTTTTATTTATTAATCATTGCGATAGGAAGAAGGGTGGCACTTAACTTAATGCTTCCACGCCCCTGATGTCTTCTCCCACCTTGGTGACACTTCAGCCAATCAGGTTCCTTATAACCAGAATCCGGGAACCCGATTGGCTAAAATGGCTGTCAGTCTCATACAAGGAATGCAGGGAGGCTGCACTCCGAGTATAGACATTCGAGAGCCAGAGGGTTGTACTTGGAAAGCCAATCAGGGCCAGTGGCTCTGAAAGGCACTTCCTCACAGCCAACCAGCTGCCGCTATTCAGGTAACCGGCGCCCTATGTCCGGTTATATGAATAGACTAGTGGCAGCTAACAACAATGATAACACACATTCATTGCAATGAATGTGTGTTATTTGCGATAGGGGGTGGCGCTGCAGCGCCCTCTATTGACGGCCGCCAGAACTGCAGGTAAAATTAAAAATGACATTTTAGGCAACATAAATGTCTTAGGCCCCGTACACACGAGCAGACAGATTTGTTCAAATCGGTCGGACAGACCGATTTGAACAAATCTGTCTGCTGGGATGTATTGGTTTGACCGTGTACACACGATCAAACCAAAATCCCCGCCGGCAGATGGCGCGCTGACATGTCGGTGATGTGGCGGTGACGTTGACGCCGCCACGTCACCACACCAGGAAGTGAATTACTTCCGTGCATGCGTCGAATCCATTCGACGCATGTGCGAGAAGATATGTCTGCTGGTTAGCGTACTAACCAGCAGACATATCGGTCCGACGGGTTCCCAGCCGACAGATTTCAAAGCATGCTTTGAAATCTGTAGGGTGGCCAAATTCGTCGGCTCGCCCGTACACACTATCAAATCTGTCTGCTGGGACGGTCGGGCCGACCGTTTCCAGCAGATAGATTTGATAGTGTGTACGCGGCCTGAAAGGGCCCGTTTTTTTTTTTACTACAGGAGGGGGGCGGCGCCCGGGCGCCCCCTATGGATGGGCCGCCACTGCTGGAAACTTTGATAAATCTCTCTCTTACATGATCTTACACAGTAAATATTTATCCGACCTTATAAGCCAAACTACAGGTTTCTTATTGAAGGATACAAGAACATATCAGAAACAGGTGATTATATACCTTGGGCCAGATTCATGTACATCGGCGCATTTTTTGACTGGCATAGCGCACCTCCTTTATGTTAGACTGCCGCAATGTAGCGGCGCAATGACCGTATTCTTGTTTGATTTGCGCAGAAATTAGCGCCGGTGCAACGTAATTTCAGAGGCGTAAGGCGGAGTAATTCAAATTGGGAAGGACGTGGCCGTGTTACATTGAAATGAGCCGTGACCCCATGCAAATGAAGGGCCGGCTGGCTCGTGCATGCGCGCATGAAGCAGATCATGGTCAGCACCTCTGTGCGCATGCTCACAACTCGGGAACGGCGCAATCAGTGAAATTGGAAGTGGACCCGAGCAACTTTGTGAACTACGCAGACAGCATAAATAGACAGACACAAACGCACTTCCTTTGCAAAAGTGCATCCCTTTGTATCCCTCCCTATACAGCAAGGTGCTTTTGTTGTGTTGTTTGTTGCGTTGTGACTTGTCTTTGTTATATTTGTTGACAGTTTGATCTAGTGTTTGGTAGAATATATTTGAAAGTGTTTTTTGGTGACTGCTTGTGAGACTTTTTGGTTGATAGATTTTGGTTTGTTTGTTTTGTTGCTTGATTTTTCCTGCTTGTTTTTGTGAGTGATTTTTGGTGATTGTTTGGGAGAGAGTTGTTGTATGAGTATGTTGGGGTGAATATTACCGCGCTTACCACAAACGGGGGGAGGGGGGGGAGAGGGGAGTGGGTGGGGGGGGGGGGAGGGGAGTGGGTGGATACAGCTGCTGCACTGAATGGTGTATCAACCAAGGCAGATAAAAATGGGGGGGGGTGTAGTGCTGTGCTGTAAGGAAGAAAGTGGGGATGGGATAAAATGAAGAGGAAGTGTGACAAAAAACTAGATATGTGGAAAAAAGAAAAAAGGAATAACCTAACTATTATACATAGTAATGTCAGAAAATGACAGTGGTGTATATAAGAAATATATATTAAACGTGCTAAATGCAGCCTAAGCCGGCTGCCAAACCAATGACAGTGCAAAATAACATATAAAGTGTAACTTCCTTATAACAATCTGGTGCACAAAGTGCCAGAAATCGCACACAACAGTGTTATTCAGGGTGAATGTGCATACAACAGGTAACAATGAGTCAATGCAATGTATAAATGCAATATGGATATAAAGTTCAAAAAGATTGCTGATGTAAAAGCCAAAATGCCGTGATGACCAGTTGCAGATGCTATTTCCAAAATAAGTAAAGATGTCCCCTTACCTTACTGCTGTAAGGTAACAGCAGAAAACAAAGCCTAGGAACACTTTTCAGGTTGAGTCCACTTGTGGTGTCATCCAAATAGGTAAATGTGGTGAGAATGGATCCTTCCTGGTAATCACCTCCAAACGATAATAGTCGCTCACATCCAGGAAAACAAAAAAATGCCAATAGTGTAGTACCATTAAAACAGGGGGGTTTTATTAAAACAATAAATGGGTACTCACAAAGTTGAAATAAAAAACAGGCATAAAAACACAGGGCGTATGAGTATGACTGAGAGGAAGAGGAAGAGGAAGTTGAATTTTACTTTGGGGGAGAAAGAAATTCTTGCCCGGGCCATTACCCAATATGGGCGTTTCCTCCACGGCCCGGAGAGTGCCAACACCACCCCGGCCAGGAGGCGTGAGATTTTTCAGCACATTACTGACCAGGTGAATTCAGCGGAGTGGGGAGACCCGGACACGCCCGGGGATTGAAAAGAAAATCAATGACCTCTGGCGTTTGGTCCGAAAGAAGCTGGCCAAAATGGCAGCCCATGCCAGGGGCACAGGAGGGGGCCCACCATGCCCTGTTAGGCTGACAGCGGAGAAGCGTGCGGTGGCCCAGACCTTTCATAGACAACAGGTGGAGGGCCTGCCTGGCTATGACTCCAGTCATGAAGGCGTGATGCCAGGTAAGGTTTTTTTGCCCTATCAGGTATGTAGCATGTGGGGTGGGGGGGGATGTGGCAAGTGTGTGGATCCTCCAACCTGTGAATGTTTTGTGTCATCCACAGATGTGCAGGAGGGTGCTGGGCCATCTGGCCTGACCGCACCATCCCCGGCACAACAGCCTGATGAGGACCCCCCGACAAGGCCGGAGTCCTCGGAGGAGGTTGAAAATGAGGAGGTTGAGGAGGAGGAGTTTGAGGAGGAGGAGGATGTCATGTCAGCCAGTGGATTGTTGTTTTTGGAGGAGTCTTCCTCTCTGGCTGGCAGCAGCCAGCCCTCCATAAGGGCTAGCCCCTCCCACTCCTCCCCCAACAGGGCTTCCCTCCCAAGGGGCTCCCCTTTTCCCCGGCCACAAGCCTCAGCTGGAGGCAGGAAGTCATCCCAGAAGACCAGGGCAGAGGCCAAGGTTCTGCCCGCCAATCTGAGAAGGGGCCAGGCCCTTCAGATCCGCCATCTGGGACAGGTCAGCCAGACTTTGGTGCGGATGGAGGAGAGCCTGTCCTCCATAAAGGATACGCTTGGGGACCTGGACTGCCACTCCCTGGCTCTTACAAACTGCCTAAACATACTGCAGACTACAACAGCAGACGTTGGGCAGGATGTGAGGGCCCTCACCCAGGCTATCCAGGCCAACACGGCAACACTAAGTGCTGGCCTGAACAGAATTGCCGTGGCCATGGAGGGCAGGCCGCCAGGTGGGCAGAGACCAGGGGCTGCTCCTCCTTCTTTGGATTACCCCCCCTCCCCATGAGTCTCCCCTGAGGAGCCGGGGGCCATGGCCGTGGGCGCCCCAGGCGTGGCTCACGCCAGCGGCATTAATTTGTTTTCCCCCTTTTTTTCCTGTTTTTTTTTTTTTTTTTGCTGGACGATTTTTTTTTTTTGTGTGTTGTGAATGTTTTTGGAATGTGGGGGTGATATTCCTGCCAGAAAAGGGGTGTCACCCTCAGTTTTGGTGGAGAAGGGTTCCCCAGGACCAGGGAGAAGAGATCCCCAGGTCTGTGTGAATGGTGTATGAATGTACAGTGACATAATTGTAGCCGTGGCATGGCGTTGCTGCTCACAAGTCCTAATGTGCCTAATGTGAGCTGTCTCCTGGCTGCTCTTCCCTCAGCAGACGGGGTAACCTCGGTTAGGGGGGGATTGTCTGGTTCAGGGGTCAGGTCATCACCTAGGTCAATCTGCAGGCCCTTTCTCACTGCGAAGTTGTGCAGCAGGCAACATGCACCGATGATCTGGCACACAAAGTTTGGGGATACAACAGGGTCCCCCCAGACTTATCCAGGCATCGTAAACGTGACTTCAGGAGGCCAAAGGTGCGCTCCACCACTGCACGTGTTTGGGTGTGGGCTTCATTGTATCTTTCCTCTCCTGGGGTTTGGGGGTTCCGGATAGGAGTCATGAGATGGGGTCCCAGTGCATATGCAGAGTCATCTGTAAGGGAAAAGACAGGAGGATGTTAGTCATGCATGTGCCCCTTGTGATGTGTGCATCATGGGGGGGGACAGTCATGCCTGCCACCCATGTCAATCATCAACCAGCCAGGTGTCCCCATTAGTGTTGAGCAGAATATGCCATATTCGATTTCGCGATATATCTCGAATATATAGTCGAATATTCGAGAAATATTCGCTAAATACGAATATTCGTGATATTTTTTGGAAATTTAATTATTGCGAATTTTCGCTATTGCGATTTTTCGCTATTGCGATTTTTCGCTATTGCGAATATTCGAGAAATGCGGAATGGAGCACTCTGATTGGCTCAGAATATTCGTGATATTTTATAATACAAAATAATTGCGAATATTCGAGAAATGCGGAATGGAGCACTCTGATTGGCTCAGAATATTCGTGATATATTACAATACACAATAATTGCGAATATTCGGCAAATGCGGAAGGAGCACTCTGATTGGCTCAGAATATTCGTGATATATTACAATACACAATAATTGCGAATATTCGGCAAATGCGGAAGGAGCACTCTGATTGGCTCAGAATATTCGTGATATATTACAATACACAATAATTGCGAATATTCGAGAAATGCGGAAGGAGCACTCTGATTGGCTCAGAATATTCGTGATATATTACAATACACAATAATTGCGAATATTCGGCAAATGCGGAAGGAGCACTCTGATTGGCTCAGAATATTCGTGATATATTACAATACACAATAATTGCGAATATTCGAGAAATACGGAAGGAGCACTCTGATTGGCTCAGAATATTCGTGATATATTACAATATAAAATAATTGCGAATATTCGAGAAATGCGGAATGGAGCACTCTGATTGGCTCAGAATATTCGTGATATATTACAATACAAAATAATTGCGAAATTTCGAGAAATGCGGAATGGAGCACTTTGATTGGCTCAGAATATTCGTGATATATTACAATATAAAATAATCGCGCGATATCGCTATTGCCGAATAATCGCATTGCGATTTTTCGGCAATATAAAATGAGCGCTGCAGCTACTCGGCCCAAGGTCTCTAATCATACCAGCAATGCTTTTAGACGTCGATGGGGATCTCTAGGATGTGATCTGTTCTAAAAAAAAAATTGAAAAAATTCGAATATTCGAAATAGCGAATATTCGCCGCGATATTCGCGTTATTCGCGAATACTCGAATATGCAATATTCGTAGCGAATATTCGCAATGCGAATATTCGTGAGCAACACTAGTCCCCATACACGTTCTGTTCGAATTCCATTCGGATGGGGCTCTGATTGTAGATGTAGCTGTCATGGCTGGATCCAGGGTGTTTGGCACGGACGTGCCATATGAGGCCTTGGGCATCGACTATCACCTGTACGTTGATGGAATGCCAATGCTTCCGATTGCGGTATATGTGCTCTGTCTCATGGGGGGGCTGGAGTGCCACATGTGTGCAATCAATGGCTCCCACGGTGCGTGGGAATCTGGCAATTCTGTAGAAATCTGTCATTGCCTTCAGCCGCAGCTCCTCAGTGGTGGGTTTGATGATTTGGTTGGCCATGCATCTGAGGATTGCAGGGACAACCTGGTGCACACATCTGCTCATGGAGGATTGTGACATCCCAGCCACCACTCCACTTGTTCTTTGAAAAGAGCCACTGGCAAGGAAATGGAGTGTTGCCATGACCTTGACCAGTGCCTGCACTGCATGTGAGCGGTGTGTTGGGCTGGTGATGTCCTCCTGCAAGGTTGTGGTTAATTCCAGGATGGCATGAGGGGTGAATCTGAAGATGCGATACACCTCAGAATCACTCATGCCAAAGAGGTCTATGCGGGTGCGGTATATCCTCTCCTGTGCCCTCCTCCGTGCCCTCCTCCTTCTTTGCTCCTCTAAAGTCAGTAGTATAGCTATGAGCAAGGATGTCCCTGGCATGTTGGCATACAGATTGTTGTGCAACACGTGTGACTGCTCACTCCTCACTAACAGTGTTGCTTTCTCTGACATGTAGACGGATTGTCTAATTTTATACCACCTTTTATATGGTCTGCACTGCAACAACGTTCTTTTGTGGATCCCTGTAACTCCCTCATTAGCATATTTGAATAGCAAATCAATGGTGTGTCAGTTTTGCGCGGACGGATGCGCCTGTCTATCAAAATTACGCCGGACAAAATAAAGTAGATTCCTTGCGTATCTCGTTTTGGGGATGCGGCGCATCGAAACGCATGCGCAAATTTAGACTTACGCCGCGCATCTCCTGTAATGCCTGCGTAATCGCTCTGTGAATCTGGCCCCTTATTTTTAACTAAGTGATTTAAGATTAAAATAACACACTACTAAACTAATAACATAAACAATCGTAGGAGATTATAATGTAAGGAACTTCATGTTCATGTGTGCACATTTGTTTAAGGGTTTTACAAATGTTACCAGAGGCAGCATGGTTTTGGTGGCTTGCACTGCAAGATGGCAATAGGAGGAGCAGCATTAGATACTTTACTATGGGATTTCCCAAGTTATATCTCAGACAGGAGGCTTCATATCTTGCATTAAACCTTTCTTTTAATGCCCATATCAGAAAACAGAACATTCATTTCTTAATAATAGAGAAAAAACTTCTTTAGAACTACAATACCCAGCAGCCCCGGGGTCCCCTCCCTTAGGTCATAGTCTCTATATAAGGGGCTGTCTGGGTCTCCTCCTCCTCTTTCTTTCTGCTCATGGCATGAGATAAGTATTGTTTAATTCTCTTTAATTGCGATAATTTTACTGTAATTTTATTGTACTGTAATTTATTGTATTTAAAAGATTGTGCCTCACTTTCCTCTGCGACCGGAATACTGCGGTAACCCCGCTATTCCGGTCCGTTTTTTCTTACACCTGTGAATACATTTCAGCCATATCTCCTCACATTGCAGATTCCCCCCCCCCCTCGTACGCACCGCGCTTCGCGGGCCTTAGACAGAGAGGGGCGCGACTGAGTGTCGCGCTTTTCGAGGCCACATCTCAAACTGAGTGACGCGTTTTTCGACGTCACATCTCAAACTCTCAGGCGTCCTATCAGAACGATCCCGGCCGTAATCTCGCGAGATTACGGCCGGGGGCTTCTGCTGGCCATTCTCTCCTTCCTTCACTGGCACTCTGACGGTGAAGGAGCTGCAACTGCTGGCTGGGACGTCCATTTTAACTCCTCAGATACTTCCTATTAGGAACGATTACACTTCCCTCAGGTACCTCACCTTTAGCTTGGGGACATTTTCTCCCCAACTAACCCTGGACTTACATACAGTATTCTGACATACTTCTGCTTACTGTGTCCTGCAAATACTTCTAAATACCTGATATAATAATTAACCAAATACTGATTGTCAGTGATTTATCCCTGACAATCTTCTAACTGTTACTTAATTAAGGGTATATATATATATATCTTTATTTATCCCAAATGGCAGCTGACAATAATGGTTCGGGGCTCTCCGGACTGACCAATGAGGTGGTGGATTTAGATGCCTCCCATCTACTATCCACGGTCCAAATACAGGACCTAATTACTAAATCCATTCAAGCAGCCTTGGCTGCCAATGCTTTAAATCAGATGCCAGTGCCATCCGCCTCAGGATGCGCCCCTACTAAGGGTAAAGCGTCCCAAAAACGAAAGCACCTAACAGTGCACTTCGACTCCCCGGCAGGGGAAGTTTATAATATGCCTCAGGCAGAATCCGAATCGGTCTGCCGCACCCCGCATGTACCTGTTCAAATTCGACCCTTGAGCCCCAAGGAGAATAAAAAAGGGCAGAAATCCGCCAGACGGATTAAACCGGACTAGTTTGAAACGTCTGATGAAGAGTCCGAGGTGTCTGACAGGGCCGAGGCCTCTGACTCAGACCTGGATGGCGAGGATGATGCAGGGTTTACGGCGGACTACCATGACGCCAGCACTGAGGTGCCACATACAGCCATCCTAGACTCACAAGGTCAATCCTTTTTAACCCTGACAAATTTCACACCCTCGCTCGGGGGATTGGGCTCCGTTACCCCACGTGGCCCAATATCTTGAACTTTGGACGAGACGATCCTTTGACAGGGTGAACCGCAACAAGTTACGTGCGGAATGCCCCAGGCCATATGTGGCGAGCAAGGTTGCAGTCACCCCAGAAATAGACTCGGTGCTCCTCAAATATCTTACGAGGTCCGGTAAGTACCCAAAAAAGGGTATTGAAAGGTCCTTTAAAGCCATTCAGGACCGCATACTGGACCTTCTAGGCCCGCTCACAAAAATGTTAAACTTATCGGAGCAAGCGGCTTCATCAGCCCAACCAATCGACCTGACACAACTTAGGGGCTGGGCCCAAAGCGCGATATGTTTGCTGGGTACCGCAAACATGACTTGCTCAGTGGAGCGTCGCCGCTCCATCTTGATGATAGATCCCCAACTCAGCCATCTAGCAGAGAATGAACCAGGTCCCTCAGCCGAGGGTCTCCTGTTCGGGGACGATCTGTTAAAAAATATCAATACATTTGTCAGCCTTTTCTCAAGCCTGGATAAGGCACAGACCTCGTTGAGGAAGTCACAACCTGGTAAGGTTTTTGGAAAGGCCGGTAGAAACAGAGGGCGATCTACCGGCCGCACTGCCCTATTCAAGACCGCCAAGCCAGCAGTTCACTCCTGCTCCACAACCATATGCAATGCCCATGGCCCACCCAGCTCCCTTCTTTCCCCCCCGAGGACGCCCCTGGACAGGACGCGGAGGACGTGGATTTCCCAGGTCTAGACCACCGACCGGTGAGTACATTCCCACATTCAGTTCCACATACACTGTTGGGGGGCAGGCTAATGTATTTTTCCCACGTCTGGTCCACGATTTTGGCAGATGCATGGATCCTCAATACGGTGACGGGCTACCGGATAGAGTTTTTGTCTCTCCCGACCCTAAATGTGATACCCCACCCCATCCATTTTTCTTCCCAAAACATGGAGCTGATAGACGAAGAGCTCAAGGAGCTTTTGTCCAAAGGGGCGGTTCAGGAAGTAGATCCCCTCTCTCCCGGCTTTGTCAGCAACATCTTTTTAGTAAAGAAGGACGGCGGCTACCGCCCTGTCATAAACCTGAGAGAGCTCAACCAACACGTGGCTTACCGCCATTTCAAAATGGAAGGTATCCATCTGTTGCGCTATCTCCTCTGGCCGGGAGACTGACTAGACTTAAAAGACGCATATCTCACTGTCCCTATGCACTACGAATCTCAGTCTTTCCTAAGATTTCAGTGGAAGGACCGAATGTGGCAGTTCACCTGCCTCCCATTCGGATTGTCATCGGCCCCCTGGTGCTTCACCAAACTACTCAAACCGGTAGTAGCCGCTTTGAGGAGCAGAGGTGTACGCCTAATTATCTATCTGGACGATCTGCTTATTTTGTCACGCTCCAGAACACAAGCCCTCTTGCACAGCCAATGGACGGTCTCTTTATTAATGGAACTTGGATTCCTCATCAACTACAAGAAATCCGTCCTGGACCCCTCTCAAGAGATGGAATTCCTGGGGTTCCTAGTAGACACCAAACAGGCTATACTTCTATTACCGAAATCGAAACTGGCTCTGATTCGCAATGAAATCAGAGCCACACTACGCAAAGGTCTAGTATCCCTACGTGTGATTGCTCGCATAGTAGGCCTTTTGTCGGCCTCCATCCAAGCAATATTTCCAGCCCCCTTACACTACCGGGCTCTACAGAGACTCAAAACACTCCGTTTACGCCAAGGGCTACGTTACGCGGACGAAGTTCCGTTAGACCCAGAAGCAATAGAGGAATTGCTGTGGTGGCTTCGCCACGCCGTGGCATGGAACGGCAGAACGATATTCAATTCCTATCCCGATGTGATCATAGAATCCGATGCGAGTCGCCAAGGCTGGGGTGCCCGATGCGGCCAATTCACCACAGGAGGGAAATGGTCCGTGGAGGAATCTCTCCTCCATATCAATGCCCTAGAACTTCTGGCAGCATATTTTGCAATCAAGAGCTTTCTCCCTCACACTTCCAACAGATGCGTACTCTTACGCATGGACAACGTGGCGGCGGTGCAGTATATCAAGCGCTTAGGGGGCACGAAATCCAAGGTGCTGGCGGACATTGCGTCCGAGTTTTGGCAATTCTGTCTCTCAGGAAATACCACCCCAATAGCGGAATACCTCCCCGGGATATCCAACGCAGTTGCAGATTGGAACTCTCGCTACCTTACGGACTCCAGCGACTGGACGCCGGATCGTATGGTCTTCCTTGCACTACAAACCCTGTGGGGTCCCTTTCATACAGACCTCTTCGCCTCGCGCCTCAACCGGCAACTACCCCACTTTTACAGCTGGAGGCCGGACCCGGAGGTGTCAGCAGTCGACACGTTCCGACAAGTCTGGGTGCGGGGGACACACTATGCGTTCCCTCCGTTCAATATGATCACTAGAGCCCTTCTTCAGGTGGCAAGTCAGAAGGCGACGGTGGTGTTGATCACCCACTGGTGGCCGACACAACCATGGTTTCCCCTTCTCCTGGGGATGTTGATCGACTACCCCCGATTACTCCCCTTCTCCCTTCATCTTCTGTCGAACGCAACCAAGGGTTACCACCCCCTGATACTGAACGGCAACCTTCCTCTCTTAGCGTGGTTGGTCTCGGGGTCGAGGATGCCGATAACACTATTTCACAATCGGCTAGAGACCTCCTCACCCTGGCCTGGGCCCCAGGGACTAGATCGGCGTACAGATCTGCCTGGACTCTGTGGGTTCGTTGGTGTGATCAACGGCAAATTGATGCCGTTCAGGCACCTGTATCAGCTGTAGTGAACTATCTAGCAGACTCTTATGAGGCTGGTAAATCCTATAGTTCACTGAATGTCTATAGATCTGCCATCTCGGCTTATCACTGTCCAGTGGATACTTTACCCGTAGGTAGACACCCTTTGGTGTGTAGGCTCCTCCGGGGGGTAAAGTTCAAACGCCCCCCTCGTCCTAGATACCAATCTACGTGGGATGTCGCTCGGGTTCTGGAACTCTTCGCCACTTGGGAGGACAATGACGTCCTCCCTTTGAAGTATCTTTCTATCAAACTCTCTACCCTTCTATGCCTGGTTTCCATCAAAAGGGTCTCAGATGTTAAGGCACTTGACATATCCCGGCGTCAATTCTCGCCGGAAGGAGTACGGTTTTCCGTGGTTCGTAGGACGAAAATGGGAATTCATACAGTGTTTTATCCCTTTTTTTCCTGATCATCCACACATTTGTGTGGTTCGATGCTTACAACAATACGAGTCTCGGACTGCTACACTACGGTCAACCGCTCATACCCAACTATTGATTTCATATGTGAAACCTCACCTCCCAGTGTCCTCGGCTTCATTGGCCAGGTGGGTGAGAACGGCCATGAAAATGGCCAGGATCGACATCTCGCTCTTTGGTGCTCACTCCTCAAGAGGTGCCATGGCTACTAAAGTGAGGCGGGTCACTCTCGGACCTTTTACTGGCGGCAGATTGGTCGTCGGAAACGATTTTTCGACAGTATTACTTCCGGCCACAAAGCCATGTCTCTACTTCGATACTTTAAGGTTATATACTTGCATGTATTGTACAATGTATGCTAGCTTTAAACTTGCAAGATATGAAGCCTCCTGTCTGAGATATAATTCTGGATTTTCCTAGCTAATGAGACAGAAAATCTGAGTTATATGATGACAGGAGGCGAGTATCTTCCCACCCTACGCACCCCTATCACGATATGTTTCTCGTTTCAGGTTATTGAAGGGTGGAGTCTACATCTACACGGACGATAATGAAACATTCCGGAGTTCCCGAATGACGATTATTCTGTTTTTGTTCCAGTTGAACACAGTTCTGATCGAATAGAAAGCGAACTATTGACCACGTTGAAAATGGCCCAGTTGGCCCGACTTCCAGAATCGGAGGAGGAGTCCCCGATCACCTTGAACGAGGTCCACAACGACAAGGTTACATGATGTTCCAGGATCGCACAAAGAAAGAGGAGGAGGAGACCCAGACAGCCCCTTATATAGAGACTATGACCTAGGGGAGGGGACCCCGGGGCTGCTGGGTATTGTAGTTCTAAAGAAGTTTTTTCTCTATTATTAAGAAATGAATGTTCTGTTTTCTGCTATGGGCATTAAAAGAAAGGTTTAATGCAAGATACTCGCCTCCTGTCATCATATAACTCAGATTTTCCGTCATATAAGCTCGGAAAATCCCGAATTATAAATACACAATACACATACATGTAGTCCTAAATAGTGTTGAGCAGAATACGCCATATTCGCTTTCGCAATATTTCGCGAATATATAGGAGAATATTCGAGAAATATTCGGAAATTTCGAATATTCGTGATATTTCATCTAAAATAAAATAGCGAAATTTCGCAAATGCGAAATTCATTGCGACATTCTCGACCGCGCATGCGCATGCGCGCGGACAACACGCGGCCTCGAAAACGGCGATCATTTCCTGGATTCTTTGCCAGTGTATATTCGGATTGCTATTTAGTGCTGCCCTGCGAATCTACTGCTGCCCTGCGAAGCGAAGATGGTGGGGAGTAACTTTTCATCCAGTGAGGAAAAACTGCTGATTACTGTAAGTAATTTCACCACTTGTTATTTCATTATCTTTAACTGCATTTTAGACTAGTTAAAAAGTTAGGATGCAAGATCAGATATAAGTATTTCTCAAACAGTGTGTCTCCAGCGGTTGCAAAACTACAACTCCCAGCATGCCCAGGGTTGCCACCTTTTGTTCATTTCAAACCAGAACACTTGAGCGTCGCACAGCAATTTTTTGTCTTAGTTTGCATAGATGTCGCTATTAAATAACATTTCTAACCATATGAAATTAATCACAAAAGTTCCTCTTTACATCAGAGTCCACAAACATTTCATACTATTATTTTATTTAACACAAACCTAATAAAAAATAAAATACACAGACACAGACACTACTAACACAAACTAAACTGTTGAAAAATTACTATAACAAAAGCTACAATATATATACATATAGATATAGAGAGAGAGAGCGAGAAAGAGAGAGAGAGAGAGTGATGATTTGCTCTTGCAGACAGGCTAATGGTTGCAGTAAAAAGGCCACAAACCAGGGTTTAACATAAAGTTCAGTCTTTTAGTCACACTTGCTGTTACGATCCGGTCTGGTAGCTTGTAGCGGAGGCTGTTTGTGGATCCGCTGTGACAGAGAGGTCATGAAGCATTACTCAGCATGAAGGCAGCAGCAGTAGTATTCAAATATAAAGTAATTATCACACACACAACATTTACAAGCAGTAGTGGTAATAGTACTAAATAGCATCTAAACACTTGGGCAAGACTTAACAGCAGCAGTAGTGGTAATAGTAGTATATAGTGGCAAATAACTTGTGACATAGGTGTCTGAGCAGCAGCAGTATAGTAGTAACAGTACACAATATAGTGTTTTATCACTCGTGGAAGAGGTGGCATCATCAGCACAGCAGCAGCATTGGTAATTGCAGTATATAGTGGCAAACAACTTGTCACATAGGTATCTGAGCAGCAGCAGTATAGTAGTAACAGTACACAATATAGTGTTTTATCACTCGTGGAAGAGGTGGCAGCAGCACAGCAGCAGCATTGGTAATTGTAGCATATAGTGCCAAAGAACTTGTCACATAGGTATCTGAGCAGCAGTATAGTAGTAACAGTACACAATATAGTGTGTTATCACTCGTGGAAGAGGTGGCAGCAGCACAGCAGCAGCATTGGTAATTGTAGCATATAGTGGCAAAGAACTTGTCACATAGGTATCTGAGCACTGGCAGCAGCAGTCTAGTAGTAACAGTACACAATAAAGTGTTTTATCACTCGTGGAAGAGGTGGCAGCAGCACAGCAGCAGCATTGGTAATTGTAGTATATAGTGCCAAAGAACTTGTCACATAGGTATCTGAGCACTGGCAGCAGCAGTCTAGTAGTAACAGTACACAATATAGTGTTTTATCACTCGTGGAAGAGGTGGCAGCAGCACAGCAGCAGCATTGGTAATTGTAGTATATAGTGCCAAAGAACTTGTCACATAGGTATCTGAGCACTGGCAGCAGCAGTCTAGTAGTAACAGTACACAATAAAGTGTTTTATCACTCGTGGAAGAGGTGGCAGCAGCACAGCAGCAGCATTGGTAATTGTAGCATATAGTGCCAAAGAACTTGTCACATAGGTATCTGAGCAGCAGCAGTATAGTAGTAACAGTACACAATATAGTGTTTTATCACTCGTGGAAGAGGTGGCAGCAGCACAGCAGCAGCATTGGTAATTGTAGTATATAGTGCCAAAGAACTTATCACATAGGTATCTGAGCACTGGCAGCAGCAGTCTAGTAGTAACAGTACACAATAAAGTGTTTTATCACGCGTGGAAGAGGTGGCAGCAGCACAGCAGCAGCATTGGTAATTGTAGCATATAGTGCCAAAGAACTTGTCACATAGGTATCTGAGCAGCAGCAGTATAGTAGTAACAGTACACAATATAGTGTTTTATCACTCGTGGAAGAGGTGGCAGCAGCACAGCAGCAGCATTGGTAATTGTAGTATATAGTGCCAAAGAACTTGTCACATAGGTATCTGAGCAGCAGAAGTATTAGTAACAGTACACAATAAGGTGTTTTATCACTCGTGGAAGAGGTGGCAGCAGCACAGCAGCAGCATTGGTAATTGTAGTATATAGTGCCAAAGAACTTGTCACATAGGTATCTGAGCACTGGCAGCAGCAGTCTAGTAGTAACAGTACACAATATAGTGTTTTATCACTCGTGGAAGAGGTGGCAGCAGCACAGCAGCAGCATTGGTAATTGTAGTATATAGTGCCAAAGAACTTGTCACATAGGTATCTGAGCAGCAGTATAGTAGTAACAGTACACAATAAAGTGTTTTATCACTCGTTGAAGAGGTGGCAGCAGCACAGCAGCAGCATTGGTAATTGTAGCATATAGTGGCAAAGAACTTGTCACATAGGTATCTGAGCAGCAGAAGTATTAGTAACAGTACACAATTAAGTGTTTTATCACTCGTGGAAGAGGTGGCAGCAGCACAGCAGCAGCATTGGTAATTGTAGTATATAGTGCCAAAGAACTTGTCACATAGGTATCTAAGCAGCAGAAGTATTAGTAACAGTACACAATAAAGTGTGTTATCACTTGTGGAAGAGGTGGCAGCAGCAGCACAGCAGCAGCATTGGTAATTGTAGCATATAGTGCCAAAGAACTTGTCACATAGGTATCTGAGCAGCAGTATAGTAGTAACAGTACACAATATAGTGTTTTATCACTCGTGGAAGAGGTGGCAGCAGCACAGCAGCAGCATTGGTAATTGTAGTATATAGTGCAAAAGAACTTGTCAGTACACAATAGGTTTTATCACTCGTGGAAGAGGTGGCAGCAGAAGCAGCAGCATTGGTATTAGTAACAGTACACAGCATAAAGTGTGTTATCACTTGTGGAAGAGGTGGCAGCAGCAGCACAGCAGCAGCATTGGTAATTGTAGCATATAGTGCCAAAGAACTTGTCACATAGGTATCTGAGCAGCAGTATAGTAGTAACAGTACACAATATAGTGTTTTATCACTCGTGGAAGAGGTGGCAGCAGCACAGCAGCAGCATTGGTAATTGTAGTATATAGTGCCAAATAACTTGTCACATAGGTATCTGAGCAGCAGAAGTATTAGTAACAGTACACAATAAAGTGTTTTATCACTCGTGGAAGAGGTGGCAGCAGCACAGCAGCAGCATTGGTAATTGTAGTATATAGTGCCAAAGAACTTGTCACATAGGTATCTGAGCACTGGCAGCAGCAGTCTAGTAGTAACAGTACACAATATAGTGTTTTATCACTCGTGGAAGAGGTGGCAGCAGCACAGCAGCAGCATTGGTAATTGTAGTATATAGTGCCAAAGAACTTGTCACATAGGTATCTGAGCAGCAGTATAGTAGTAACAGTACACAATATAGGGCCAGATTCAGGTAGTCCAGAGCATCTTTGCTCTGGAGTAACGCTTCTCATTTGCGTTGCGCTGCCGAAATTTTAGGAGCAAGTGCTGTCATTCACGAAGCACTTGCTCCTAAAGTTGCGGCAGCGCATCACAAATGAGCCGGCGGAATTCAAATTTAGCGGGTACGGGGCGTGTAGTATGCTAACTACGCGCGATCCCGCCGCCAACGTACTGCGCATGCGTCGAGTGTCAAAACATCCCCGTGCGCATGCTCCAAAATCTGTGAATGAACGTCAATGACGTCACATTCCCATTCATGACCGTTTTACGCAAGCGACGTTTTTTTTTTTTTTCCCGACGCGATGACGACGCCTATACCTAACATAGGATACTCCAACCCCATGTAGGTATATCTATGCGCCGCGTATCCCGTCCGGAAACGTCGTATCGTCATTGCGTCGCGCCGGATTTCGATCGTGAATTGCCGATTTCCGCTCATTAACATATTTTTTTAGCGTAAATCGGCGGGAACGCCCCCGGCGCCATTTTTAAGTTGAAGTAACGATGCGATGGCGAAACTCAGTTACGCTGCTCGCATCGGAACTTCAACCCGGCGTTTCTTGTTTTCTGGTTACAGAAAACAGAAACGCCGGCTCAAAGTCACAGTTAGGCTGGCGGATCACTCGATCCGCCAGCGTAACTGTTCCTGAATCTGGCCCATAGTGTTTTATCACTCGTGGAAGAGGTGGCAGCAGCACAGCAGCAGCATTGGTAATTGTAGTATATAGTGCCAAAGAACTTGTCACATAGGTATCTGAGCAGCAGAAGTATTAGTAACAGTACACAATAAAGTGTTTTATCACTCGTGGAAGAGGTGGCAGCAGCACAGCAGCAGCATTGGTAATTGTAGTATATAGTGCCAAAGAACTTGTCACATAGGTATCTGAGCACTGGCAGCAGCAGTCTAGTAGTAACAGTACACAATATAGTGTTTTATCACTCGTGGAAGAGGTGGCAGCAGCACAGCAGCAGCATTGGTAATTGTAGTATATAGTGCCAAAGAACTTGTCACATAGGTATCTGAGCAGCAGTATAGTAGTAACAGTACACAATAAAATGTTTTATCACTCGTGGAAGAGGTGGCAGCAGCACAGCAGAAGCATTGGTAATTGTAGCATATAGTGGCAAAGAACTTGTCACATAGGTATCTCAGCAGCAGAAGTATTAGTAACAGTACACAATAAAGTGTTTTATCACTCGTGGAAGAGGTGGCAGCAGCACAGCAGCAGCATTGGTAATTGTAGTATATAGTGCCAAAGAACTTGTCACATAGGTATCTGAGCAGCAGTATAGTAGTAACAGTACACGATAAAGTGTTTTATCACTCGTGGAAGAGGTGGCAGCAGCACAGCAGCAGCATTGGTAATTGTTGGGTGCTGGGTGCAGCCACCTGCTGGGTGAGATGAGGGGGGACAACTGGAGGCCCGGGGAGTTGCCTGCTCCAACCGGCTGACTAGGCGTGCCTGCAGTTCCTCCATCCGGTGCTGCCTCCGGCTGGCTGGGAGGAACTGCTCCAGTTTCCCCTTACATCTTGGATCTAAAAGGGTGGCCATCCAAAATTCATCCCTCTCCTTTATAGTCTTAACTAGTGTTGCTCACGAATATTCGCATTGCGAATATTCGCTACGAATATTGCATATTCGAGTATTCGCGAATATCTCGAATATCGCGGCGAATATTCGCTATTTCGAATATTCGTATTTTTCAAATTTCGCAATAAATTTCGCAAAAAATTCGCAATCAATTTCGCATTCGCGAATTTCGCAATGGCGAAATTTCGCAATAGCGAAATTTCGCAATTTTTTTTAATTTTTTTTATAAAATATCACGAATATTCGATATTTACGAATATTCGCGACCGCATATGTGAAATTTCTCTTTTTTTTTTAATAAAATATACCGAATATTCGTAAATATCGAATATTCGTGATATTTTATATATGAAAAAAAAAATCGCGAAATTTCGCATTAGCGAAAATTCGCATTAGCGAAAATTCGCATTGGCGAAAATTCGCAATTTTTATTTATTTTTTTAAATATCACGAATATTCGATATTAACGAATATTCGCGAATATTCTTCGAAATATTCGCGAAATATCGCGAAATCGAATATGGCGTATTCCGCTCATCACTAGTCTTAACCCGGGGGTCCCTCCCGAGGCATCTCAGCATGTGGACAGCCATGGGGAAGAGCACAGCCCGCTGTGACTCCTCATGGCTGCCCGGGTCCATGACGTCCGACTCTTCATCATGGAGGCGCTGCTGCTCGCGCACAGAGATGCCCAACCCCCGGACTATCGGTGCCCCCAACACCGGCTCTCCCTCCTGACCAGGCCCTGACTCCAGGACGTCACCAGTAACCTCCTGATCATCATCATCCTCCTCCTCCTCGTCCTGGGCCTGGTCTTGGTGGAGCAGTGTTGCCTCCTCCTGCTCCACCAAGGCACTCTCCCCAGCTTCGAGCAGGCGATCTAGTGCCCTGTCCAGCAGGAACACTATAGGGAGCACATCGTTGAGGCCGACATGCTCCCTGCTCACCATCTTGGTCACCTGCTCGAAAGGGGCCAACACATGGCAGACCTGGTGTATCTGCCCCCACTGCGCACTGGTGATGTACGGGAGTGTGTGTTGTGATGGCCCGCCAGTGCCTTGCTCCAGCAGGTATTCCTTCACCGCCCTTCGCTGCTCGCACAACCTCTCCAGCATGTAGAGGCTGGAGTTCCACCGCGTCACACTGTCCACAATCAGCCTGTGAAGGGGCAGGCTGTTGTCCCGCTGCAACTTGGACAGGGACCCGGTAGCGGTTGGGGAGCGCCTGAAGTGGCTGGCAATCCTACGTACCCTTAGCACAATGTCACTCAACCCGGGATAGGTGCGCAGGAACTTCTGCACCACAATTTTGAGGACATGTGCCAGACAGGGCATGTGGGTCAGACTGCCAGCCTGGAGGGCGGAGAGGAGGTTGCTGCCATTGTCACAGACAACCATACCTGCCTGGAGCCTTCGGGGTGTCAGCCACTTCTGGACCTGAGCCTGAAGTGCGGTCAGCACTTCAGGGCCAGTGTGTCTCCGTTCCCCTAAACTAACAAGCTGGAGCACGGCCTGACAGCGCACGTGCCCCACACTTGAGTAGCTACGGGGGCGCTTTGCTGGGAGGCTCAGCAGCTGCGGAGACAGTGGCTTGAGGGAGACCAGCAGTTCTCCCCTGGACACCCCGGGGCGGCACAAAATCTGATGCCGCCAATCCCTCCCCAGGGCCTCGGAGGGAAACCCAATGGGCCGTGAAACTGATGTAGCGGCCCTGCCCATGCCTGCTGGTCCAGCCATCCATTGTGAGATGCACCCTGTTGCTGACAGCGTGATCCAGCGACAGGGTTACATTCTGCACAATGTGCTGGTGTAGGGCAGGGACACCAGTCCTGGCAAAGAAATGGCGGCTGGGGACACGACATTGGGGTTGGGCCTGCTCCAACATCTGCCTGAAGGGGTTGCTGTCAATGATGTTGAAGGGCAGCAGATGTTGGGCAATAACCCTTGCCAGGAGCCCATTGAGGGAACGCACACCTCGGTCTCCAGGGGGGAAGGGAGTGGTGCGTTCGAAGGCGTCGGAAAGTGACGCCTGGCGCCGGACGGCAGTGCAGGACACCGAAGAGGAGGGTGCTGTGGAAGTCGAGGTCTGGCTGCCGGTACCAGTACCTCTACTAGAGGGAGCGGGGGGGCATGACCTGCTGGTAGCCGATGAAGCTGTGGCAGGGGCTGCTGTACCCTGCACACTTGTGGTGGTGGCGCTGCTACCACCCCAACCCCTCATCTGGTCATACTCCTGCCAGTGGTTTATTCTCAGGTGCTGGTTAAGTGCTGTGGTACCCACCCCAGCCAAGCACTTCCCTCTCTTCACCTTGGCACGACAGAGCTGGCAGATGGATACTGTCGGGTTATCTGCTACCAAGGTGAAGTAGGCCCAGACAGGTGACTTCAGCGCCGCCGTCCTGTCAGACGGGGTGACGCTGACTTGCACCTGCTGGGACTCGGTGCGCACAGGTGGAGCTGTCTGCTGCTGCTGCTGCTGCTGCTGACACCTCCTGCTGCCATCACCAGTGGAGACCCTGACTGTAACGGTTTCCACCGCTTACAACCTTCCATCCATCCACGACAAGCTTATCTGACACACCAACAACCAGGCAGACATGATCCATTCCATTTCCCAGAATAAACGAGACAGCGCTCCGTTCTCTAGTTTCCAAAATGTATGAATATCTTTATTGGTTCTTAGCTTGCTTATATCCAGAACAACATAATGCAGTTAATCACAGGACAATGTAATCTCCACCCCCCTATTCACTCACTGAGAATAATTCTTTAATTGGTAGCTAGACATGACGGCACTGTATTATCAATAGGGTTCAATTAACCTTGAATAGTAACACAGACATCTAGTTGAATAAGTTCTCTATACAGCTTTGTCACACAATGGCAGTGAGAGTGGGTGTCTTTACATTGAATAGCCAACACCTTAGGATATTTCAATAGCCTATTATACAAAAGGTATGACTCACTGGCTGACCTGGTCATGTCATCATGACTCCTTGTGATATCTCAGTCCTGCAATATGAAGTATTATTAATGTCCCATCTCATGTAATATGAATTATGATTCACTATTAGCCACCCTATACCCAAAAGGGCACAGGGTGGATTTCGACCCAAGAGTTTTTGGTGCTGCTGGCACAAGAGTATCTCTCATCCTTCCAACGTCTCTGGGTGTCACGGGCCATTCTGTTACATCTCTCCCCTTTCGGTGGGAGACGGACACAGGAGGGAACCCCAAACGGGTTGACTCCGAAGTCCGTCAGTAGTTCCCGTCCTCCAATGCGGGTATCCATACTGTACCCCAAATAAATGGCTCCAAACTGAGCATTACTCCCCCCGCCAACCTCTGCCTCTCTCAGAGAACACGCCTGCCGCTGGGGAGAAGGCAGGGTAGCTGGGCTCAGTCCATCATGCTGTTGGGGGTCTGGGCCAACTGCCCCCCCTTCCTGGGGTATACCAGTGGAGACTGAAGTCCCATCCACTGGTGCTTGGTGAAAACCCCCCGGTGCTTGCAAAGCAAAGCCGACATCCTCCTGTCCCAGTCCTGTACCATTTTCTGGGGTTGTGCCAGTGGATACTGAAGTCCCATCCACTACCCCAGGAACCCCCTCTTCTGTTAGTGAGGAGCAGAGGCCTATGACACTCTGCTCTGTTGCTGTCAGCTCTGACAGGCAGACGGGGAGGCGTCCGCTCCAGTGTTGGGGTGGAGTTGAACCCGGGACCTCTCTGTTACCAGAGACCCTTACCTCTCAGCCACTGAATTAGAAATTCTTGTTGCTTTCCACAGTGGTGCTGAATGGGCTGTTCATCTGGATTTCACTTTCCACCATATTCTTGCTCCAGGACACAGTCCAGTTAGCCCTATAAAGCTTCTGAGAGCTAGTATTTTGGGATCTCCCTGTCTGTGCTAGAAACTGCTTATATATTAAGCTTGGGGTACCCTGCTCTGTTGCCAGACCACGGCTGATTCAGCTGGGGGTAAAAGCTTTACCACCTCAGCTTGTTGCTGGAGAGGGGGGCCAACCGCTCCGGCTCCCTGGAACTCCACACCATCCGCTTCGGCTTTAGGGATGAAAATCTCCATATTTTCCACTGCCGATTCATCAGCCAGGAGTTCACAGTTGTCATCTGAACTTTCCTCATAGTACCAGGCAATGGGAGCCCCACCCTGCTGCTGAGCCGAGTCTAGCAGCTGTCTGTAGGCGACCTCAAGCTCCCATTCCCGAATGGCCAGAAATTCTAAATCTTCCTGTGACAAGTGGCCTCCCGAGATATTTAATTTTTCCTCTCTGTGCTCCATTATGTCCTCCAAGCGCCACTCCCGATCATCCCCAAAGTCGGGATCACTGGACATCCTCCAATACAACAATCCCAGGCCATCATAGTCATAGCCTTCTGTGGGGCTGTCATCCGCTGACCACGGGCACTCTTGGGCTACATACCACCGGAGGGCTCTGTAGCTCTCATCCAGCTGCATCTCTGCCCGGATCAGCCTGCTTAACTCTGCTATCCACTCCTGCTTCGGTTGTTCCCCCAACAACAGCATTCGTACGTCATACTGCGGCCAGTACCTTGCATAGATGGAGGGCAGGACCTTTCCTTGGTTTTGCTGCTCCTGAGCTAACGCTTCCTTCCAGAGTTGGCCCACGAATCACATCCGACCATCCCAACAGGACCTCCTCTGATACTGGTCCTCTATGCTGTATCCGCATCTCTTGTAACCTTCTTTGGAATTCCTCTTCCATGGAGACTGGTATCTGCACCTCTCCTCTCCCTTTAGCTGGTGCTGCTGTGACTTCAGCTGCTGCAGCACTTCTTCGCTGTAGCAAGGTGGCATTCAGAGCCGCAATAACTCAGTCCCTGATCTCCGGTGGAGGGTTAGGACCATAATGTGTGAGTCTTATGTTAACAGCCCGATCAAAACTTGCTTCTTTGGGTGTCCTGTCTGCTACGGCGGGCCTTTTAGCTCAATCCATTTCGACCAGTTCTGTGATAATGTCCCTTTTCTTACGGTTGCTGGCCGGTCTGCCCTGGCTCTCCAGTAAGTCCATGAGGGAAGAGAGCTTCATCCGTTCATACACCGTCTCCATTGTCCTGTGTCCTTGTAGCTGTCCTTCTGAAGATGGAATCATCCCACTGCTGCCACCAATGTAACGGTTTCCACCGCTTACAACCTTCCATCCATCCACGACAAGCTTATCCGACACACCAACAACCAGGCAGACATGATCCATTCCATTTCCCAGAATAAACGAGACAGCGCTCCGTTCTCTAGTTTCCAAAATGTATGAATATCTTTATTGGTTCTTAGCTTGCTTATATCCAGTACAACATAATGCAGTTAATCACAGGACAATTTAATCTCCACCCCCCTATTCACTCACTGAGGATAATTCTTTAATCGGTAGCTAGACATGACGGCACCGTATTATCAATAGGGTTCAATTAACCTTGAATAGTAACACAGACATCTAGTTGAATAAGTTCTCTATACAGCTTTGTCACACAATGGCAGTGAGAGTGGGTGTCTTTACATTGAATAGCCAACACCTTAGGATATTTCAATAGCCTATTATACAAAAGGTATGACTCACTGGCTGACCTGGTCATGTCATCATGACTCCTTGTGATATCTCAGTCCTGCAATATGAAGTATTATTAATGTCCCATCTCATGTAATATGAATTATGATTCACTATTAGCCACCCTATACCCAAAAGGGCACAGGGTGGATTTCGACCCAAGAGTTTTTGGTGCTGCTGGCACAAGAGTATCTCTCATCCTTCCAACGTCTCTGGGTGTCACGGGCCATTCTGTTACACTGACGCTGGTCTCCCTGGTGACCTGGCGCACCGTTTCCCCAGGGTGTCTACCTTCCTCGTCATCACTGCTGCTGTGAACCGACGAGCCAGGTGGCACCCATGTTGGGTCACCCTCCTCTTCGCCCCCAGATATGTCAGACCCAGGGCTGACATGTGGTGGTCTGAGGGAGACATCTGACATGGAGCCGCTAGCCTGGCTCCGATGTCCCCTCACCGACGCATGGGTCTGACTAGGTGCGGGTGTTTCCTGCAGAAAAACACCAGCACCACTTGGAAGGGATGTCTCTGGGCTACTGACAGCCGGTACCCCATCCTCCTCCTCCATCAACCCTTCAAAAAGGTCCTGACCATCAGGACATAAATCTATGTCTGCATGATGCAGGACCTCCCCCAAGATATCCCTCTCACTGTCACTGTCAAACAGTATGAGGCTGGACTCTTGGGGGCTGGGGGTGGATACTAAAGGCACCTGTGTACTGGTGGTGGTGCTACTTGGAGTCGGCACTGATGACTCAGTTGCACGCTGTGCCCCATATACTCCACCACTGCTGAAGCCTGGGAAGGCAATATCGGGCGGCTGCCCGAGAGGAAAAACTCCCGGATGAGGCGGACTCCCCTTCCACCTGATCCTCTACCAGTAGTAGGGGCGCGAGAGGTACCCCGTGCTGGCAGCGACCCAGCACTGGGAGTAACTCCCCTACCCCTGCTGCCACGGCCACGTATGCTGCTCATGCTGATGTGGGGGGGTGGGTAAACTTTATTGGGGGGGGTAAATGTGATAAAGGACAAGACAGGCACGCAGACAAAGACGTACTAGACAGCTATGCACTAAACACTAACTCTGCAGTGCTTAGTCACAAACTTAAATGAATAAACTAAAGCTAAATTTAAAAAAAAAAATTATTTATTTTTTAAACTGACTGACAAGGACAAAGACGAGGATTACAAGTACTAAACTAATATGCAACAGTAACTCTGCTAACACAGCAGAGATAAGTATATGAATAAACTAAAACTAACTTTTTTTTTTTTTTTTTTTTTTAGAAAACAAAAAACAGACACTAAACACACACTAAACTAAGCTACCTTAAAGAAGTGTACAATTACACTAAGTACACTGAAATCTATCTATCTAACACTAAGCTAAACTAACCTGAAAAACAACAACACAAATATGAGCTTTTAAAAAAGCTTTTGGGTCTCTTGCTTTGAAAAAAGCAGTTTAGAAATATAAGCAGCAGGAACCAGAGAACTGAAATGAAACAGCAGGAACCAGAGAACTGAAATGCACTACAATGCTAATGCAAGCTCAGTGATAGCACAGAAACACTCCACTCTCTATAACCACCATGTGAATCTGCAATGAAATCATGCTGGGAGTTAGCTTATATAATGGTCGTGCAGGCAGGTTCCTATTGGTTGATGTGGAGGTTGCTAACCTCTGACAACTGTGGTAGGGGAACTCTGATTGGCTCTGATGCAAATGAAGGGCGGAGAAAATAATCGCGCAATATTCCTATTGCCGAATATTCGCATTGCGAATATTCGGCAGCATAAAAGGATCGGATGAGCTACTCGGCCCAGGGTCTCTCTAATCAGCACAGCAATGCTTTTAGACGTCGATGGAGATCACTAGGATGTGATCTGTTTTAAAAAAAAAATTTGAAAAATCCGAATATTCGGAATTGCGAATATTCACCGCGATATTCGAGATATTGAGCGATTACTCGAATATGCAATATTCGATCCGAATATTCGCAATGCGAATATTCGTGAGCAACACTAGTCCTAAATATAAAATGCCCCACATACATGTTTAGAGTACATTTAGTGATTTTTTTTCTAAATCGTCAACAGGGACCATACTTAATGAATGAAAAGTGTCCTGCGGGCTGGTGGCTGCTTTGCTCCTTTAACCACTTAAGGACCGCCTACTGCACATTTACGTCGGCAGAATGGCACGGCTGGGCACATCAACGTATATATACGTTGATTTTAGTACCCAGACCGGGACCGCGGGATTCGCGGACCCGATCGCCGCTGGAGTGCGGCGATCCGTCCCTGGAGCGGAAGAACGGGGAGAGCCGTGTGTACACACGGCTTCCCCGTGCTTCTCTGTGGCCGCAGCATCGATCGCGTCATCCCTGTAATAGGGGGACGCGATCGATGACGTCACACCTACAGCCACACCCCCTACAGTTGTAAACAAACACACATAGGCACACATCCCCTACAGCGCCACCTGTGGTTAACTCCCAAACTGCAGCTGTCATTTCCACAGTAAACAATGCAATTTAAATGCATTTTTTGCTGTGAAAATGACAATTGTCCCAAAAATGTGTCAAAATTGTCCGAAGTGTCCGCCATATTGTCGCAGTCACGAAAAAAATCGCTGATCGCCGCTATTAGTAGTAAAAAAAAATAATTAATAAAAATGCAATAAAACTATCCCTTATTTTGTAAACGCTATAAATTTTGCAAAAACCGACCGATAAACGCTTATTGCGATTTTTTTTACCAAAAATACGTAGAAGAATACGTATCGGCCTAAACTGAGGAAAAAAAATGTTTTTTTATATATTTTTGGGGGATATTTATTATAGCAAAAAGTAAAAAATATTGCATTTTTTTTTAAATTGTAGCTCTATTTTTGTTAATAGCGCAAAAAATAAAAACCGCAGAGGTGATCAAATACCACCAAAAGAAAGCTCTATTTGTGGGAAAAAAAGGACGCCAATTTTGTTTGGGAGCCACGTCGCACGACCGCGCAATTGTCAGTTAAAACGAAGCAGTGCCGAATCGCAAAAAGGGGCAAGGTCCTTTACCTACATTTTGGTCCGGGTCTTAAGTGGTTAAGCTGTCATTAATTTGCCTCCTAGATACCCCCACAGTTGTGATATTTTGTTGCCGGAGGGGTTAATACATGCTGCACCACCTGTCAGAGGAACTTGTCAAAAGTGACGACTATTCCTACCCCCTGCACCATTCATAGAAGCTGTGCTATCAGTTTCCACAATAAAAAGTGCTCTAAGAATGAAGGGTGGGTGAATGAATGAAAGGTCTGCCACCTCCATTCATAAAGCGCTTTTCATTGTGACAATTGATAGTACAGCTTCTATAAATGTAGCGAGGCTAGGATGCGTTGTAGAAGGGTGATAATTGTTGCCTGTTTACCGGTGCAGTGATGTCCAAGGGGAAGCAAATTGAGGCTTTCAAGGAAAAGAGCACCCAACTGCACATGGAATGCAATTCATTCATGTAAGTATTGTCTCCATTGTGAGAAGTATACTACTCTCCTTATTATTTTTTCTGTCTTCAATTTAATAGCAACTGCTTAAAGTGGGGGCACAATTTATTTGGGCATGCTTGCATGGCTTTGCGGCTGCCCCCCCCCCTTTTCACATTAAAATTTCTTTTTTTTTACCTAGCATTTTCCAGTGCACTGCCCCTTTAATTTTTTCCTCACACCCTTTGTACAGGTAAAGGTGTTAAGTGAAGAGTAATGGCATTTTCTGGAAGGTGTAGGGCTCAGTATATAAAGTGGTTGCTGCCTAGGCATTTCTGCTCTTGGTCAGTGTCAGCAAAAGAGTTATAATTAGGATTGAGCGAACCCGAACTATAAAGTTTGGGTTCGTACCAAACTTTAGTTTTTTTTTTACCCGAACCTGAACAATTTTCTAAAAGTTCGGGTTCAGGTTCAGGTTCGGTGTTCGGCTATGTAACGGTGCGCTGCAGGGAAGCCAATCAGAATTTCTTTTACTTGTGTGACCTAGAAGCCATCACAGCCATGCCTACTAATAGCATGGCTGTGATTAGCCAGTGTAGCATGTGACCGAGCATGTGACCCAGCCTCTATATAAGCTAGAGGCACACAGCAGAGCTCGTCACTCTGCTTTAGCTAGGGTAGGGAAAGGCTGCAGCTGCTCTCAGGGACAGATTTAGATAGGATTTTCCTGCTTCAGAAATCGAATTACAATACTCAGCGATTGATCTACATAGCATTAGCTACATTAGGGAAAGGTTCCTAATTGTGCTTATAGGGAGAGAATTAGTTAGGAGTCAGTCCTACTTCACAAATCTAATAGCAGCAGCACTGCATATGTTCCTGTCAAATACTCTGCATATTGCACCAGCAATGCATATGTTCCTGTGAGATACTCTGCATATTACACCAGCACAGCATATGTTCCTGTCAGATACTCTGCATATTGCACTAGCACTGCATATGTTCCTGTCAGAAATTTGCATATTGCACCAGCACTGCATATGTTCCTGTAACATACTCTGCATTAGCTACTGTAGGGAAAGGTTCCTGATTGTGCTTATAGGGAGATAATTATATAGGAGTCAGTCCTACTTCACAAATCTAATTACACCAGAATAGTGTCCCATCATTGGTATCATTGGCAGGAATAGTGTCCCATCATTAGTGTCAGTGGGAGAAATAGTGCCGCATCATTGGTATCAGTGGGAGGAATAGTGTCCCATCATTGGTAACATTGGCAGGAATAGTGTCCCATCATTTGTGTCAATGGGAGAAATAGTGCTGCATCATTGGTATCAGTGGGAGGAATAGTGTCCCATCATTGGTATCACTGGCAGGAATAGTGTCCCATCATTTGTGTCAGTGGGAGAAATAGTGCCCCATCATTGGTATCATTGGGAGGAATAGTGTCCCATCATTTGTGTCAGTGGGAGAAATGGTGGCGCATCATTGGTATCAGTGGGAGGAATAGTGTCCCATCATTGGTATCATTGGCAGAAATAGTGTCCCATCATTTGTGTCAGTGGGAGAAATAGTGCCCCATCATTGGTATTATTGGGAGGAATAGTGTCCCATCATTTGTATCAGTGGGAGAAATAGTGCCGCATCATTGGTATCAGTGGGAGGAATAGTGTCCCATCATTGTTATCATTGGCAGGAATTGTGTCCCATTATTAGTGTCAGTGGGAGAAATAGTGCTGCATCATTGGTATCAGTGCGAGGAATAGTGTCCCATCTTTGGTATCATTGGCAGGATTAGTGTCCCATCATTTGTGTCAGTGGGAGAAATAGTGCCGCATCATTGGTATCAATGGGAGGAATAGTCTCCCATAATTGGTATCATTGGGAGGAATAGTGTCCCATCATTTGTGTCAGTGGGAGAAATAGTGCCCCATCATTGGTATCAGTGGGAGGAATAGTGTCCCATCATTGGGAAAGGTTCCTGCTTGTCAAGATTTTTTTTTAATGTATTTTATGTTATTTTAAGTCATTTCCCTATCCACATTTGATTGCAGAGTACTTGCCATGCTCTTACCAACATGTTGCTGCCATTTGCAGCCCTCTAGCTCTTTCCCTTAGTTTTTTAGAGACATTTTAGTAGTCAAAAATTCTGGTCCCCATTGATTTCAATGGGCTTCGGGTTAGGATTCGGGTCAAGTTCGGGTCCCGAACCCGGACTTTTTTTCTGAAGTTCGGCCGAACCCGCCGAACCTGAACATCCAGGTGTTCGCTCAACTCTAGTTATAATACCTTTGCTGGAAAAATCGATGAAAACAGCGATTGCAAGCCAAAGTGAATAAATGCAACAAATTAACCACAATAAACATGATTTACACAAATAATAAAGTGTTAGGTGCTCAAAAAGTGCTTTAAAAGTGCTCCTATATTTTAGCTGGTGCTCCACATTTAGGAACAATGCCGTGTGCCACACTCCCCTGTTGTGACCCCACTTACCAAATGGCATGGACCCACAGATTTGCAGTCTGGGGTCAGAAAAGCTGGGATCAATGAGATGGGAAACACAAGGTTTTGCCTGGAGCCTCTTACAGTGGTGGTTTCCATGAATGTTCAAGGCTTGCAATCATCTGGAAGACAAATAAGCAACCAATAGTGAAGTACTGTATGGGAATAGGAAATTTGGGCTGGCTAGGAGCTAATTTACAAGAAAATCAAAACGATACAGGCATCAGAATGGAGCTCCGGGTGCGCCGCTGGATGAATGTGTGTTCCACAGAGGGCGGATATGATGTCAGTGGTTTAGGAGACCGGAAGTGCATCAACGTGTTTCACCCCTCCTCCAGGGCGTCATCAAGGATATCACTTCTGGTTTTGTGTGATCTGATTTATACCCCAAAAAATGGTCCCTCCTCTTGCACAACCCAATAGAAAACAGCATATTTCCATAGGTGTCACAACACCAACTTCCTTAATATGACATTGTGTCCTGTTACCATTGTATACGCTCAGTAGACTTTTATTACAATTAATGTTTACATACAGTATAATGATACTAAAAAAGGATTTCCTAAACATCATATTAAAATGAATATATTACAAACTTTAAAGAAACCTTTGATCAATTATCTTTTTTTTTATAATTCTTTATTTATTTCAAGTTTTACGTTACATATCATCATTTCATATCCTCAACTTAAATAGACCATGGCAGAGAAGGAAGAGAGAGACGCAGAGCCCCCTCCATCCCACCCCCCTCCCACTTCTTATCTGATTTCGTATAACTCCTTGTTTTCCTTCTATCTGACCCCACCGTGTTGCCCTCCCCCTCCTTCTAAAAAGCATAGAAAAAAAAAAAAGAAAAAAAAAATATTTCGAAAAAATTCCTGTCAGTCATTTCTCCCCCCCTCTTCCCTTCACCCCTCGCTATATTTCAGATAGGGGGCCCAGATCGACCGGTATTCTCTCATTTTGATCTTTCATTGCCAATGTTAAATTCTCCATTTGCTGTATCTCACCGACTCTTGCGAGCCATTGTGCTCTAGATGGGGAGGTCTCCTGTTTCCACAAGGCTGGAATACACGCCCTCGCGGCTATAATAAGGTGTCTTAGAAGCAAGTTTTTATATTTTTCCATTGACATTGGAATATCTAGTATTAGGACAGCTGATGGTCTATCTTCTAAATTGATTCCTGTAATTTTTTTGATAGTTTCTGTTACCATTTTCCAAATTTCTAAATTGTTACGCATTCCTAAAAGATATGAATCAATGACCGCTACATGACATCTCCAGCACACATCTGAGGATATATTCGGTGTAGTACAGTTGGTGTTCTATACCATCTTGTTAGTATTTTATATCCTCCCTCCTCATATTTACTTGCTACTGAGGCCTTGTATGTAAACCGCAGGATCCTGTCTTTCTGTTCTTGGGTAAATGTTAATCAATTATCTTAAAATCGTGTATAGATAAGATATTTCAATAAACAAAAAATGTATAATTATTAATAAATAAAAATGAAAATAGAAAGAATAAAAAAAAAAAATAATGAAAATGAAAATTCCGTGTCTCACTGGCTTTGTTTTCCCATTGGTTCCTGTTGGTGTGGCAATCAAAACCAGTGATGAAGGATTTGGGCGGGGCCAAATCCCGCTGTCTGTCAATAGAAGCGGAGCAAGAACGTACGAGTGCCCCATGGGAACTGGCTTCCCGTTGGGGGCACTGGACAGAGAGGAGGAGCCAGAAGCTCCAGTGGGGGACCTGAGAAGAGAGGGTTCGGGGGCCGCTCTGTGCAATTACATTACAGGTAAGTATAGAGATGTTTGTTATTATTTCTTTTTCTTTTAGATTCATCTTTACAATCTCTTTAACAATGACATTGACTATTTTTTACCCTCCATTTCTTATACTGAAGTAAATTTGAAATGGCCATACATTTTTTTTTCCGTTTGTTTTGTTTTTATTTTTGCCATTGGGTTGAATAGAAAGAGAGGCTATGTTTAGATAATTGATTGTACATTGATCTTTTGTGTTAAGATAAATGTCATTCCTTATGTTCTGTATAAATGAAGGAAAAGGAAACATTTTTAAAAATAAAGAAATTGAAAAAAAGAAATGGCCATACAAACATTCAAAAAGTTTGGTGCAGGTGCTCTATTAGCAAAAGTGGATATTAAGGCCTCATGTACATGGGGCAGTTGAAAACCTCTTCTGAACGCTGGAAACTGATAGCTGATAAACGACAGTAAAATACCTCTGTTTAACAGCTTACTGAGTTTAGCAGCAGTTATCAGCAGTTGCGGTTAAAACCTTTATTAAAGATAACCTCAGCAGACCCTCCCAAATGTCAACAATGCAGGGAAAACTTGTAAATTATGAACTATTTCAGGCATTTTGTGAGAAGAGAGAGCAGTGTGCTTTAACAATGGATTTTCTCTCTCGCGCTCAGCCAATCTCTCTCTGTCTGTGCCTGTCTCTCTCTCTCTCTCCCTGTACCTGTCGCTCTCTCTGCCTTTCTCTCTATCTGCCTGTCTCTCACTGTCTCTCTCTGCTGTCTCTCACTCTCTCTGCCTGTCTCTTCTCTCTCTCTCTCTGGCTGTCTCTTTCTTTGACTGTCTTTCTAAATTCAGGTTACAGCTTTTACATGAATTTACAAGCAGTCACGAGCATTTAGCATTTCAAATGCCTCTGAACGTCCGTCCTGAACCCATTTTTTTGCATTCCGAAAAATTACTCTAAACGAAACTGCCTAGAAACGAATATAAATGACCCTGTGTACTTGTACTGATAAGATAACATAGAGGAGAGTTCAAGGGCATCTGAAAAAAAATGCCCAACTGCTCCTAAACGTTTGTTTACCAGCAGCAATGTACATGAAGCCTAAATATACATTTACACTTTTGCCAATTGCTCCTGAAGCATTTAATTTGTTGGGTATTTTTTGTTGGCTGTTACTATTATGACATATGTTTACCAATGGGATGCTCTTTATCCTGTGCCTACTTTAACCACTTCCCTACGGCCGTACGACTATATGCGGCCACAGGGTGGTTCTAATTCTCCGGGGCGCCGTGTTTTCATGGCTGCCCCTTTCTTTGTTCCCAGCGAGCGCTCCAGAGCGCGCAGGGGGGAACTTCTGTACTGGCCAGCCAATCACAGATCGCCGCGAACGGCCAATCAGAGTGGCCGTTTGCGATGCGATCTGTGCGGCAAATGAGATATGATCTCATATGTAAACATATGAGATCATTTCTCATTGCCGGCTCTCACAATGACAGTGTCCTGTCATAGAGAGAGGAGACCAATCTGTGTTCCTTGTACATAGGGACACAGATCGGTCACCCCCCAGTCACCCCCCCTCCCCCCACAGTTAGAACACAATGCAGGATACACACTTAACCCCTTCCTTACCCCCTAGTGTTAACCCCTTCCCTGCCAGTCACATTTATACAGTAATTAGTGCATATTTATAGCACTGATTGCTGTATAAATGTGAATGGTGCCAAAAATGTGTCAAAAGTGTCCGATGTGTCTGCCATGATGTCGCAGTCGCAATAAAAAACGCAGATTGCCGCCATTACTAGTAAAAAAATAAATAATAAAAAATAATAATTCTGTCCCTTATTTTGTAGGCGCTATAACTTTTGCGCAAACCAGTCGCTTATTGCAATTTTTTTTTTTAACAAAAATATGTAGAAGAATACGTATCGGCCTAGACTGAATTTTTTTTTAAATTGGGCTATTTTTTATAGCAACAAGTAAAAAATATTGTATTTTTTTTTCAAAATTGTCGTCCTTTTTTGTTTATAGCGCAAAAAATAAAAACCGCAGAGGTAAAAAAAATACCACCAAAATAAAGCTCTATTTGTGGGGAAAAAAGGACACCAATTTTGTTTGGGAGCCATATCGCACGACCGCGCAATTGTCAGTTAAAGCGACGCAGTGCCGCAAGCTGAAATTTCACCTGGTCACAAAGGGGGTATACATGCCCAGTAAGGAAGTGGTTAAAAATTGTTCCCAATTATTATTATTTATTTATGTTTAATCTTCTTATTACGTATTTGTAAAAAATATAAGTGTGCCATGCGTATATAAATTATAATTGAACAAATTCAACTAGATTTGTACTCCCCCTGTATGATGAGCAACAAACACCATAAAACAAAAAAACATTTGTGGGTGAGTACAATAAAAACTATAAACATCAGTTTTAGCTGGAAAGATAACAAGGAGTACAATACCTGAAGTATCAAGCAACACAAAGATGCTAGCTTTCTAATTCAATATATAGGAAAAGTAAAAACAGTTGTGATAATAAAGGAAGGAAGTAAAAAAGAGAAGCAGAGTGGGAGAGCTGAAGAAGACAGAAGGAAAGGAGGGGAAAAAAAGGGGGTGCCATGGGATAATCCCAGAGCAAATGGGGACCTCATACGATATTGAATATAAAAGAGGCAAAGTCAGAAGAATATCCGAAATGAGACCAAAATGTCTACATAAGTTTGTGTGATTCTGATTTGTCCTCATCCCATGCAATCATATGCAACAACCAGCTCAATCTTCTCCAACTCACAAGCCCATTCAGCCATTGATGGAAACTTGACTTCTGTCTATCACAGAACGAGTCGCTGTGATGAAGTGTATAACTAGGTTTCTCTTAATTAGTTTGTAAGAGCCTTGCAACATGGACAGTACTGTAATCTGAGGTTTATTTGGGATTTTGACTCCCACCAATTTATCAAACAGTTGTAGTATGTTATCCCAATATGGGACAATTTTCATATAGGTGCCCCAAATATGGGTCATGGAGCCAGGCACCCGCAAACATCACTAGTAAGTATCTGGGATTGAAGGATCAATTTTATGTAAAAGTGTGGGTCAGTGGAACCATCTGGATAAGATTTGATAATTGCGCTCTTGCACGTGAGAGAATGTAGATAGTTTATAAGATATAAAGCCAAACAGCGAGGTCAAGGGATTTGGTCTGGAAGAGAGTAGGACTTTACATAACTAAGTATCCCACAACTGCAGAGTAGTGCACAATGTGAGGGGTAATACGTCTCTTGGAGGTCTCTTATCAGGTTTTAACCAGGGTAAGGAGGTAAGGTCTGAGGAGATAAGATCATTCTCCAAACAAGTCCACAACTTGGTAGAATGGCCATGATACCAATCAACCACTCTGAGCAAAGAAGCTGCATGAGAATATATGGACAAATGGGGAAGAGCCAACCCCACCCCCCTCTACACTTAGGCAAGGGTAGGATGGTTTGTCCAATTCTGGATTTTTTATGTCGCCATACTGTATAAAAGAATCCCCACACGGGGCTAGCACCCGAGCAGTCCCCCATTACAGTGGCTGTTGGACTTCTCAGTCGCTCACCCCCCTGTGGGGATTCCTTTGGTAGGTGGGATAGGATTTTGCAGAGGGGAGAGAATATGCCATTCACACAATTTGATAATTTTTGTGTAATATTTATGGGTTTATAAACTGAAAACTTTGATGCTATTGTGTTATGTTGTTTACGAAAACTCTGCATTTGTATTTATTCTTACTAGAGCCACTGCTTAATACTGGTGATTATACTGTACAATTGCCCTGAAGAAGCCACTGTGTGGCGAACATGTTGGGATCGGTTACACACCAGTAATTCTCATATGCATATGGGGATACCTCGGCCAGTATAAATAACTATATAACTACTCTTGTCTTTTTTAAGCACCTTTGATTCTGTACATGTCTTGTATAATAAAAAAAAATGTAATTTCAAGTAAATTTGTACTGTAAGCATTTTTGGCCACCGCTATAATCCCAAATTCCTATTCCATTATATTCATTTTACCAATACAAGGGATGAGGTGCCAGATCCTTTAAGGTCACCCACCCACACCCTATTACATGGGCCCAATATGTAGCCGCATAGGATAGTTGGATTTCTTTCAGTAGTTTACTTGGTTTTCAATGTGATCATCCTTTTAAATTAGCTATGTTTTGTCTTTTTATGTTTCTTAATGCATCAACAAGTCTTGTATAACCATTTACTGAAATTTTAGCTGGAATTTCCTTATTTTTTTAGGTTGATGAAGTATATACAGCATGTTATAGTTTTTTTATGGTTAGACAGGCACTTAAAGGTTACAAAAGAACAAATTTTGCACCTTTTCAAGGTTGCAATCTCCGTGTGATTTTCTTCATATTCTCTTCATATGAAACCCTTCTTTTTCTAACTGCTTTTGTTATAGATTTCTTTGTTGCCTTACGTATATCTGAATTGGTACCTATGATTAAGAAAGGTGTCATAAGTCTTATGTATGACCATATCATGTTTTCTGATAATAATGTAAGTTTGTTTATTCAAAAGCTGAAAACAGACCAAGTTGGCAAAGGCACATGGGTTTAGTTGTGTCCCTATGGGGTAAAAAAAATGTGTCCTGTGTTGGTCATATCAAAGTTTTATCAATTCCACCGATAAATAAAACAGCAAGTAGCTGGGGAGTACCACTTTAGGATAATTTTTTAATCTTGTTTTCATGTTCATTTAATGTGTATAATTTCTTTGTTATGTCTTTGTATTTCTACTTTGGAATAGTTGTTATCCAATTTAATTTGTAATAATATATATATATATATTGTGACAGGAAGTCAGGTAAATCTGTGGGTGTTGTCACAGACGGGAGATACATTTCTGCCTTGTTTAGACAATACACCAATTACAACCAGGTGTCGGCTGCAGAAATAGCCAGAAAGGTTTAGGGCGTTGGAAAACTTCAGCTGTTCAGAATGAGGCAATTAAGGCCTCTATAAGTCATCCAAAGGATGACTACTGATTGCTGCATCCTGAGGCTTTTGAGTTAAGGAGGGCAGTGAGCTGAAAAGACTCCTGAAGAGACTATTGTTTTTCTGTTGAGTGACCAGCAGTGTTTGCCCAGCAGTAGGCTGTGCCAGACTCCATAGGTAGGTTCCTGTGTTCTGAAGGTAGACGCCCCAAGCAGCAAGGGTTTATTTTATGTTTTGTTTTGTTTATGCTGTTTTGATGCAGGCATCCAGCAATATGGAAGAATAAACCATATCATTTGTTTTTAAACACCCTCAACTGCCTCTCTGTATAGTTCAGCGTGTAGTAAACCCATCCAGGGGGTCACACACACCGAGCTAACCCCTCACAATATATATATATATATATATATATATATATATATATATATTTTAAACAATGTACCCCCTTTTTTCAATTGACCCTAAACTCCCACAATTTTGTTTTCTTATATTCTAGAAAAAAGAGCTAGGATGAAGGAACATCATTTTCTACTGTTTGTTATATTTACAAGGGCCAGATTTTAACTACTTGCCGACCGCCCGCCGTCATATTACTGCGGGGCGGTGGCACTGCTGCGCGGGAGCACGTAGCTCTACGTCCGACACATGAACGGCTGTGGGGCGCGCACGCGGGCCCCCCCCCCGCCGTTCCCAACGATCGGATTCGATACAGAACCGATCACTCATCAGGTCCAGGCCAATAAAATCTGGCCTGGACCTGCTGATCACCCTCAGCCAATGGTTGTTTTCCCTTGCCAATGTTTTGTAAACATTGCTAGGGGAAATGCTGCTCTCTCCCTCGTGTCAGTCTTTCCGTTCCTGACCGAGAGGGAGAGAGCATCTAACTGTGAGTTACACAACACTACACTAACACCAGGTCACATAGGTACACATTTAACCCCCCGATCACCCCCCAAATTAACCCTTTCACTGCCTGTCACTGTGTCACTCAGTACAGCAATCAGATTTTTTTTTGATCGCTTAGTGGTATAGTATCTGAACTGATCGATACCTGATCTGATCAGATCTATACTAGTGTCCCCTGCAGTTTAGGGTTCCCAAAAACGCATTGTTAGCGGGATCAGCCCAGATACCTGCTAGCACCTGCGTTTAGCACCTTCGCCCAGCCCAGCCCAACCAAGTGCAGTATCGATCGATCGATCACTGACACAAAACACAAAAACACATAACTGCAGCATTCGCAGAGTCAGGCCTAATCTCTGCGATCGCTAACAGTTTTTTGGTAGCGTTTGACTGTCGCTAACAGGTCAGGTGCTTTTTTTCCTGTGAATCTCACCACTGTACCCCTAAATTTAGAGCCCAAAATGGCAAATCGAATGTACGGTGATGAAGAGGCCTACTTGTTTATGAGCCTGTCAGATAGTGATGAGGAGGTCACGCATCTGTCAAATTCTAGCTCATATGATCCTGTAGACAACAGTGGCTCCCTGACAGATAGCTCTGACGACGGAGTGGTCCCTGCTAGGGTCAGGCGTACCAGACCCCGATCTTCTGCTGTCGCTGAGGTGCAAGAACCGCAGGGCTCTCGTATGGGGCAGAGTAGTACTAGCGCCGCTATTCCTTCTGGTGATCTGGCAAGCACCAGCAGCCTGGTACATCCTGGACATACATCCAGCACTGCAGTAACACTTGGTGACGTGGCGAGTCCCATAAGTGCAGTTCAAGCTGGTGAGGTGGCAAGCACATGTAGTGTCCCGCTGCCACCAAGAAGAAGAAGATGACAAAGACAGGCCCCTCGTGCCCATAGTGCCCTTCCTGCTGCTTTCGCCAGTCCTGATTGGGTCCCCGTCACTTCTGCAGCACCCGTACTTCCCCCATTCACTGGCCAACCCGGAATTCAGGTGGAAACAGTTGATTTTACGTCACTGGATTTTTATTCACTGTTTTTCATGGAAGATCTCTATAGATCTATTGTGGACCAAAGCAATTTGTATGCTGGTCAATTCATCGCCGCTAATCCCCACCTGTCCCTTGCCAGAGATTGGAAGCCAATTACGGTTTCCGAATTTAAGATCTTTCTGGGCCTTACCCTCCTCATGGGCATTACTAAAAAGAGTGAACTGCGGTTGTATTGGTCCACGCGCCCAATTCACTATATGCCCATTTTCTCTGCCTCCATGTCCAGGACACGATACGAGCAGATCTTGCGCTTCATGCATTTTAGTGACAATCAACTCTGTCGTCCTCGGGGAGACCCTGAATTAGATCGGCTCTACAAAATGTGGCCCCTTGTAAACCACTTCAACGAACGGTTTGCAGCCTTGTATAATCCCCATCAAGTTGTCTGCATTGATGAGTCCCTGATTAAGTTTTCTGGTCGCTTGTCATTCAAACAATACCTTCCCAGCAAGCGTGCCAGATACGGGGTCAAGATGTATAAGCTCTGTGACAGGGCAACAGGCTATACATCTAGCTTTATGGTTTACGAGGGAAAAGACAGTCACGTAGAGCCGGAAAATTGCCCTGATTACATAGGGAGTGCTGGTAGGATAGTCTGGGAATTGGTGTCACCCTTATTCGGAAAGGGGTACCACTTGTACGTGGACAATTATTACACGAGCGTGCCACTTTTTAGTCATCTTTTTGATTATGGAATTTGCGCATGTGGCACCATGCGACCTAATCGCCGGGGCTTCCCCCAACGGCTTGTAGAATCCCGTCTTAGTCGGGGGGAGAGAGCCTGCTTACAGTGTAATAATTTGTTAGCAGTGAAGTGGAGGGATTCACGGAATGTTTTCGTTCTGTCCACGCTTCACGCAGACACGGCAGTCCAAATTCCTACGGCGACTGGTGTTGTGGAGAAATCCCTCTGTATCCACGAGTACAACCTTAAACTGTCCTCACCAACCTGGTCTCTGCATTTGTGAATGTTTCAAACGCTACCACACACTAGTTGAGTTTTAGCGTAGGGTACGGCACCACACAGTCCTAGGCACACTAACACAGGGTTTCGGAAGATGTGATGGCCATCACATTTTGAGAGACCGTAATCTGCAATGCTCAGTTTACAGTTTTTATAAATGTGAAAAAAGGTGGAAAAAAAATCAAACTCACACAAAAACACAAAAAAATATAAAATAAAAAATCCAAAAATAGTTGTGGTTGTATTTCCTCCTCTCTTTGTTGTTCTCTTATGTTCACTCTCTACTGTCCACTCACTATTGTTCTATATCTATCCTTTCTATTTTTACATTTTTTATAGTATTTGCTTTGCAGGTATGATATGTTATACTGTAATGTTTGTTTTATTGTTAACAATCATTTGCTTAGCAGGTACGCCATTCAGTTGCATCGCGGATTTATTTAGCGTGACAGCAACAGCGTTTGCTCCCACGATATATAAAGCCGCTACTCCAACACTGTAGGAGGTGATTTCACCCCCACAGTTAAAAAAAAGAGCATATATGTTGAAGCATGGGGGCATTAGGGGCGGAGGAGCGATTTTGCTCCTAATGCCGCGTACATACGATCGAAATACCGTCGGAAGCTTGCCCGTGGAAAATTCCGACCGCGTGTATGCGCCATAACTTTTTATGCGGCGTACATACATGGAAAAAAAAAAGATTACAATACATGTCCAACAAGAACCATCAACGTATGGTATGTTGCTGGACTTTGAATGGTTATACTAGAATGATGCCTGCGGGTTTAGGTATCATCTTGGTATCATTCTTTTCAGCCAGTGGTCGGCTTTCATTTAAAAGCAATTCTAGTGGCCAATTAGCCTCTAGACTGCTTTTACAAGCAGTGGGAAGGAATGTCCCCTCCTCAGATATAAACCACGCCATTGGGAAAGTGGGAAAACATTTTATCACACCGATCTTGGTGTGGTCAGATGCTTTGAGGGCAGAGGAGAGATCTAGGGTCTAATAGACCCCAATTTTTTCAAAAAAGAGTACCTGTCACTAACTATTACTATCATAGGGGATATTTACATGCCATAAGATAACAATAAAAATTATATAAAAAAAAAAAAAGTAAGGAACAGTTAAATTTTTTTTTAAAAAGCAAAATAAATAATAATAAAAAAAAAAAAGCATCCCTGTCCCCCCCTTGCTCTTGCGCAAAGGTGAACGCAAGCGTCGGTCTGGAGTCATATGTAAACCGCAATTGTACCATGCATGTGAGGTATCGCCACCAAGGGCAGATCGAGGGCAGTAATTTTAGTAGTAGACCTCCTCTGTAAATCTAATGTGGTAACCTGTAGAGGCTTTTAAAGGCTTTTAAAAATGTATGTAGTTTGTCGCCACTGCGCATTTGTGCGAAATTTTAAAGTATGTCGTATTTGGTATCTATGTACTCGGCCTAAGATCATCTTTTTTATTTCATCAAATATTTGGGCAATATAGTGTGTTTTAGTGCTTTAACATAAAAAAAGTGTATTTTTTCCCCAAAAAATGCGTTTAAAAAATCGCTGCGCAAATACTGCGTGGAAAAAAAAATGCAACACCCACCATTTTAATCTGTAGGGCCTTGGCTTTAAAAAAATATATAATGTTTGGGGGTTCAACTTAACTTTCTTGCAAAAAAAAATGTTTTTATGTAAACGAACAGTGTCAGAAAGGGCTTTGTCTTCAAGTGGTTAGAAGAGTGGGTGATGTGCGACATAAGCTTCTAAATGTTGTGCATAAAATGCCAGGACAGTTCAAAACCCCCCCAAATGACCCAATTTTGGAAAGTAGACACCCCAAGCTATTTTCTGAGAGGTATGTTGAGTACATGGAATATTTTATATTTTGCCACCAGTTGCTGGAATATGACAAACTTTTTTTTTTTGCACAAAGTTGCCACTAAATGATATATTGCTCAAACATGCCATGGGCATATGTGGAATTACACCCCAAAATACATTCTGCTGCTTCTCCTGAGTACAGGGATACCACATGTGTGAGACTTTTTGGGAGCCTAGCCGCGTACGGGACCCCAAAAACCAATCACCACCTTCAGGCTTTCTAAGGGTGTAAGTTTTGATTTCACTCCTCACTGCCAATCACAGTTTCGGAGGCCATGGAATGCCCAGATGGCACAAAACCCCCCCAAATGACCCCATTTTGGAAAGTAGACACCCCAACCTAATCACTGCATTCAGTGACACTGTGACAGGGGGAGGGGGGGGGTGATCGCAAGGGCTTAAGTCTGCCTGTGTGTCCTGGTGTCAGTGTGCTGTTGTGCAGACTTACTTTGTGATGTAATCTCTCCTCAGCAGTGGTTAAAAAAATGCAGAGGGAGAGATCACATCACTTCCTCCTTCCTGTGTTTACACAGGAGGAGGAAGTACAGAGCGGGGGGCGCGCGCATTGGCTGGGAGCGATCGTGAGGGGGCGGACAAAAATGAATAGCCGCCCCCTCATCCCGGATCACTCCCAGAGCCACGGAGACCGCCGCATGTACCGGGGGGGGGGTCCCGATCGGACCCCCGACCCGCGTCTAGGCAGGGACGTACAGGTAAGCCAATGTGCCTGTACGTGCTATTCTGCCGACGTAAATGTACATGCGGCGCTCCACAAGTGGTTAATAATGATAGTTAAGTAACAACATGGCAAGATAGATTGTTCATAAATAAAGTAACAACGTTAGTTATAAAGATAGAACCCAGAATTATGAGTTTGCATCGATGCAGACTGTTGTCTAATCAGATGTCATTCAGTGTATTTAATAAATTGTGGAAAGAAATGTTTGGACAGCTGCACTCTGGAAAAACCTTCTTGGTTGCCTTTTATTGATAAAAGTTTTCAAACACCACACATTACAGCAAAGACAGGGGCATACAGCTGACGTTTCGCACTACAATCAGTGCTTACTCATAGCTCTGAGTAAGCACTGAGGCCTCGTACACACGAGGCAATAGATTTGTTCAAAACAGTCTGTCCGACCGATTTGAACAAATCTGTCTGTTTGGATTTTGGTTTGCTCGCGTGTACACACGAGCAAACCAAAATCCCCGCCAGCAGACGGCGAGGTGACGTGTCGGTGACATGGCGGTGACGTTGACGGCGCCACGTCACCGCACCAGGAAGTAAAACACTTCCGCGCAGGGCGCCGAATCCATTCGGCGCCGGTGCGAAACGACATGTCTGCTGGTAAGTGTACTAACCAACAGACATGTCGGGCGGACGGGTTCCCACCCGATAGATTTCAAAGCATGCATTGAAATCTGTCGGGTGGCCAAATCCGTCGGCTCGCCCGTACACACGATCGAATCTGTCTGCTGGGACGGTCTAGCAGACCATTTCCAGCAGACAGATTTGATCATGTGTACGGGCGAGCCGACGGATTTGGCCACCCGACTGACCAGTATTGTATTTGGATGCATAAGTGTGGAAGGTTTTAAGGTTATTAGACATCTCCTTGAGTACCATGGGGTCCTGTGAAAGTGATTTATTCAACTTCTAGGAGAACTTGTGAGAGATGGGGGCAAAAACAGGAAGTAAGGGTATCAAATAGAACACAGGAACATAAAAACATGTAAAAACAGAAATAACAATTACAGCTATGCTACAAACATCGTAGCAGGGTGCCCAAGGGAAGTGGCACAAATCCAACATTTCTCACAGAGTACAGGGGAGAGTAAAACCTATAGGGGGTCCATTGGAACCTATACTCTGTGCAGCTAGTATGTTACATAGTTACATAGTTAGTCAGGTTGAAAAAAGACACAAGTCCATCCAGTTCAACCATAAAAAAATTTAAATAAACAAACAAAATAAAACACAGTACATCCCATACACCCAACTCCATACCCAAAGTTGATCCAGAGGAAGGCAAAAAAAAACAGCAGAGCGATGATCCAATTTGCTACCGGAGGGGAAAAAATTCCTTCCTGATCCCCCAAGAGGCAATCGGATTTACCCCGGATCAACTTTACCTACAGCACTTAGTACTGGGTTATATTATGTGTATTTAGGAAAGAATCCAGGCCCTTCTTAAAGCAATCTACTGAGCTGGCCAAAACCACCTCTGGAGGGAGTCTGTTCCACATTTTCACAGCTCTTACTGTGAAGAAACCTTTCCAAATTTGGAGGTGAAATCTCTTTTCCTCCAGACGTAAAGAGTGCCCCCTTGTCCTCAGCGTTGACCTTAAAGTGAATAACTCAACAGCAAGTTCACTATATGGACCTCTTATATATTTGTACATGTTGATCATATCCCCTCTTATTCTCCTCTTCTCAAGAGTGAATAAATTCAGTTTTTCTAATCTTCCCTCATAGCTGAGCTCCTCCATGCCTCTTATCAGTTTAGTTGCCCTTCTCTGCACTTTCTCCAGTTCTCCGATATCCTTTTTGAAAACTGGTGCCCAAAACTGGACTGCATATTCTAGATGAGGTCTTACTAATGATTTGTACAGGGGCAAAATTATATCTCTCTCTCTGGAGTCCATACCTCTCTTAATACAAGAAGGGACTTTGCTTGCTTTGGAAACCGCAGCTTGGCATTGCATGCCATTATTGAGCTTATGATCAACTAAAACCCCCAGATCCTTCTCCGCTACAGATCCCCCCAGTTGAACTCCCCCTAGCATGTATGATGCATGAATATTCTTAGCCCCCAAGTGCATTAATTTACATTTATCAACATTAAACCTCATCTGCCACATAGTCACCCAATTAGACAGAGCATTGAGGTCGGCTTGTAAATTGGAGACATCCTGCAAGGACGTTATTCCACTGCATAGCTTGGTGTCATCTGCAAAAACAGAAATGTTACTTTGGATCTCAGACCCAATATCATTTATAAATATATTGAAGAGTAAGGGACCCAACACTGAACCTTGGGGTACACCGCTGATAACCTTGGACCATTCAGAGTAAGAATCATTAACCACAACTCTCTGAATTCTGTCTTTCAGCCAGTTTTCTATCCATTTTCAAACTGATATATCTAATCCTGTAGACCTTACCTTACACATGAGCCGTGTGTGGGGAACTGTATCGAACGCTTTTGCAAAATCCAAGTATACCACGTCCACTGCAACGCCTCTGTCCAGGGTTTTACTTATCTCTTCATAAAAAGAAATCAGGTTTGTCTGACAACTTCTGTCTTTCATGAATCCATGCTGTCTGCTGCTTAAATAGTTTGGCCCAGATTCAGGTACATCTGCGCATTATTGGACCGGCGTAGCGCACCGCCTTTACATTAGACTTGCGCAATTTTGCCGCGTAATCAGCCTATTCTCGTAGCTTTTGTGCAGGAAATTGCGCATGCGTAACGTTTTTTCAGAGGCATAAGGAGGAGTAATACAAATTGGGAAGGACGTGGGCGTGTTACATTGAAATGAGCCGTGACCCCATGCAAATGAAGGGCCGGCCGGCTCGCGCATGCGCGCTTGAAGCATACCATGTCAGCTCCGCTGTGCGCATGCTCACAACTCGGGAGCGGCGCAATCAGTGAAATTGGAAATGGACTAGGGCAACGTTGTGAACTTCGCAAACAGCATAAATAGACACACACAAACGCACTTGCATTGCAAAAGTACATCCCTTTGTCCCTTCCCATTTAACCAAGTGCTTTTGTCCTGTTGTTCGTTGCGGTGTGTTTTGTAGTTGTCAGATTAGTGTTCTGTGTGATCAAGTGTTTGTTAGTAGATTTTTGAAAGTGGTTTTTGATAAGTGTTTGAGAGACTGTTTGTTTGATTGATATATTTGTGTTTGTTTCTTTTCCTGCTGTATTTTTGTTTTGTTTTTTTGTGACTGTTTATTGCTAAGTAGTTTTCTCTCTGTGTGTGTTTTTGCTTGATTGGTTGGGCTTGTTTGTGTGAGTGAATTTTGTTGACTGGGAGTGAGTTTTTTTGGAAGGATGACAGAGAAAAAACGAAAGCTGAATTTTACAGTTGTGGAAAAACAAATTCTTGCCCGGGCCATTAGCGAGTATGGGCGTTACCTCCACGGCCCAGAGAGTGCCAACACCACCCCGGCCAGGAGGAGGGAGATTTTGGATAGGATCACTGAGCAGGTCAATTCAGCGGGGCAGGGGGAGACACGGACCCGGTCTGGGATTGACAAAAAAATCAATGACCTCCGGCGTCTGGTCAAACAGAAGCTGGCCAGAATGCATGCCCATGCCAGGGGCACAGAAGGGGGGCCCCCCATGCCGTATTAGGCTGACAGCGGAGGAGCGTGCGGTGGCCCTGACCTTTCATCGGCATGAAGTTGAGGACCTGCCCGGCTTTGACTCAAGTAAGTTTTTTTTTTTTTAATATCAGGTGTGTAGCATGTGTGGGGGAGGGGGTGAAAGGGAATATGTGGCAAGTGTGTGGATCCTCCAACCTGTGAATGTTTTGTGTCATCCACAGATGTGCAGGAGGGTGCAGGGCCATCTGGCCTGACCGCACCAACCCCAGGACAGCAGCCTAATGAGGCCCCCCCAACAAGGCCGGAGTCCACGGAGGAGGTTCAAGAGGAGCAGGAGAATCATGAGGAGGAGGAGTCCATGTCAGGCACTGGATGTTTGGTTTTTGAGGACTCTTCCCCTCTGGCTGGCAGCAGGCAGGCCTCCCTAAGGGGGAGCCCCCCCCTCCTCCCCCAACATGGCTCCCCTCACAAGGGCCTCCCCTTCTCCCCGGCCACAAGCATCAGCTGGTGGCAGGATGTCATCCCAGACCACCAGGGGGGTGGCCGATCTCCTGCCCGCCACTCTGAGAAGGGACCAGTTCCTCCAGACCCGCCATCTGGGACAGGTCAGCCAGACATTGGTGCGGATGGAGGAGAGACTGTCCTCCATCAAGGATATGCTGGGGAACCTGGACTCCCACTCCCGGGCTTTCACAACCTGCCTAAACGAACTGCAGATGACATCAGCAGGCGTTGGGCAGGATGTGAGGGCCCTTACCCTGGCTATCCAGGCCAACACGGCAACACTTGGTGCTGCCCTGGACAGAATAGCCGTGGCCTTGGAGGGCAGGCCGCCAGGTGGGCAGAGATCAGGGGCTGCTCCTCCTTCCCCGGTTTTACCCCTCCCCATGAGTCTCCCCTGAGAAGCCGGGGCCGTGGCCGGGGGCGCCCCAGGCGTGGCTCACACAAAGGGCAATAATTTGTTTTCCCCCTTTTTTTTTTTGCTGGAAATTTTTTGCTTTTGCAGGTAATTTTTTTTTTTGGGGTTTGTGAATGCTGTGTTAATGGGGGGGGTGACATTCCTGCCGCAAAAGGGGTGTCACCCTCAATTTTGGTGGAGAAGGGTTCCCCAGGACCAGGGAGAAGTGATCCCCAGGTCCGTGTGAATGGTGTATGAATGTACAGTGACATAATTGGAGCCTTGGCGTGGCGTTGCTGCTCACAAGTCCTGCATGGTGGACTGGTGCCAATCCAAATTTATGTGGATGTGGGGTGTGTGTGCTAGGGACCACAGTGTTGTGCATGCATGCATTCTCATTGTGCCATGATTAATGTGTCTGTTTAACGTGCAAAGATGCCCAATGTGAGCTGGCTCCTGGCTGCTCTTCCCTCAGAAGACGGGGTAGCCTCGGTTAGGGGGTGATTGTCTGGTTCAGGGGTCAGGTCATCACGTAGGCCAATCTGCAGGCCCTTTCTTTCTGCGAAGTTGTGCAGCATGCAACATGCACCGATGATCTGGCACACGAAGTTTGGGGAATACAAGAGGGTACCCCCAGACTTATCCATGCATCGGAAACGTGACTTTAGGAGGCCAAAGGTGCGCTCCACCACTGCTCGTGTTTGGGCATGTGCTTGATTGTATCTTTCCTCTCCTGGGGTTTGGGGGTTCCGGATAGGAGTCATGAGATGGGGTCCCAGTGGATATGCAGAGTCACCTGTAAGGGAAAAGACAGGAGGATGTTAGTCATGCATGTGCCCCTTGTGATGTGCATCATGGGAGGGGATAGTCATGCCTGCCACCCATGTCATTTACCAACCAGCCAGGTGTCCCCATACACGTTCTGATAGAATTCCATTCGGATGTGGAATTGATTGTATATGTAGCTGTCATGGCTGGACCCTGGGTGTTTGGCACGGACGTGCCATATGAGGCCTTGGGCATCGACTATCACCTGTACATTGATGGAATGCCAATGCTTCCGATTGCGGTACATGTGCTCTGTCTCCTGGGGGGGCTGGAGTGCCACATGTGTGCAATCAATGGCCCCCACAGTGCGTGGGAATCTGGCAATTCTGTAGAAATCTGTCATTGCCTTCAGCCGCAGCTCCTCAGTGGTGGGTTTGATGATTTGGTTGGCCATGCGTCTGAGAATTGCAGGGACAACCTGGTGCACACATCTGCTCATGGAGGATTGTGACATCCCAGCCACCACTCCACTTGTACGCTGAAAAGAGACACTGGCAAGGACATGGAGTGTTGCCAGTACCTTGACCAGTGGCTGCACTGCATGTGAGCAGTGTGTTGGGCTGGTGATGTCCTCCTGCAGGGTTGTGGTTAATTCCAGGATGGCATGAGGGGTGAATCTGAAGATGCGATACACCTCAGAATCACTCATGCCAAAGAGGTCTATGCGGGTGCGGTATATCCTCTCCTGTGCCATCCTCCTTGCCATCCTCCGTGCCCTCATCCTTCTTTGTTCATCTAAAGTCAGTAGTATAGCTATGTGCGACGATGCCCCTGGCATGTTGGCATACAGATTGTTGTGCAACACGTGTGACTGCTGAGCTCCTCACTAACAGTGTTGCTTTATCTAACAAGTAGACTTTTTTTCTCTTTTTAGACCAGCTTTTATATGCTCTAATTTTAGACAGGACATTTTGCTGTTGTGCACACTGCGTCGCCTGCGCTGCCCCAACGTTGTTTTGTGGATCCCCGTAAGTCCCTCATTAGCATATTTGACTAGCAAATCAATGGTGTGTCTAGCGCACTTTTGCGCGGACGGATGCACCAGTCTAACGAAATTACGCGGGACAAAGAAAAGTAGATTTTTTGCCTATCTCGTTCTGGGGATGCCGCGCATCGAAACGCACGCGCACATTTTGACTTACGCACGCGCATCTCCTGTTGCGCAGGCGTAATCGCTCTGTGAATCTGGGCCTTTTTTTCCAGCAAAAACTTATCCATGTGGTCTTTTATTAAACGTTCCAGTATCTTCCCAACTATAGAAGTTAAACTAACAGGTCTATAGTTACTTGGTAAAGACTTTGTTCCCTTTTTAAATATAGGCACCACATTGGCTCTACGCCAATCCAGTGGTACTATTCCTGTCATTAATGAGTCCCTAAATATTAGATACAGTGGCTTTGAAATTTAAGAGCTCAATTCTTTTAGGATCCGTGGGTGGATGCCATCTGGTCCAGGTGCTTTATCCACCTTTATTCTGTCTATATATTTCTGGACCATATCACTTTTGAGCCATTGTGGATTTGGGGCTGTGTCACTCCCACCCCCATTATGGACATGAGCTCCCCCATACTCCATTGTATACACAGAGCTGAAGAAAGCATTTAATAAATTTGCCTTCTCTATGTCCTCAGTCACCCACTCTAGATTATTTTGTAAAGGGCCTACATGCTCAGACTTGACCTTTTTACTATTAATATATTTAAAGAATTTTTGGGGGTTTGTCCTACTATCTTTTGCAATCTGTCGTTCATTTTGAATTTTTGCATCCTTGATTTCCTTTTTACATATTCTATTATATTCTTTGTAACATTTAAACGACACTAGTGTTCCTTCATTTTTATATTTTTTAAAAGCTATTTTCTTATTATTTATAGCTTTTTTAACTGTGACCGTGAGCCACATAGGTTTTATCTTTAGCCTTTTAAACTTATTGCCCATGGGAATATACTTTGCAGTGAGGTTCCAAAGAGTCTTTTTGAAGAATTCCCATTTCTGTTCTGTGTTCATCTGTGCCAATATTCCCTCCCAGTCCAAGCCCTGGAGAGCAGTCCTCATGCTTTGAAAAGTTTTTATCTTTCCTGTATGTATTTCTTGCTTATAGTTAATATTAAATGAAATCATGTTATGATCACTGCTACCCAGGTGTTTCTTTATCTGAACATTAGTAATAAGCTCTGCATGGTTTGAGATTACCAAGTCCAACAGAGCATCATTCCTAGTTGGGGCCTCAATAAACTGAACCATAAAATTGTCCTGCAATAGGTTTTTAAATTTTTGTCCTTTAACTGTCCCAGAAATTCCATTATTCCAGTCAATTTCTGGGTAGTTAACCACTTAAGGACCTCCGCACGCACATTTACGGCCACAGAATGGCTCGTACAGGCACAAGGGTGTAAATTTACGTCCTCGCCCAGTAGCGGGTCGGGGGTCCGATCGGGACCCCCTCCGCGGCGTGCGGCGGTCCCCGTGTCTCCGGGAGCGATACGGGACGAGCGGGCGGATGTCCGTGTTTGCCCGCCCCCCCGCGATCGCTCCCAGCCAATCCCTGCGCTCTCCCGCCCTGTCACTTCCTCCTCCTGTGTTTACACAGGAAGGGGGAAGTGATGTAATCTCTCATCGCAGTGGTATTTCCAACCGCTGCGATGAGAGGAATACCTCACAGTAAGTGTGCACTAACACTACACTGACATACACACACACAGGCATACTTAACCCCTTGCGATCTGTCCCCCCACCCCCCTGTCACAGTGCCACTGAATGCAGTGATCTAATCACTGCATTTAGTGTCAGTGTGACAGGCAGTGTAAAAGTCAGTTAGTGTTAGGTTCAGGATAGCCCCCCCACCCCCCCTAATAAAGTTTTAACCCCCTGATCACCGCCCTAGTTAACCCTTTCACTCCCTATTGCCAGCGTCACTAAGCGATCATTTTTCTGATCGCTGTATTAGTGTCGCTGTTCCCGCTAGGTAGCTTTTTTTTTTTATTGCGATTTTTTTTTTTACTAAAGACATGTGGCTAAATTAATGTTGGCCTAATTGTTTGACTAAAATTTAGTTTATTTGATTTTTTTTTAACAAAAAGTAAAAAATAGTGTTTTTTTTTTCAAAAATGTCGCTCTATTTTTGTATATAGCGCAAAAAATAAAAATCGCAGAGGTGATCAAATACCACCAAAAGAAAGCTCTATTTGTGGGAAGAAAAGGACGCACATTTTGTTTGGGAGCCACGTCGCACGACCGCGCAATTGTCTGTTAAAGCGACGCAGTGCCGAATCGCAAAAACACCTTGGGTCATTTACCAGCGTATTGGTCCGGGTCTTAAGTGGTTAAAATCCCCCATTATTATCACCGTCCCAGCCCTTGCTGCCCTTTCCATCTGTGCAAGGAGCCGAGTCTCCACCTCCTCATTAACATTGGGTGGTCTATAACAAACTCCAATGATTAACTTTTAACTACGCACATCTGTATGCAGTTCCACCCATAATGCTTCAACTTCATCACACTCTCCATCAACCAGGTCCTCTTTCATGCTTGCTTTGAGGTCACTTCTCACATAGAGACAGACACCTCCACCTTTCCTTTTTACCCTGTCTTTCCGAAAGAGAGCATAGCCAGGAATATTAATAGCCCAGTCATGTGAGGATTGAAGCCAAGTTTCAGCAATACCGATTACATCATAGCTCTCCTCATGCACCAGAGCTTCCAACTCACCTGTTTTGCTTGGAAGGCTTCTGGCATTGGTGAACAAACACTTAAATGTATTGTTACATTTTTCGCTGGTGTTTTTCATATAATTTTTAGTAGTGCAAATGGCACTATAATTTCCAATGGCTGTTTGCAACATGGGAACTTTCTTGTCACCTGCCATAACCCCACCTCCATCTATCCCCATTCCACTCTCCATTAATGTCTGACCCCTAACTGACCTGTGTGCCCGATGTAATTCTAGTTCACCCTCCCCCCTCAAGTCTAGTTTAAATACTCCTCCAGCATTCCCCTAAACCTCTCCCCCAGCACAGCAGACCCCCTTCCATTCAAGTGCAAACCATCTTTAGCATATAGGTTGCACCCCAATGAAAAGTCATCCCAGTGCTCTAGAAACCCAAATCCCTCCTTCCTACACCAGGTCTTTAGCCATGCATTCAGCTCACTAATCTCCCCCTGCCTTTCCTGTGTTGCGCATGGCACAGGCAATATTTCAGAGAATATCACCTTGGAGGTCCTTCCCTTCATCTTGCAGCCTAGTTCTTTAAATTGATTCTTAAGGAGCCTCCACCTTCCATGTATACTGTCATTGGTTCCAACATGGACCAAGACAGCTGGGTCATGCCCAGCCCCTCCCAGTAATTTATCCACCCGGTCCACCACATGCCGAACCCTGGCACCAGGGAGACAGCAAACCATTCGGTTGAGGCGATCCTGGCGACAAATTATTCTATCAGTCCTTCTGATTATAGAATCCCCTATTACCACCAACTGTCTAGGCCTACCTGCACTCCCCTCACCACTTCTACTAGATGGTTTGCTCTCCCAGCTGTTAGGGGTAGCAGTAACATCTAGTGCTGCCACCTCTGTGTTAGCCACCTCCACATCTTCACCCAACTTGGCAAATTTGTTTTGATGCACAAATACAGGATTGGCCTTCCTTGTCTGCAAGCCCCTTCCACTCCCTCTAACTACATTAACCCATCTTCCTATCTGATAATCCTGACTTGCCCCTCCACCCTCCACATCAACCCTACTGACCACCTGCTCAGCAAGCAGAGGACCCCTTTCAAGGTTGTCCTTTCTGCCCAGTGTTGCAACTTGCTCCTCCAGATCTCTAATGCGAGCTTCCAGAAGGGAAACCTGCTCACATCTGTCACAGCGGTATGTCTCCACAGAACAAGGTAAATTGGCAGATAACCACTGTGGAGAAAGAGCAGAATGTACTCTTTTAACATAGTATGTAATAATATGTAATTAGAATACCAAGGTATTTGGTGAACTCCATGCCCAAGAGGGTAAAGGCAGTGCTGAAAAACAATGATGGCCATACAAAATATTGACACTTTAGACATTTTCACTTAGGGGTGTACTTGCTTTTAATGCCAGCAGTTTAGACATTAATGGCTGTGTGTTGAAATTATTTTGAGGGGACAATACATTTACACTGTTATACAAGCTGTACACTCACTACATTACATTGTCGAAAAGTGTAATTTCTTCAGCATTGTCACATGAAAAGATATAATAAAATGTTTACAAAAATGTGAGTGGTGTACTCACGTTTGTGAAATACTGTACTTTGAATATGTCACTGTTGCCTTTCAGCTTTCTGCTCTAAATCACATTATAAACAACCTTCAGAGATTGCCCCAAATTACCTTATTGCATTAGCTGACAACATTATTATTATTATTATTATTATTATTATTATTACCTCAGGGGCTGAAAGGAATCCAATGATCCTCTTGGATGTTTTGACCAACAAAAACTCTCTTGATTTGTTATAGGTTCAGAAACAACTTGAACAAACCCCAGAATAAATCAAATCTTATATCTCCTCTTAATTCCTCTTAATCTCTAGCTCTATAACTATTGATATCTTCCACATGTGTTTATGTGTTTACTTCTGTATAAGGTATAACTTTGTTCCGCAATAACAATGTATCACTATATATATATATACCAACCCTTAACCATAGCCATTTTACTGTTGATTCGATCAGAGACATGACAGAGGAAGGGGATATAAATATTTGTTATTCAGCTAGATTTTCTATTTGCTGCTTAGTTATGCTAGCTATTGTGATAGATGCATTCAGAGGACACCACTTGGCAAGGGAGACACACCAGGGCATGGGAGTTCCTAGCAAGATGTTGTCAGCCTGATTATATCCAGCAGCCAAGGTTGCTGTGGAGGAAGGAACATGACATGACCTCCCAAACCATCACACTAGTCAGTAGGGCCCTTATCAATTAAAGGACCAATAAGATTTTGTTTTAAATGGTAGAAAATATCACAGAAATTAGTTTACAGTGAGTCAGATATGTATAATACATAAAAGCTAAAATATTATGCAATCAGGACAATAAATACATTTTAAAATTCTTGCAGATGAATTACAGATGTTATTGAAATGATTATTACTATGAAGCAAACTATAAAACTTGAACTATTTTCACTCATAATTTTAAAGATATTTGTTCCATATGCAGTTCATATTTGGAGAATAAAGGAGCAGCTGACATCTCAGAAATTGGTTTAGTAAGTGGTTTCATGGGAAAGCATGAGAAGATTAAAGGTGAAGGGGAAAAATAGAACAATATGAACCAACCTTTAAGAAGCTTACAGCAATAGTATAAACACGCATATTGCATTTGACATCTAGAGCAGTACAGCATGATGCAGCATACAATGATAACTTCAGTGTTTTGAGTTTTATGAACGATATAGAATACAAACAGTCCAGACCATCTAAAAGTTATCTAAAAGTTACGCTCATCAAAAATATATTTCTTGGACACTTGATCCAGGAGCTCCACTCAGCTGCCGGAGGAATCAGCCAACGTCAGAGCCATCTCACCCTCCACACAGCACCAGGCCATTCCCCAGAGAACAGGGACCATCTGCACAATGACACTGCATCAAAAGAAACCGCAGCAGCTGAATAAGAAGCTAGGATTCTTCATCGCCATCTCCCATGGACTACAACAAAATAGTGGTGGTCCAAAACCTCCAAAACCCTTGGCAACGTAAGTAAGAACTAAAAAACATACTAGCGCAGCAATATGACGAACTCCAATGCCGCCTTAAGGCAAACTCTTACGCTCATGCAAATAGAGCAGGCAAATATCTGGCCAATATAATAAAATAGCTCAATCTAAAGCTAGAATTACTCATCTAATTCAACCCTCTCTTCAACCCTCTCTTCACCACAAAACTAATAACCCCCAAGAAATTGCTAACCAATTAGCCGATTACTATGGGGACTTATACAACTTACAGGATGACCCCAGCACTCGCCAACACACAACTGAGGACATTCACAGCTTCCTACAGAAACTGAATCTCCCCACTATCTCAGAAAGACAACTCCAGAAGCCTAATGCCCCATTCAACACCAAAGAAATTGAGCAAATCATATCATCCCTACCCAATGGGAAATCTCAGGGCCCTGATGGCTTTTCCAAAGAATACTTCAAAACATTTAGCACAATTATTTCCCCTCATCTACGGGAAGTCTTCAACAAAGCAGATCACACTTCCACCTTTCCAAAGGAGATGCTGAATGTCTATGAATTCACCCTACCCAAAACTGATAAGGATCCTATGGCACCAGCTAATTTCAGGCCCGATTTCACTCCTAAATACAGTCATTAAAATTCATGAAAAACTCTTAGCCTGACATCTAAAGGATATTCTTCCATCTTTGATAAAAAATCAACCAGATGGCATTTCTAAAAGGGAGACAGACTTGTGATGCAACAAGGAGAATTTTGAACATTATACACTATGCTCAGAAAACTCAAACACCTTTTCTGCTACTATCCATAGATGCAGAGAAGGCATTTGACAGAGTGCATTGGCTTTTTATTGCATCAGTACTTTCTTCGTTTGGTTTCTGAGGCACCATATTTTATGCAATCTTTTTGTTTGCAAAAGTTTAATTGAAAGTACACAAGTACATTTACATAATGTAGTCTGTAAAACTGAGTCAACAGTAAGACATAGAATGCATAATTATTACATCTTAGTGCAAGGAAGAAAAAAGAAAAACAACAGCATGACATATAAGATCAGTAGATCCTTAATAGTGAAAATGAAATATATATAGATGAGGCATGAGAAATTGAAGCTATGTGATATTCCAGAAAGACTACTTGAGGTCAAATACATGCATGTTATCATTTAGCGCATGGTAAATTCTTTCAGAGAGTTTCAGAGTCTTCATTCTGGCCAGTACCTGTGACCATAAAAGATTTCCAGTTAAGTGCAATCATCCACTGTATAGAGCTACACAATAAATGAAAAAGTCGGACACATGGTTTCGGGATGTTAGGAATCTTAGCGTATAGAAGACAGACCTTTTTGATGATTCTTCAAATCTGTCTATGGCCGCACGCCATATCTTATCAAGGAGTTTGCAACTCCAAAAAGGTGTGTAAAAAAGTTCCCTGTTCTGGGCATCCTCTAAAACAGTTAGGGGAAAGTAGAGGGATAGAAGGCATGAATTCTAGAGGGGGTAAAATACCATCTAGAGAACAGCTTTACAGGTGTTTCTTTGAAGGAGATGGCTCTATTAGATTTGCGGAGATTATCCACCATAGAGTGCCAAGTTTCTACTGAAACGGTGCAATCTGGTTCGAATTCCCACTGGAGCATAGAACCTGATTTATTCTGAAGTGTTAAATTGTTAAGGTGGTTATAAAACTGTGATATCAATCCCTTATCTCTAGACAAATTCATACAAATCCTCCTTAAAAATTGTGTTTAAGGGGCACGACGAAAGTGAAAAATATTTGGTATAGAAAGATTTGATTAGTAAATAGTGTAAATTCCCATTTGGTAAGCAGGGACTTCAATGTAGTTAGGTTATTATCAATTCAGGGGGAGAAGCGTGACCTATTATTGTATGCCAGACTAAATCTACTGTCACCCAAAAAGGAGGCCAATGGGGGGAGTAGTTGAAGAAAGACCATATGAGTCTATGATCTTGAGCCATAATTGGAAGAAGTGAGCAACTATAGTATTATGTTTAACCCCCCGGCGGTATTCCAGAGTCTGACTCTGGGTTACATTTTTGTGCTGCGATGGGTAACCCCGAGTCAGACTCGGGCTCACCTCGCAGAATCCACAGGCAAGGTTTACTTCCGTGCCTCTGTGTGTCGCCGATCTCCGTTCCCTGCGACGTTACGCCGCACAGGGGCAGAGAACAGCACCATATTCAAAAAGGTAAACAAACACATTACATACAGTATACTGTAATCTTATAGATTACAGTACTGTATGTAAAAAATACACACCCCCTTTGTCCCTAGTGGTCTGCCCAGTGCCCTACATGCACTTTTATATTATAAAACTGTTCTTTCTGCCTGCAAACTGTAGATTGTCCATAGCAACCAAAAGTGTCACTTTATGTCAAAAATGGTTTTAGAGCAGCTATAAAACAGCGACAATAAATTAGAATCACTGGCAGAATTGAGCGACAGCGATTTGTGGGGAAATCCGTCATAAAAAACTAAAAGTAATGACAGCGACAATTCTGCAACTGTGCAAATTTCAGTTTTAAATTTTGATTTGATTACATTATCATTTGTTATAGTTATTTATTTATTTTTAATTTTGTGCCGTTCTCCACCCCGTGCGTCATAACTTCACAGGGAACGGAGATCGGCGGAACACATGCACTGTGTGAATCGAGCGAGGACCCGCTCGCTCACACAGTGGGGATGCATCGCTGGATTCAGGGACAAGGTAAGTAACTTGTGCCTGGAGAAGTTAAGCCGGCGCACGCTGCAGGCTCTGCATAGCTACCCCGTGCGTTACTCGGGGTTACCGATAATAGCATGGAAAAACCACCCCGAGTCACGCTCGGGGGTTAATGGGAAGTGTACAAAAAAAATATAGAAGTTTGGGGATAATATTCATCTTAATGGCACAAATTCTGCCAAGAAAGGATATGTGATAGGACGACCAGGATGTAAGAAGGGAGTTAATATGTGCAAAAAGGGAAAGGTAGTTTATTTTATATAAGAGTTTATGGAAGGAAGTGATATTGATGCCTAAGTATTTGAACGACTGTTGACACCAAATAAATGAGACGTTTTTCCGCAGTAACTCTTGGGTATGTAGTGGGAGATTGAAAGGTAGAGCCGAACATTTGTTGACGTTAATTTTAATGCCAGAAATAATTTGGAATGTGTAGAGAACTTTTAGAAGAGCAAGCATAGAAATAAGAGGGTCTGTAAGGAAAATTAGAGCATCATCCACATACATGCTGAGCTTAAATTTGATCCTTAAAATATCCCCTAATGTCAATGTTGTTCCTAATGGCATGAGCCAGAGGTTCGATAGCCAACGCTAAAAGTAGTGGGGATAACGGGCAGCCCTTTCTAGTTCCTCTGCCAAGTGGAAAAAATTCTGAGTTGTTGCCAGGGATTTTATTATGTGTTTGAGGGGAATGATATAGCGCATTAAATCCCTGTAGGAATTTGTCTGAGATTCCAAATTTGGAAAGAAGATCATTTAAGTATGACCAGTTCACACTGTCAAACACCTTGTGTATGTCTAAACTAAGGAGACAAGCCTGGCAAGAGTGCAAGTTGGTGTCCTGTATGATGTTGGTGACTAACCTGGTGTTGTCTACAATCTGTCTGCCAGGGTTAAAACCTGTTTGGTCGGGGTGTATTAGGGGCGAGATGACTGCTGCAAGTCTGTGAGCAAGTATTCTACCGAAAATGTTTAAATCATTGTTTAATACCGAAATGGCCCGAAAATTTTGGGGAAGGGAATGATCTTTTTGAGGTTTGGGAATGAGGGAGAGGTTAGCCAGGAGCATTTCTAGTGGAAAATGTTTGCCATCTAGGATATGTTTAAAGACTTTAGTGAGGATGGGGGCTAAAAGAGTTGCAAATTTCTTATAATAAGAGGATGTATACCCATCTGGGCCCGGGGCTGTAGATGTCTTAAGAGATTTGATTATTTTAATAATTTCTACGTCCAATACTCCTGACAGGAGACTTCTGACCTTTAGAACAATACACAATCTTTTAAGCGTAAACAGAGAGCAGCTTCACACACACAATGAACTTCAATCACATTCTAAAAGACATTCAGTTAAGGCAATTATCCCCCCAGACGTCCATAAACCATAAACCACTTTTAATAGTATATCCTGCAATATGAACTATCCGTAATGTCCCATCTTCTGGAATACATGAATTATGATTTATTAGCTACCCTCTCCTGTGTAACAGATGTCAAGTAGAAACACTTTAGCATTCCAAGGTCCATGACAAAAACAAATATCACAACATGAACTCTCCTTAACAGGGAGACTAGCGGCCTTATAAATTAACATACTCCACCAAATTATATACCAATTCCAAGCTCTACCTATCCCTATAGCTACCCAATACTTTGCAACCCCGTTGAGCCTTCTCCAGAGCTTCATATGGGAAAAAAAAAGCATAGTGCCAGCAGGCCAGCCTAATTAAACATAGGTCCATATGGACCACCAAAGGTTCTGGTTCAGAGATAAAAATGTCCCTCTGTGGACAGAGATAGAAACTTTACTGGCGCCCAAATCTAGCTTGTCCACCCTTCTTAAATGCGACCCATGGAAACCATGGGATATATCCACACTGACACCACCTTCACAAGCTTCACTGTTAGTATGGAGAAATTTATATGAACACACAGGAATACATGCACAGACACCCAAACCACAGTGCTCTCCACTAAAACCCTTACCTTGTATGGAATAAAAACCATTAAGGACTTCATGCAGGGCTCAATACCTAAAACAGTGGAAGCATTGATCAAAAAGTTCAATATACCTAGAGCATACCACTTCACGTGCACTCGTATCACACACTTCCTAATCAAGCACCCTGTCACAAAATACCATATAAACCACAAAGTCGGGACAATTTATACTTCACAATAACCATTCGAAAAAGGTATTTTTCTTCTACACAACCCTATAATATAAGACTATGTTTACAAAATCTGTCACAATGATCAAATGGGAAAATTACCTTAAATCATTTTTTCCCCTTCCTCAATGGACAAGAGCATTCCGAACAATCCATAAAGCATCACATTGCACCTCACACTGGCAGATGACGCTTAAAATTATGCACAGATGGTACTACACTCCATATAGATTAACCACATTTTCATCATCCTCGTCTTCCAAGTGCTAGCAAGTAGGACATATTCTGCATGTTCTATGGGAATGCCCCAGCATAACTAGCTTTTGGAAGCAAGTCTTCACACTCATATCCAAAATAACTGGCATTTTATCCCCCCTAACCCAGCATTAGCTCTGCTTAACATTGGCATAGACCTATACCCTAGCCTGACTAGGATAGTTACACACATTTTGTTGGAAGCCGGTTCCACGATACTTAAAAAATGGAAATCTGATCTGAAATCTCCAAACATCAGAAGTAACCACTTTAGTCCAACAAATCTACACTTATGAATATCTCCTAGCGATCAACTCCCTCACATGTGAGAAATTCAACAAGACATGGTTGATATGGACAAGCAGAGGTATAAGCACTCATACTTAATAGGACCTTCAAACCATGAAATTGTACAGTAGTCATTATCTCAACATCAAGCTCTATTAACATTTAAACTATGGTTACTAAATATACAAATGTAGTGAAGTCCCTGGCCTTTTTTCACTATCTCGGTGCTACAGAGCGCCATAGATTTCCTATAACTGAATATTAAATGATCATAATGTCACCATCATCATTTAAAAATATTCCACAAATCTAAAATTCAGCAGCCGCTTTCAATGCAATAAATGCACACATATAAAAATAACATTTGTAAAATACGCAAGTCCTTTCAATAAGTCTTGCAATTCACTAAAGCAGTGCTAATTATGACTCCTCTGCCATGATCAATCTTTCTTATAACAGTTCATAAGTGGAAAATGTAAAGGACAGAAGGTGCATCAGAGTTCAGGTAAAACCACCGGTGCTTTGAATATGCGTTATGCTTTTCACTACAGACTCCTCTCACCATGTGTTACACTCCCCTTCGGGGTTTATACTCACCAGAAGGTAGAGTTTATCAGGCCCTGACAAACATATTCATCAATTCGTCCTCCACATCCCAGATAAAATCAATGCCAAGCTCACTCTCCCAATATCCTCGGGTTGAGGGGAACAAAAAAACTGAGGCTAAGGACAGGAGGAGTTCAGAGAAGAGCAAGAATTCCGAAAAACTTCAATATACACCGGGAAGTGTAAAGTATGTAGTCTTGTTGGAGCCAGAGACCCGATTACCACATAACATGCATAATTAGAGAAAAAACGTACATAGGACCAGATTCAGGTAGAGTTACTCTGGAGTATCAGTGATACTCCAGCCTAACTCTCACTTTGAGCCGGCGTTTCCGTAAGAGATACGCGGCGTAAAGAAAAACCAGCCCCCTAGTGGAGTATCCTATGTTAAGTATGGCCGTCGTCATCGCGTCGAATTTAAAACATTTTGAGTCGTTTGCGTAAAACGTCCGTGAATGGGGATTGACGTAATTGACGTTCACTGACAGAATTTGGAGCATGCGCACTGACAGTCGACGCATGCGCAGTACGTTCGCTGCGGGATCGCGCCTATTTTAAATACTACACGCCCCCTACCCGCCCAATTTGAATTCCGCCGGCTCATTTTCGCTACGCCGCCGCAACTTTAGGAGCAAGTGCTTTGTGAATACAGTACTTGCTCCTAAAGTTTCGGCGGAGTAACGTAAATGAGAAAAGTTACTCCAAAATAAAGATTCGCCCATCTACCTGAATCTGGCCCATAGTGTGATACCGTACAGAGTAGTGTTTATTAAAAAAGGTTATAAGAATGGACACTCACATTTTGTTCTCCTATTGTACTCAGTCACAATGTGTTACTGAAATTAACTTCTTGAGGCCCTCGCTATGACCGAATGATGGCTACAGCGCGGACCTGAAATTCCATCACGATGTCTTTTGACATCCGCCCCTTTGGGCGTTCCCCGTGCACGCTCCCGAGTGCACAGCGAGGAAATTCTAAGCTGGCCGTGTCCCTTGGACACAGCCAATCACAGATCGCGGCGAACGGCCAATCAGAGTGGCTGTTTGCTATGTGATCTGTGCGGCCAATAAGAGATGATCTCAAATGTAAACATATGAGATCATCTCTCATTGTCGGCTCACACAGCGACAGCGTCCTGTCACTGTCAGGGAGAGAGAAGACACCTCCCCCAGTCACCCCCAGTCACCCCCCTCACCCCACAGTTAGAACACTATGCAGGGTACACATTTAACCCCTTCCTCACCCCCTAGTGTTAACCCCTTCAATGCCAGTCGCATTTATACAGTAATTAGTGCATATTTATAGCACTGATTGCAGTATAAATGTGAATGGTGCCAAAAATGTGTCAAAAGTGTCCGATGTGTCGGCCATAATGTTGCAGTCCCAATAAAAATCGCAGATCGCCGCCATTACTAGTAAAAAAAACAATAATAAAAAAATATTAATTCTGTCCCCTATTTTGTAGGCGCTATAACTTTTGCGCAAACCAGACGCTTATTGCGATTTTTTTCTTTACCAAAAATATGTAGAATACGTATCGGCCTAAAATGAGAAAAAAAAAGTTTTTTTTTTTTTTAATTGGGTCATTTATTATAGCAACAAGTAAAAAATATTGTATTTTTCTTCAAAATTGTCACACTTTTTTGTTTGCAAAAAATTAAAAACGCAGAGGTGATCAAATAGCACCAAAAGAAAGCTCTACTTGTGGGGAAAAAAAGGACATACATTTTGTTTGGGAGCCATGTTGTACGACTGCACAATTATAAGTTAAAGCGACGTAGTGCCGGAAGCTGAAATTTCACCTGGGCAGGAGGGGAGTATATGTGCCCAGTAAGCAAGTGGTTAAAGCGGATGGCCCATTAAAAAAGGTATATTAAAAGCCAGCAGCTACAGATACTGCAGCTGATGACTTTTAATATTAGGACACTTACCTGTCCTGGAGTCCAGCGGCGTCCGCAGCAGAGGACGAGCGATCGCTCGTCTCCCTGCTGCTCCCCCCTCCATCCACGGTGAGGGAACCAGGAAGTGAAGCGCTCCGGCTTTACTGCCCCGGTTCCCTATGGCGCATGCGCGAGTCGCGCTGCGCCCGCCGATTGGCTCCCGCTGTGTGCTGGGAGCCGAGTGTTCCCAGCACACAACAGGAAAAACCCGACTTTTGGCCGAGACTGCGTGCCGCAAGTGGGTGCAGATACCTGTCTTTAGACAGGTATCTGCACCCCCTCCCCCCTGAAAGGTGTCAAATGTGACACCGGAGGGGGGGAGGGTTCCGATCAGCGGATCTTCACTTTAGGGTGGAGATCCGCTTTAAGGAATATCTATTTGTCTGCAACTTACTGAAATTAATGACTATATATTTGTCTGCAACACTTGATATGTGGTTTCAATTGATTTATTTACACAAATAAGCTCTACACTTTTTTCATATTTACCCTTTTCTCACTGACATTTGTATTCTAATTGCTTCCTGCAAATTGTATTGAGTTTTAAAGAATAGCAAACTTTAATATATTTTATGAAAAATGCAGGGAACTTTTGTTCCAAATAATTTTCACTTTATTACCAATTTTAATTAAAGTATAAATATACTTCACATAGTTTATGAACAAAAAATTATTTTTTTTTTTATTTGCACAAACATCCAAATTTTCAGAATAAGATTTTAGGGTGCACCCTCTTCTTCTAAAGTCCAAGCAGTATTGTTAGTACCTAAGATGAACGGCATACATCCCAAAAGCTTCCCTGCTCTGTATATGGGTTAAATCACTGCCCCACTATTCTCTGCCCTGTTTACCTACTTGACCTTTGCCCTGCTGACCTAAGTGACTTTTACACTGCTGTACTGAATTCTGCCCTGCTGAACCCTGTACACTGCCTTGCTGACCTCCACATTGCTGACCCCTGTACACTGCCCTTCTGAGCTCTGTACACTGCCCTGCTGACCTCGGTTCTGTTGATCTTTGTACACTTCCCTGTTGACATCCTGACCTCTGCTCTGCTGACCAGTGTACACTGCCCTACTGACCTCCACCATGCTGACCCCTGTACACTGCTCAGCTGATCTCTGCCTCACTGACCCCTTCACATTGCCCTACTGACATCCGCCTTGTTGATCCCTGTTTGCTGACCTGCTGACCCTCTGTCTTCTGCTTTGCCCCTGTACAGTGTCCCATATGTTGATTACCCCTGTACTTGGTTCTACAAGCTACTCACCCCTGTTTACTGCTGTACATAATAATGACCCCTGTACACTACTGTACATACAAATGACCCCTGTACTTGGTCCTAGAAACTATTAATCCCTGTACACTGCTCTATAAGCTAATGACTCCTGTACACTGCTAAAAATACAAATGGCCCCTGTACACTGCTCTCCATACCAATGACCCCTGTACACTGTGCTAGATACTAATTACCCCTGTACACAGTTCCATATACTAATGATGCTTGTACACTGCGATTAATACTACTTGTCTCTGTATACTACCATACATCCAACTGACCTCTGTACACTTCCAAACATCCTAGATTTGAAGTAGTGAGAATGAGCATATACGGATACAGACACCACATCCCAAGTTGGTTGAAAAAAGAGAAAGGGGGGGCAGGAGGTCAAATGCCTCAGGATTTTAACGGTGTCAAAATATATATAATGACCAAATACCGATCAACACAAAAATATAGAAAATTTGAAAATAATTTTATTACAAAGTTGATAAAAACATGAGACAGTACATATCCAAAAAATGTAATTGTTTCTAAGAGAATACATATAAGACCATTTCTCTCGACATGTTTCGCTCCCAAAAGAGCTTCTTCAGGAGATGAATGTGTGGTGTTTTAATGTACTAGAAGTAACAAAGAAAGAATATGAGCGCTCATGTAAATGCATTAAAAAAGAAAACACATTTAAATATGTATATATAATTATAGGCATCCACACATGGATTTGAATGCAAAAACATATAGCAAAATCAAGAAAATCTATCAATAAGGGCATACTAAAAATAGTTGCATTTTATTACAGTTTCTTACCAGTCATCGATAGTGTTTGGGGTACTTATCAATCTGATTAATTAAAAAACACAGAAGAGATGTGCCAAAAACCTTCAAACCACCCCCCCCCCCCCCCCGGAGATGAGCACCTCACACAATCAGATGAGAAATAAATGCAAGAGGCAGTGTCTTCACTAAAGGAAACATAAAAAAAAAGAAAATTACAAATAGGACATAATGAAATGACTAGAATAGCAACAAGCAAATAAAGGGCTACACCTTTAAATATAGTATAGGTTGAATGAATACATAGCATGGGGCATGGTATGCACAATGGTCCAAATTGCAGACCCAGTCTGTACAGCAAAGGGGGGGATCTAAGGTCGTAGAAAGAAACCAGGGCTTGCCCACAAAAAGGGGGAGGGAACCCTGTAATGATAAAGATAAACCAAATCAAAACTATGAAAAAGATCCATGCAGCGCAAAAAGACTGCAGTCCAGATCAAAGGTTATGGGAGATAAGCATACCTGAAAGGCTGTAATGAGGAGATTCCGAGTATGAGCATGGACCGGAGATGTAATCTCTACCCCTAGCTCAGGGGGAATGGAAGAAGATAGCGGCTGCAAGAGCCATTTTAAATCTCATCCCAGACGCAGCTACGTCTGACGTCATCACCGTGTTGCGGACGCATTAAAAAGGGAAGCATAGAGTTTAGCCCTGACATCAGAGCGGGAGTGGCGATAGGCCGGGATTGCAGTCAGGAGTCTGCGGCGGCCATGATGAAAGATCCTCCTGGCCATACCGTGCCAAGGCATACATGGACAGACAGAGCACTAAACCTAGTGTAGCGAATCCTTTAATAAGAGCAATAAAATAACATCATCACGCAAGTGCCATTGATGGAAATAAATTATAATTATTGTTATAGAGGATTTATATAGCGCCAACAGTTTTTTTTGCAGAGCTTTACAACTTGAGGGTAGACACAATACACTTTAATACAGTAGGAATCAGAGGGCCCTGCTCATTAGAGCTTACAATCTAAGTGGGAGGGTCAAGAGATAATAACTGTGGGGGATGTGCTGATGGAGAAAATAAATGTGCAGTTGTTAGATGGGGGGCAGTTAGGCTTCTCTGAAAGTGGACAAAATATGAGAAAGTCAGACAGATTGGGGTAGATAATTCGAGAGGAAGGGAGAGGCTCGGGTGAAGTCCTGGAGGCGAGCATGGGATGAGGTGACAAAATAGCAGGAGGTCTTAGGAGGAGCGAAGAGAACAATTTGTTTGATATTTTGAGACCAGGTTAGTGATGTATCTGAGGGCCAGGTTGTGAATGGCTTTGTAAGTTATTGTTAGTATCTTGAATTTAACCACTTGCCCACCAAGCCTGTTTTTCAGATTCGGTGTTTACGAGACTAAAACAGTTTTTTTTGCTAGAAAATTACTTAAACCCCCCAAACATTATATATATATTTTTCTAACACCCTAGAGAATAAAATGGCAGTCATTGCAATACTTTTTGTCACACTGTATTTGCGCAGCGGTCTTACAAGCGCACTTTTTTTGGAAAAAAATAAGACAAAAATAAATTTGGCCCAATTTTTTTATATATTGTGAAAGATAATGTTACGCCGAGTAAAATGATACCCAACATGTCACGCTTAAAAATTGCGCCCGCTCGTGGCATGGCGTCAAACTTTTACCCTTAAAAATCTCGATGGGCGACGTTTAAAAAATTCTACAGGTTGCATTTTTTGAGATACAGAGGAGGTCTAGGGCTAGAATTATTGCTCTCGCTCTAACGATCGCGGCAATACCTCAGTTGTGTGGTTTAAGCACCGTTTTCATATGCGGGCGCTACTCGCGTATGCGTTCTGTGCGCGAGCTCGTCGAGATGGGGTGTTTAAAAAAAAAAATTTAAGACGCTGGGCGGGACTGAAGTTTTGACGTCACTTCCGCCCAGCAGAGCTCTGGGGACGGGTGGGGGCGATTTTTCCCTCACCCGCTGAGGAGCCGAACGGACCCGATCGCCTCCGCCGACGGCAACGGTAAGAGGCGGAGGGCATGGGAGAGGGGCGGGAGGGGGGGCCCTCTCCCACCACTGATAACGGCGATCTCGCGGCGAACCTGCCGCGGAGACCGCCGTTATCATTAACAGAACCGCCCACAGAAGAGATGGATATCTCGGTTGTGGCAGCAGCTGCTGCCATTACCGAGATATCCAACCTTTAAAACATGACGTCTTTTTACTATGAAGCCAAGGGCAAGTGGTTAATTCATTGGTTGAGTGGCAGTCAATGGAGGGGTGTAGCAGATGCTGATTTGTTTGTAAGGTGGATGAGTCTGGCAGCAGCGTTCCTGCTAGACTTAAGAGGTATAGCCGATTTAGAGGTAAGCCAACGAGGAGGGAGTTGCAGTAGTCGAGGTGAGAGATGACCAGGGAGTGGATTAGAAGTTTTGTGGTGACATTGGTTAGGAAGGGTTGTATCTTGGAGATGTTGCGGAGGTTAAGGTGGCAACCTTTGGATAATGATTGGATGTGTGGCCAAAAAGATTAGTTCAGAGTCCAGGATTGCACCTAGAACCTTGGCGTGGGGGGGTGGGTTGATAGTTGAGCCATTGATTTTGACAGAGAAATCAGGGGAAGTGACGTGTAGTGAAGGAAATCTTGATAGCTCTCTTTTGGATAGGTTGAGTTTAAGGAAGTGAGGTGACATCCAGGTTGATATGTCTGTTAGTAAGGTGGTGTTGCGTGAGGAGACAAATAGAGAGAGCTGGGGGGTGAAGAGATAGATTTGGGTGTCATGAGCGTAGAGATGATATTGAAAGCCATGGGATACAATCAACTGACCCAGGGAAGTGGTGTAGATTGAGAAAAGGAGAGGTCCAACAACAGAACCTGGGGGGACCCCTACAGAGAAAGGAAGAGGAGAGGAGGAAATAGAGCTGAAAGTGACACTGAAGGAGTGGTGGGATAGGTAGGATGGGAACCAGTGAACATATTGTACAGTCACGGAGACCAAAGGAGTAACCATAACGGTCTAATTTCTTCAGCTCATAAAAGAAAGTGAATTGAATAAGATCATGTTATAATGTTTATTTTCTAATATATCATTAAAAAAAAAAAGTTAAAGCGGGTATTTAGGCATATTTTTTTTATTTTTTTTTGCAAGCTAAAATTAATCACATTAAATAGTCCCTAAAACATATTAACAGCTACCCAATTGTTACATAAACCATTGCTAACACTTACCTTATATCCCCTAGCTCATGTTGTGCCCATTATATGTGTAGGCATGTGAAGCCCAGTTTCTTTTTTCTTCCTGGTTTTCAGGGAGAGGTGCATGCTGGGCAATATTAGGCACAGTAATGCCCAGAGGCAATGGGGTCTTAGGACAGGAAGTTGAACCACCTAGGACCAGGAACTAGGAAGATATTACGAAATCTGCCTAGTAACAGCCAGATAGAAGTGTGAATAAATATATATATTTATATATATATATATATATATATATATATATATATATATATATATATATATATATATATATATATTTATGTATTTTTACATTAAACGCAAGCTGTTAATAGAAAGTTAATTTTTAGGGTGGAACTCCGCTTTAATAAGTGTGTCATTCCACATACAAAATTAAAGTGGTGTTAAACTCAAAACCAAAATGGAAAAAAATGCAACATATCAGTCTTTAAATATGGTAGCTGTATTAGTTTTCTTTTTTTTTGCCTTTTTCCCTCTAGTTTCACATGGTGATTTAGTCAGTAACTCCTGTATTTGAGTGCCTCCACACTGGATGAAGGAGCACAGGGGGCACATTTGGGCAGTAGCATTGTCAGTCTAGGGGGAGGGTAGCATTGGATGTACTAGCATTTAATTTATTTAGTTTAAAGATTTTATTGAACATTTTCACATAACAAAGTGAGAAAAGACAATGACAACTGAGAGTAAAAAGCCTAATCCAACATGGATTGCAAATTGAGTGAATATATTAAAAACTAAAACATTTAAAAAAAAACACAACGCAGCTCACAATAAATATGGAATATGTGGTGTACCATATTTATTGTCAGCTGTGTTGTGTTTGTTTTTTTAATTTTTTAGTTTTTAATATATTCACTCAATTTGCAATCCATGTTTCACCCTCACAGGTGCTTACCTAATTATTGTGATACACACTAGTATCTATCAGTCCAAGCGCCCTCATACCCCACCAACACCATTGTCTCACAGGCCATACCTGTTTTTTTGAGGAGCAGCTATATTATATATTTTCCAATTATTATATCATTTTTAACTATTTTGCTTTTATATATTTACATATACTACTAATCAGATTCACTGGTAGTGAATTCCACGATCACTAATCACTTGGCGCGGAAAATATCTCACTTTTATTCACTCATATGACATGTTAACATGGCAAACATAACCTCCTATCTATATCAACAGTAGTGGTATAACCAACCAGGTGAACGCTATAAGGGTGCTCAAGCATGTATAATATCGTCACGTAGGTCCCGTGACTCCCTGCCCCCCGGTCACCCCTGAAGGAATCACACTGTGTCCCGGAGACCAGGGCCCTAGAGCCCACTCCGCAAAGATCTGCAGTGCTCCACCGTCTTGAGGAAGGCAGTCTGCCCACCCCAGTGCAAACAGCAAAAATAAGCGCATGTCACCAAACTGTGTCATAAACTCAACTTCAAGACATAACACCAAGGGAGGTGCCAGAAAGGAAAGAGAAAGAGAAACGTGGTAAGGAGGGAAAGAGAATAGGGTCAGAGAGCTACAGTCAAGAAAGGATTGGAGTGAGCCCGTCTCCAGTCCGTACCCCAGTTAGGAGAGACACATTGCAGTACGTAGCCCAGGGTTCCCAAGTGGATCTGAATTTTTTGGACTGGTCCGCCCATTTAGCTACTATTTGCTCCTGTGACAATATCCAGGAGACTTTTCTCCTAAAAACCAGGAAGGAAATCCGAAGGTTTCTTCCACGATTTGGCTATGGTCATTTTGGCCCCCAATAAAATGAAAAGTGCTAAGACCTGAGATTGTTTAGGTAGGCCAGGGATACATTACTATCCCTAGTAAGGATCCGATGTTGCGGAAAACCCTTTTCCAGAAGGATCTAATGCAGGGGCAGGACCACCACATGTGTAACATGGATCCCTCCAGTTCGCAACCCCTAAAACATAGTGGATAGGACCCTGGGAACATTCTCGCCAGCCTGGAGGGAACATAATACCACCTCAGCATAAGTTTAAGACTTGCTTCTATAAGACTTACATTAAGAATACCTTTATATGCCCGATTTGATGCGCTGTACCATATCGCAGTGCTCCATGAGGTGTTCAGGTCCTCCTCCCAGGCCCATGCATAAGAAGGCTTATCAGTCTTAGACACCAAGGCAACATATATCAATGAGATCCCACCCCTCTGATCCTTTGAGTTTGCGCACCAGTGTTCATAGGGAGTTATATTGGGGGGCACCGACTTATCTGTCCAAATAGAGTGTAGAAAGTGTGAAATTTGAGAGAACCTAAAGAGTTCATCGTTGGGCATGTTCAATTGTTTCCTGCAGTGCAAAAGGGAAAGCAGGCCCGCCTGGGAGAGAAAGTGTCCTATCCTGTACAGGCCTTTATCCATCCACCACCGAAAGGCCCTGATATGCAACCCTGGGGGGAAGTCGGGGCTATGAAATAAATGCGTTAGAGGCTTCAGGGGGGAAATCAGGGTGCGAAGAGAGAATAGTTTGGAGCAAAGGCCTACGGAGTGGGATAGTGTGGGAGACAAATTTGCTGGTCTTTGCTTGGGGTCGCACGCCAAAATGTAATCAATGGTGTTCAATGGAATGGATTGTTGTTCCATTGCGAGACAGTCAGGTTTAGGGCCCTGAAAGAAAGCCATCGACATTTGTGTCAGCTGAGCCGCTTGATAATACCCCCATAGGTTAAGGAGCCTCAAACCGCCCTGCACCTTTAAGCGAAAAAGTATGCACGAGGGACACCTATACCCCTTTTTCCCCCAGATAAACTGGACAATCTCCAATTGGAATTAGTTGAGGAAATGTTTCATCACCGGGATTGGGAGAGCTTGTAACAAATATAGCAGACATGGCAGAAGGGTCATTTTAACTGTCTGCACTCTTCCCAACCAAGACAACCCACACTTGGCCCATTTCTCGATATCCCCTTTACATCTGCGGATCATAGGAGGGTAGTTAGCCTTAAAGAGGCCGTCATTTCGTCATTTCAAGTTTATGCCTAGATATGGAATTTGCGAGGGCGCCCAATGGAAGGTAAAGTTATCTGAGAGCTGTTTAAGCAGGCCTGGGGGACGGAAATATTCATAGCTAGAGATTTGCCCAAATAACTTGTAATCCAGAAATCTCACTGAAAACCCAAAGAGTCTTGAGTATAATTGGGGTGGATATTAGGGGAGATGTGACAAAGAGCAAGAGGTCGTCTGCATAAAGTGCACATTTGTGTTCTTGTGGCCCACATGTTACCCCCTTTATATCAGGATTCGATCTCAGGGCTACTACCAACGTCTCGATGGCCACCGCGAAGAGGAGAGGGGAGAGCGGACACCCCTGTCTGGTCCCCCTGCCTATGGGGAAGGATTCGGAGTATCTACCCATCAGGCGTACCTGTGCAGAGGGGCTTGAGTAAAGTGACCCAATGAGGCTAAGGAAGCTAGGACCGAACCCCCACCTTCCCAAAACACCCATCAAGTACTTCCAGTCTATGGAATCAAAGGCCTTATGTAGGTCTATAGACAGCAAGAAACCCTTCTGTGGCGATCCCCCATCGAAACGTGAATTAAGAAGGGAGATAACATCAATGGCCCGTCTGATCTGACCCGTTCCCTGTCTACCAGGGATGAAGCCCATCTGACCTTTGTGAACATATGATGATATAAAACTGGATAATCTGTTCGCCAATATTTTTGTCATGATTTTAATGTCATTGTTAATCAGAGAGATGGGGCGATAATTACACACCTCGCTAGGGGCCTTATCCGGTTTTGGAATGACTGAGATATAAGTTGAATTTAAGTCTGCCCCCAGAAGGGCTCCATCCCTGAGAGAGTTGAACAGTCGCGTCAAGTGAGGGGCCAGACAGGGGCCAAATTTCTTATAGTAACCGGTGGAGAAGCCAACCGATCCTGGGGAGGAGCCGAGCTTGAGTCCTTTAATGGTCGACAACACCTCCTCTAGAGTGAAAGGGGATTCCATGAGGTCCCTATGCTCCACAGATAGGGACGGTAAAGGGAGATCGTCCAAGAATTCCTTCCCTGTCGTGCTGGGAGGGGCACGGGCTGATTTGTACAGGTCTGAGTAGAACCGCAAGAAAGCGTCCATTATTTTAGTCGGGTTCTGTGTCAGTTCCCCTGTGGCTGACTGGATTTTGAGGAAAGCTAGTGATCGCTGTTTGGGACTCAGCTTGGTGGCCAAACGGGAGCCCAACCTGTCAGTTTGGGAGTAAAACTTGGCCCCGGTCCACCGAAGGTGTTGTTCAGCCGCAGTCATCAGGGAGAGGTTAAGGAGTGCGCAAGCTTCATCCAGTCGGGTGAGTGAATTGGTCGTGGGCTGGCGTTTGTGATTTTTCTTTAACGTGCAAAATTCCTCTGTGAGTTTAAGAATGTCTGCCCTGTGTTCCGCTCTTAGTTTAGCTGCTAACTGAATAATTTTTCCCCTGATAACCATCATTTGTGCTGCCCAGACCATGGAAGGGGACATCTCGCTCATCACATTGATGAGGAAGTATTCCTTAATGGCCTCCTCCAATAAGGTGCATTGTATCGGGTCGCTCCAAAAGTGACTCTCTAAGGCGCCAGCGAGGCAGATTTCTAGATCTTGTTGGCCTCCGAATTAACAGGCCAACCATAGAGTGGTCTGAAAGGGGGGAATCTACAGTCCTGGAGTTACATAAAAGCGGAATTGTTTTGGCATGGGTGAATATGTGGTCTATCCTGGCATAGGAATTGTAGGGGGCAGAAAAATGGGTGTAGTCCTTTGCGCGTGGGTTGGCTTAGCGCCACACGTCTATCAACCCTACAGAATGAAGGAGTTTGGCTATCTTGGAACTCTGTTTAGAGGGGCGCTAAGGTTTAGACGTGCCGTCCGCCGCTTTATCAAGTGAGAAGTCAAAAGCCGTGTTTGAATCCCCCCCCCATGAAGACAGAGCCCTTAAAGTGAGGTTGCAGTTTGCGCAGCAGAGATTCAAAGAAGGCTTTCTGCCCCTTATTAGGAGTGTAGTAAGAAACAAAAGTGTACAGTTCCCCATCTATGTGGCCCGCAACCAGGATGTAGCAACCCTGAGGATCGACTATTGATTCCACCAGGGAGAGGTTAATGTGTCTATCAAAACAGATGGCCACCCCCTTTGTTTTGTTATCCGCCGAGGATAGAAAAAATTGGGGATAATGTTGGTGGAGGAATGTGGGCTTGTAAGAGGATGGGAAATGTGTCTCCTGAATCAGAAGGACCTCAGCGTGCATAGAGTGGTATAGTTGGAGAAGTTTCCTGCATTTGACGGTGGAATTTAGGCCCTGAGCATTATGGGAGACGAGTTTGAGGGTCGGCGTGGGAGAATGTGTGTCAGTCATGGATCAGAGGTGTGAGAACTATGCCCGACCAATGTAGCCTACCTTTGTGCTGCAGGGAATATTCCCTGTAAGATCCGGGCGACCAGAGAGTTTTGAATCCAGGACCTGGGACGGAGGACTGGAACCCACCATGTAACCTAGGAACACTCCAAGGGAAATGAGAGGAAAGCTGAGATAATAGAAAAGAGAAAGGGAAAGAAGGGAGAAAAGACAACATTACGAAAGTGTAACTGCAACAAAGCAAAAAAAAAGGATATAAAAAAGACACAGTGCATAATCTGAACTCGGGGGTCCCCTGACCCCCCCTACCCGGGGTGAAGTGGTCAAGCCTGCCCCCACCCCAAAAACGTTAGGGAACCGGAAGTTCCCTAAAACCGGAAGACCGGAAACGGATCTGGTAACACCAATGGTGCTTCCGATCCAAAGGAGGCGCACTGGATCCACCACAGCCCTGTCACCTCCAAAACATAACTTAGGGCTAAACAAGAGCCTATGATTCCCAAAAAACTGAACGCCCCGGCCTAGTAGGCAAAACCCATAAAGGATAACTAATACAAAAAATGCAATAAAACTGATTCACCAGTAGCCCCAAGGAGGACCCCCCCCCACCCCACAGCTGAGGTACCAGGGGGACAAGCGTATCCCGCTCAGGGAATCAAGTATACCTAATAGGAAAGACCCGGGGGTAGCACCCCCTTCCCCTATGAAGAAGTCTCGTATCGATCCGAAATGTTCCACAAGACTGCTAGTGCAAGTCAAAAATGCATGGAAATAAACCTAAACCAAGTGTAACAATGAAACATAAGGTTCCCCCGGGAGCATGTGTGCTTATTTTTGGGCCCGGGTTCACAAAGAGTTACGTTGGCGTATCTCCAGATACGCCGCCATAAGTTAAAATTTGCGCCGTCGCATCTTTGCGCCGATTCACAAAGCAAGATACGCTGAAAAACATTGTTATGCTGGACGCATTCGGCGTTCCCATGTAAAATATGCAAATGAGCAAGATACGCCGATTCACGAACGTAGATGCGCACGGCCGCTTCATATACGCGCTTTGCATAAGGCTTACGTCCGGCGTAAAGTTACCCCTACTTCTATGAGGCACAGCTAATGCTAAGGTATGGGCCAGGGAACGACGCCATAGAATTTTACGTTGTTTACGCCGTTTACGTAGTACGTGAATAGGGCTGGGTGTAGGTTACGTTCACACGATGTAAACATTGCGCACCGACGTCACTTAGGCATTCTATCCGACGTGATTCTGAACATGCGCACTGGGATACGTCCACGGATGGCGCATGCGCCGTTCGCTGGGCCCATCATTTGCATGGGGTCACTGATCACTATACTAAAACACACCAACTGCCTAGCTACTTTGAATTACGCGGACTTACGCCGGCCCATTTACGCTACACCACCGTAACTTAGGGAGCAAGTGCTTTGTGAATACAGCACTTGCCTCTCTAAGTTGCGGCGGCGTAGCGTAAATAAGATATCCGGGCCTTGGTGTTCCAAATATACATCTAAAACTGTACATGTTATGCTGCCTTAAAGAGGAAGTAAATCCTGATGGGTTTTACTTCCTCTTTATTTCCCTGCAAAGGTAAAGCATAATGGGCTATTATCACATAGTAGCCCATTATGTGTCACTTATCTGACACCAAAGCCACATATTTCACATATGTGGAATTACACCCCAAATACATTCTGCTGCTTCTCCTGAGTATGGAGATACCACATGTGTGGGACTTTTTGGGAGCCTAGCTGCATACGGGACCCCGAAAACCAACCACGGCCTTCAGGATTTCTAAGGGCATACATTTTTGATTTCACTCCTCACTACCTATCACTACCTATAACAGTTTTGAAGGCCATAAAATGCCAAGATGGCACAAACCCCCCCCCCCCCCGAATTTTGTAAAGTAGACACCCCAAGCTATTTTCTGAGAGGCATGTTGAGTTCATGGAATATTTTATATTTTGCCACCAGTTGCTGGAATATGACAAACCTTATTTATTTTTTATTTTTTGCACAAAGTTGCCACTAAATGATATATTGCTCACACATGCCATGGGCATATGTAGAAATACACCCCAAAATACATTCTACTGCTTCTCCTGAATACGGGGATACCACATGTGTGTGACTTTTTGGAAGCCTAGCTGCGTACGGGACCCTGAAAACCATTTTTCGGGGTCATTTATTTTTAAAAATGAAGAAAGATATATATTTTTTTTCTTTTTTCAATTTTCAAATCTTTGTGACAAAAAGAAAGATCTGAAAAATACTCACCATACTTCTCAGCAAATAGGTTGGGGTGTCTAATCTCCAAAATGGGGTAATTTGGGGGGGGGTTGTGCCATCTTGGCATTCCATGGCCTCCGAAACTGTGATAGGCAGTGAGGAGTGAAATCAAAAATGTAAACCCTTAGAAAGCCTGAAGGCGGTGCTTGGTTTTTGGGGTCCCATACGCAGCTAGGCTCCCAAAAAGTCTCACACATGTGGTATCCCTGGAGAAGCAGCAGAATGTATTTTGGGGTGTAATTCCACATATGCCCATGGCATGTTTGAGCAATATATCATTTAGTGACAACTTTGTGCAAATAAAAAAATAATAATTCTCTTTCCCACAACTGGTTTCAAAATATAAAATATTCCATGGACTCGACATGCCTCTCAGCAAATAGCTTGGGGTGTCTACTTTCCAAAATGGGGTCATTTGGGGGGGTTTTGAACTGTCCTGGCATTTTATGCACAACATTTAGAAGCTTATGTCATACATCACCCACTCTTCTAACCACTTGAAGACAAAGACTTTCTGAGGCCGCGTACACACGACCGAGGAACTCGTCAGGCGAAACACATTGTTTTCCTCGTCGAGTTCCTTGTTCGGCTGTCGAGGAACTCGACAAGCTTGCTTTGCGTACACACGTTAAAGACCAAATCTCTTCGTTCTCAAACGCGGTGACTTCAACAAATACGACAGCAGGGGAAGTTTGATTCCATTGGCACAACCCTTGGGGCTGCTCTTGCTAATCTCATGTTACTGAAAAGTTTGGTAAGAGAAATTTTTATTTTTCAGTCTGTTACAGCGTGACAAATGTGCTATTTCCATTACAAACGCTACTTTTACAGAAGGTGCGCGGGTTTCTTAGCATACACATGCTCGAGTTTCTCGTCGGAAACCAGCCCGACAAGGAACTCGACGAGCCAAATTCGACTCCCATCGAGGAAAAAGAGAACATGCTCTCTTTTTGGCTCGTCGAGTTTCTCGACAGCTTCCTCGTCGAAAAATGTACACATGACCGGTTTCCTCGGCAAAACACGTCTCCCAACAAGTTTCTTGCTTTTTGTTTACATAAAGACATATTTTTTTTGCAAGAAAATTGTGTTAAACCCCCAAACATTATATATTATTTTAAAGCAAAGGCCCTAAAGATTAAAATGGTGGGTGTTGCATTTTTTTTTTAACACAGTATTTGCACAGTGATTTTTCAAACTAATTTTTTTGGGCAAAAATACATATTTTTTTTTATTTTAATGCACTAAAACACTCTATATTGCCCAAATGTTTGATGAAATAAAAAAGATGATCTTAGGCTGAGTACATAGATACCAAACACGACATGCTTTAAAATTGCGCACAAATGCGCAGTGGCGACAAACTACATACATTTTTAAAAGCCTTTAAAAGCCCCTACAGGTTACCACATTAGATTTACAGAGGAGGTCTACTGCTAAAATTACTGCCCTCGATTTGACCTTTGCGGTGATACCTCACATGCATGGTACAATTGCTGTTTACATATGACGCCAGACTGACACTTACCTTTGCCTTTGCACAAGAGCAGGGGGGGACAGGGGTGCTTTTATTATTATTATTTATTTTGCTTTTTTAATTTTATTTTAAACTGTTCCTTCCTTTTTTTTAAATAATTTTTATTGTTATCTTAGGGCATGTAAATATCCCCTATGATAGCAATAGTTAGTGACAGGTACTCTTTTTTGAAAAAATTGGGGTCTATTATGATACCTAAACCCACAGGCATCATTCTGGTATAACCATTCAAAGGCCAGCAACATACCATACGTTGATGGTTCTTGTTGGACATGTATTGTAATCTTTTTTTTTCATGCAGCCTGTTGGCTGAACGAAAAAAAAGAGATTGATCGGTGCGTATGCCCACCATTAGAATACCTCCCTTCATCCATCCACTTCTGATGCACCAGTTATATATGCCGAAGCATGGGGGAAACCTCCCACAAAAAGTTATGCCGCTCACACACGTATGTACGCCGCATAAAAAGTTATGGCGCATACACACGGTCGGAATTTTCCATGGGCAAGCTTCCGACGGAATTTGGACCGTATGTACGTGGCATTAGGAACAAAATCGCTCCTTCGCCCCCTAATGCCCCCATGCTTCGGCATATATGCTCCTTTTTTAACTGTGGTGGTGAAATCACCTCCCACAGTGTTGGAGTCGCGGATTTATGTATCGTGGGAGCAAACGCTGTTGCTGTCACGCTAAATAAATCCACGATGCAAGTGAATGGCGTACCTGCTAAGCAAATGATGGTTAACAATAAAACAAACATTACAGTATAACATACCATACCTGCAAAGCAAATACAATAAAACATTGTAAAAATAGAGAGAATAGATATAGAACAATAGTAAATGGACAGTAGAGAGTGAACATAAGAGAGAACAATAAAGAGAGGAGAAAAATACAACCACAACTATTTTTGTATTTTTTATTTTATCTTTTTTTTGTGTTTTTGTGTAAGTTTTTTTATTTTCTTTTTCCACTTTTTTTCACTCAACTAGTGTGTGGTAGCGTTTGAAACATACACCAATGCAGAGACCAGGTTGGTCAGGACAAGAGGGACAATAAAGGCGGGTGTCGCGGCTAAATCAGAGTTTGCTGCAGACACGATATCTTCTTTGGCGGGTTCTTTGGGTAGGGGTACCAGGGAGGACAAAAGGAAAATGCCTCTCATACAGCCGGCTCACTGCATTTGCGTTAGGAAGGTGGGGCACATCACTGTCTGGAAACAGAAGGGCTGTGACGATCTCTTCCTGGAATTTTAGGAAGGATCCAGTCCGTCCTGAAGCTCTGTATAGCACATGAGTGTTCAGCAAAGCCAACTGAAACAAATAAACAGACACTTTTTTGTACCAGCGTTTGGCCTTACGGGCAATTAGGTACGGCACCAACAACTGGTCATTGAGATCCACCCCTCCCATGTTAAGGTTGTACTCATGGCTACAGAGGGGTTTCTCCACAACACCAGCCGCCGTAGAAATTTGGACTGCCGTGTCTGTGTGAAGCATGGACAGAACGAAAACATTCCGTGTATCCCTCCACTTCACTGCTAACAAATTATTACACTGTAAGCAGGCTCTCTCCTCCCGACTAAGACGGGATTCTACAAGCTATTGGGGAAAGCCCCGGCGATTAGGTCGCACGGTGCCACATGCGCCAATTCCATAATCAAAAAGGTGACTAAAAAGTGGCACGCTCGTGTAATAATTGTCCACGTACAAGTGGTACCCCTTTCCGAATAAGGGTGACACCAATTCCCAGACTATCCTATCAGTGCTCCCTATATAATCTGGGCAGTTGTCCGGCTCTACGTGACTGTCTTTTCCCTCGTAAACCATAAATCTAGATGTATAGCCTGTTGCCCCATCACAGAGCTTATACATCTTGACCCTGTATCTGGCACGCTTGCTGGGAAGGTATTGTTTGAATGACAAGCGGCCAGAAAACGTAATCAGGTACTCATCAACGCAGACAACTTGATGGGTATTATACAAGGCTGCAAACCGTTCGTTGAAGTGGTTTACGAGGGGCCGAATTTTGTAGAGCCGATCAAATCCAAGGTCTCCCCGAGGACGACAGAGTTCATTGTCACTGAAATGCATGAACCGCAAGATATGCTCGTATTGTGTCATGGCCATGGAGGCATATAGTGAATTGGGTGCGTGGACCAATACAACCGCAGTTCACTATTTTTAGTAATGACCATGAGGAGGGATTGGCCCAGAAAGATCTTAATTTCGAAAAAATCCCTAATTGGTTTCCAATCTCTGGCAAGGGACAGCTGGGGATTAGCGGCGATATATTGGCCAGCATACAAATTGCTTTGGTCCACAATAGATCTATAGAGATCTTTGGTGAAAAGCAGCGAATAAAAATCCAGTGACGTAAAATCAACTGTTTCCACCTGAATTCTGGGTTGGCCAGTCAATGGGGGAAGCACGGGTGCTGCAGAAGTGGTGGGTACCCAATCAGGATTGGCAAATGCAATAGGAAGGGCACTATGGGCACGACGGGCCTGTCTTCTTCTTCTTGGCCGCAGCGGGACACTACTTGTGCTTGCCACCTCGCCAGCTTGAACTGCACTTATGGGACTCGCCACATCACCAAGTGTTACTGCAGTGCTGGATGTATGACCATGATGTACTAGGCCGCTGGTGCTTGCCAGTTCACCAGAAGAAATAGCAGCACTAGTACTGGCTCTCTGCTCCATACGAGAGCCCTGTGATTCTTGCACTTCAGCGACAGCAGAAGATCGGGGTCTGGTACGCCTGAACCTAGCAGGGACCACAATTCCGTCGTCAGAGCTATCTGTCAGGGAGCCACTGTCGTCTGCAGGATCGAATTTTGAGCTAGAATTTGACAGATGCGTGACCTCCTCCTCACAATCTGTCAGGCTCAGAAACAAGTAGGTCTCTTCACCACTGTACCTTTGATTTGCCATTTTGGGCTCTAAATGTAGGAGTACAGTGGTAAGATTCACAGGTAAAAAAGCACCTGACCTGTTAGCGACTGAGTCAAACACTACCAAAAAACTGTTAGGCCGCGTACACACGATCGGACATGTCCGATGAAACTGGTCAGCAGACCGGTTTCATCGGACCAGTTTGATGGTGTGTACGGCATATCGGACCGTTTTCCAAAGTTTTAAAACATGCTTTAAAATGGTTAGTACACAAAAGCATCGGACCAAAAACCCGCGCATGCTCAGTATCAAGTCGACACATGCTTGGAAGCATTAAACTTTGTTTTTTCATCACGTCGTTGTGTTCTACGTCTGATCGGATTTTGGTCCGATGGTGTGTACGGACATCAGACCATCAGACAAGTTCAGAGTTGTCTGATGAAAACGGTCCATCAGACAAGTCTCATCAGACATGTCTGATCGTGTATACAGGGCCTCAGCGATCGCAGAGATCAGGCCTGACTCTGCGAATGATTAGAAAAGAAAATAGAGGGCGCTATACCATGAAGTGATAAATCAATAATACAATAATTAATCGTGATCATAGTAAAAAAACTGATATTAATATAGTGAATAATAACACATAAAATAATGTCTCTGTGTCATGAATCGCTCAATGACATAATGTCCCAACATACATAGGTGGAGTGTAACAAATAAATGATTTGAATCTTCTTAATTTGTTATATCTTGCTTATGTGAAAGTAAAAAGCCACCACTAGACTCGAATCTTCTTTACACTCAAAAATGTGCTGATGAAAATGGATGCGCTTACCAGAATGAATTGACTACTTTAGTGAAAAAGTTAGTCAAATGAGCATATGCAGGATTATGCCTGCAGACATACCGACAGGAAGTAATTGATGTAAACCTCGTCACCAGGATTCCAAATAAGGATATGTAAAAAAAAAAAAAACAATGAAGAAGCCAATAGCGTAATATTGCTTTAATGTAAAATAGTAAAAACAAGGAAAAGCCAAATGGCCTCTTACTGTATTGGTGCCTACCCGGCACTGGGGCTGCAGACGTGTCACCGACAATAGCGGTACAAATGTTTGGGTCGTCCGGGATCTCTGCTACCGCCGTAGCACAACCTCACGTTCCCAGCTGCCAGCTCCACAGGTCCGGAAGCATGTCACGTGACCGGGTACCGCCTCCGACGTACGTTTCATTCGTTGAACGTCTTCAGGGGGGCGTGCCCGGTCACTAAAGCATCATGGTATATGTAGTCTCAAAAGACTACTCATTGGTCTGTTTGGGGAAAGTTAAAAAGGAGCAGCCTTACATATCCTTATTTGGAATCCTGTCGGTATGTGTGCAGGCATAATCCTGCATATGCTCATTTGACTAACTTTTTCACTAAAGTAGTCAATTCATTCTGCTAAGTGCATCCATTTTCATCAGCACATTTTTGGGTGTAAAGAAGATTCAAGTCTGGTGGTGGCATTTTATTTTCACATAAGTAATATATAACAAATTAAGAAGATTCAAATCAAATTTATTTGTTACACTCCACCTATGTATGTTGGGACATTATGTCATTGAGCGATTCATGACACAGACATTATTTTATGTGTTATTATTCACTATATTAATATCATTTTTTTACTATGATCATGATTAATTAATGTATTATTGATTTATCACTTCATGGTATAGCGCCCTCTATTTTCTTTTCTAAACATTGCAATCAGTATTGTATATGAGGATCAGATTTTCCTAATATGTTTAAGTATTTATTTATTTGTTTGGCGCTGATTTTCACTTTATCATTACTGACTCTGCGAATGCTGCAGTTATGTGTTTTTGTGTTTTGTGTCAGTGATTGATCGATCGATACTGCACTTGGGTGGGCTGGGCGAAGGGGCTAAACGCAGGTGCTATCAGGTATCTCGGCTGATCCCGCTAACAATGCGTTTTTGGGAACCCTAAACTGCAGGGGACGCTAGTATAGATTTGATCAGATCAGGTATCGATCCGTTCAGATACTATACCACTAAGGGAGGCGTATGGTGCGTGCGTGAGTGTTAGCGCTACTAGCACTAATCTGACGCTGCCTGGGGCGACGCAGACCCTATTTGGCATTAAAACCAAACTTTGATCACCCACCGGGCGATCAGGGGGTTAAAACTTTACTGCAAAAAATATGGCGGGTGCCTTGACGCTATGAAAAATAAACTAGCTAAACTGCGTCACCCGTGACACTTATACTGTGATCACTGGTGACAGGGGGTAATCAAGGGGTTAAACCTTTATTGGGGGGGTTAGGGGGGTCCCTAGACTTATTAGGGCCTAAGACTAATTATCCTAACAATTATTTTAGTCACTAATGACACTAGTACAGCGATCAAAAAAAAATCTGATTGCTGTACTGGGTGACACAGTGACAGGCAGTGAAGGGGTTCATTTGAGGGGTGATCGGGGGGTGAATTGTGTATCTATGTGACCTGGTGTTAGTGTGGTGTTGTGCAACTCACGTTTAGATGTTCTCTCCCTCTCGGTCTGGAACGAAAAGACCGACACGAGGGAGAGAACAGCACTTCCCCTGTCAATGTTTACACTTACAGAGACAGGGGAAGTAAACCATTGGCTAAGAGTTATCACCACGTCCAGGCCATATTTTATTGGCCTGGACCTAATGATTGATCAGTTCTAAAACAAATGTGATCATCGGGAATGGCGGAGAGGCGCGCGTGCCCCCTTGCCGTTCACGTGCCCGACGTAGAGCTACGGGCTCTCGCGCAGGAGAGCCAACCTGCGGCCGTAAAACGACAGTGCGCGGTCTGCAACTAGTTAAAAAAGTTAATTGTCAGAATATGCAAATGCTGCTTAATAGATCACATAAGCATGCACAGTTTAAATAGTTGGTAATGTTTCTTCTTCTAGTGTGGTCATTGAGGCCAGAAGTGAGAAAACAGTCTCCAACAGGGGCACAGACAGATAGCATTTTTTTCATGGTTCTCCCATAGGAACCATTCTTTTGGTATGATGGTTATGAATCACTGGAATTACATAGCTATATGTTTCAACTTTTGCAATAAAGTATCTTTAAACCTATACACTAATCTCATATAAACATATAAGCTTTAAAGTGGAACAGTCAGAAGTAGTCAGAAAATGAAGCTTTGCTGGATCACTTCAGGCTGGCCCCTTCTGCAGGTATAGCTATGTAAAATAATAAAAGTATGTGCCTATACTACATCTAGGCATACATCTAAATCCAGCATTACATGGTCTCACCCTGCTCTGCACATGCTCAGTTGCTCTCTATTTTTTGGCACTGAGACAAATTTGTAGAGGCAGATCTGCTGACATCCTTAAGGCCGCGTACACACAGGGAGACATGTCCGACGGACCGTTTCCAGCGGACATGTCTCCTCGGATTTTGGTCCGATGGCGTGTACACACCATCGGACCAAAATCCCCTCGGACTGAGGACGCGGTGACGTGGCGGTGGCGTTGACGTCGCCACGTCACCACTCCAGGAAGTAAAATACTTCCATGCATGCGTCAAATCCATTCGACGCATGCGGGAGATTTATGTCCGCTGGTTAGGTGTACTAACCAGCGAACATTTCCGACGGACAGGTTTCCAGCTGACAAATTTCAAAGCATGCTTTGAAATTTGTCGGCTGGAAACCTGTCCGTCGGACATGTTCGCTGGTTAGTACGCCTAACCACCGGACATAAATCTCCCGCATGCGTTGAATGGGTTTAGCGCATGCGTGGAAGTATTTTACTTTCCGATTTGGTGACGTGGTGGTGTCAACGTCACCGCCACGTCACTGCGCTGTCTGTCTGCGGGGATTTTGGTTTAATGGTGTGTACAACCATCAGACCAAAACAGCCCAGCAGACATATCCGATGAAAAAGGTCCGTCCGGTCCGGATAAGTTTGATCGTGTGTACGCGGCCTAAGACTTAATGCTGTTCAGGACACTAGGCTTCAGCAAAATGGCAGTCTCCAGCAAGAAGAAACTGGAACAATACTGGAGGCAATTTACAGAACACATTCATTTTGGTAGCATAATTATTAAATGTTGAATGTATGTTTCTTGCCACAGAACATTATTTTTATCAAGTTGTTATAGTTAAAGTTCAGCTGTAACTCATTCATTTTTTTATTTAATTTTAAATTCAATTTATGTATTTTTAAAATGAACTGTCAGCATTTTTAGTCTGCAGTTTTCCTTAAAATAACACCTGTAAATCTAGCTATAAAGGCTCTTGTTCAGACTTTTCTTATTTAGGGTGGTATTATTCTGTCCCTGTCTCTCAAGTGTATGCCTGCTTTGTCGCCCTGGTACACATGCTTCTAATGGAGACTTTAAGCAGTCATTGCAGCAGAATGCGAGTTCCACTATGCAAGTTCCACTGTTGTCACCATCAGAAAACCCAGCAAAAAAAAATCATGAAGCTAGAGCTGAAGTGCATGTAGACATGAAGAGGCTACAAGGGCTACAGGTGACCAACAGCATAGAAATGCTTAAAAGGTGAAAACATGTATTTTTTGTTTAAAAAAAAAAAAAGAAAAAAAAAAGAAAAAAAAATTAAATGTTTTTTGCCAAACAGAATTCCTTTAAGTAAGATTTTAATTCAAATTTCACAGTTTGCTATTTTGAGACCATTCCATGGCAGTTCATCAGAAAACATTATCTTAATGCTTCACTTGATAACAAATCCAGAAAATGTTTTTAAATGCATCCTGTCCCCCTAAAAAGAAGAATAATATGAGCTTAGGCTGCAAGCCTTGCTCTCATGTTAAAAAAACAAGTGTGTTAAGGAAACCCATTCTACTTCATCATGGTTTAAGCATTTGTTAAACAGCTCAGTGCTCATTGAATGTTGGTTCCCCTTCTTTGTATTGCTTATGAATGACATACTGGCCTGAGGGGTTAGGTAGCTAATTTGGAATGCCCTAAAGATTTAGACCACTGGGGATAATGTGATTTACAGGATTTTTGAGAGTTAATTATTAAGTGCTTGTAAAGCACCTTAGAAAAGTGTTCACATAAAAGCCAAACCACAAAGAAGTGTATTGCCTGTGCGGTATACATATTTTAATCAGGAAGGGTAACAGCAGCTGATGTATTCATAGAAAAAGCATAATTACTTCAAGATAAAGTGCTACTTTGACCTATAGAGCAAATGTTGAATGATTCCTAGATTGTTATGTAGCGCCTACCAGTGAATGTTGTAGACATGTAGCATTGTCACTTGTGAAGCATGAATAGAGAATAACGGAAGTGCAATCACTTTAATTGAACCTCTGTACTGTTGGGTTTAAGTGGACAAAAGCAGGATCAGTTATCTCATATAGTAACACTTCAACTGCATCCATATAGAATGTATAAATATTCTTACACATATTAACACAAATTATACTTTAGGGAATTTCTCTTGCTCCCCCATCTGTCTATTTTCTTTCTTTCTTTCTTTCTTTCTTTCTTTCTTTCTTTCTTTCTTTCTTTCTTTCTTTCTTTCTTTCTTTCTTTCTTTCCTTACAAAAGCAATGTAAATTATCACTCTAGCCACTTCTCCTTTAAAACTGTTCAAAACAAGTTCCATGTTTTTACTTAATATTTTTTCTTAATATCCTTCTTCCAGTAATATCCTTTTATAATGTTTTAGTTTCCAACTTTTTAATTTTAATATAGGACCTCTTAAAATTTGTGTTTGTATAAGATAGTTACATTAAGCAATTTTCTGGGGAAATTTAGTGTGAAGCATAAATATACAGTATGTGCTTGAGCATATAAACAGTTACTCCTGCCGAAGGTTGATCTGCCAGAGCAGAGTGTTCAGGAGGCATTAAAACCATTGTGGAATGTGGAAGTGGATGTATTTCACAGATTTCATAACACTGAAGGGAATAGAGTCACCTGTACTTTTCCTGGGTATGATATTTGGAAGAGGTGGTTTATACTTGCACTTTGTTTGCGCTGTCACCTTGGAGAAGCGATTGTCCATGCAACATATTGTGAGTGATGTGTGTATTTTTCATTCATGACCTGGTCTTTTTGATTGGAGACAAGTTCCTGATATCTTATATTAGCATGAACTCACTAGAGTTCTCTACCTGGAAGTGTAAAGCTGGGGGTTTGTAACTAAGGAGCAGCTGCAGGTCCATTTTGAGTGCAACAATGGGCTTTGTGATTAATATTTGATTAGAAAGAGAGCTTAGTGCCCATTATATGTGTACATTATACCAATAAACATATTTTCAGATGTCTTTTAACACTGAATTAAATGTTTATGCAGCAAAAAAACAGCCCAACATTTGAATTAAAACTGTGAATTTTATCATGTATTCTTTTATTTATTATTATTTCTACAACATACTGATTATATTAAGATGACTTTTCCTGCAGATTTGATAATTATTTGAGGTGTTCCCCAGGACCTGGAAATGTTTTTAAAGGGGTTGTAAAGGATTTTTTCCCCCTAAATAGCTTCCTTTACCTTAGTGTAGTCCTCCTTCACTTACCTCATCCTTCGATTTTGCTTTTTTTTTTTTCCAAAATATTTTATTGAGTTTATCAAATTAAGAGATACAAAGAAAACATAAATGTAGTGTCCAGTCAACTGGCAACTAAATCAACTGGCAAGTAAATACAATACAATGGTGGGCTGTACTATCATGTATTAAGAGGTGTCTTTACAAACATGTTAGAAATCTACTGTTTCATAACCAGAGGACTGACCCCTAAAATAAAGGGTAAAGGGAGAGATAAAGATAAAGAAAAGAGTGAAAGACGAGGAGAGGTAAGGAGAAAGAGAAAGAGGAAGAGGAGAGGAAGACCTCATATAGATGCAGATTTGTTACACCAAAACTAGGTCAGTACCACATTTTACACAGTACATATATATATACATATAAACGCATCCATCAAGACAATAATAGGATTTAGTTGGGTTTAGTATAGTAGGGGGGGGGGCGTGTGATCAAGGTCAAGGAAAGTGAAGGAACCAGAGCACAGGGCACTTTGTTCTGCAATAGAGAGGCAGTGCGTAGTGAAAGCAAACCATCTTTGTTCAAACCTGAGTTTAGAGTGTGATGAGGCAGAGAACATGTCCAAATTTTCCTTAAGTAACAATGACTTCAACTCCTTTATCACGGACGATACGGAGGGGGGGGGGTGAGGTGATCCAGTGTTGCAGAATAGTCCTGCGAGCTGTGAGCAGGGCTAGAAGTATCCATTGTCTGGTGTTTCGAGGCAGCCGGTTATAGGTGGAAGAGTGTGGCTCTGCATGAGGAGGGCATCCAAAGAGTAAGAGAGTAGGATCCAGCATGGGACAAAATTGCGTTACTTTGGTTACCAGACGGATGATTGAGGACCAGAATGAAACAATTGGTGGACAAGACCAGAGTCTATGGAGTAAGGTCGGTTTGCTTGTCAAGCACCAAGGACAAGTAGGGCCTATTTCAGGTGATTTAGACGTAGAGAAGGGATAGTATGCCCTATGCATGATTTTGAACTGAGTCTCTCTCCAGGACTCACACTGGATGATAGACCTAGTAAGATTATATCCATGGATGATGTCGCCTATTTCCAAAAGACTTGGCAGGTCTTTGGTCCAGGAGGACATGGACGTACTTTGCAGAGGTGTTGAACAATTGGCAAGCAGGGGAGTGTATATAGCTGAAATTGAGTGGTTTTTACTCTTTATAAGGACATCAATGAACAAAGTTTGAAGACGAACAGACTTTTTGGGGCAGATCTTGTTAATAAAATCCACATATTGCATGTAAAGAAAATAATGGTTTTGAGGAAGGTGGTACTCGAGCGACAGTTGGGAAAACGACTTAATAGTACCTGAGACATCGTGAAAGAGGGAACAGATCCCCACCAAACCTTTATCTCTCCATTTAGAGAAGGGCTCGTACTGGAGACTGGGTGTGAACATAGGATTACCACAAATCGGAAGGTGGTTAGAGAACAAGGGGGATAGTCCCAATTTTTTCCTGATTTCTCGCCAGGCTATCAAAGTATCTCTAAACAGTAGGTTATGTTTAATCGTCACTGGCAATTTCTGGAGTGAGCTATGGAGTACAGCTGCTAGGTCATAGGGCTTAATCATTGACGATTCTAGGTCGAAATTAGAGTATCTCGAAGAACGCAGTATCCAGTCCAACCCGACCCTAAGTAGGCAGGCTAAGTTATACAATCTTATATTGGGAAGACCCACTCCGCCCTCACCCTTCGGGAGAAAGAGTTTGGTTAAGGCTATCCTCGGCTTTGTTTTTTTCCAAATAAATTTAGTTATGGCTTTATTTATCAGTTGAACATCCTTATGTTTCAGTAATAGGGGTAGCGTTTGTAGAGGGTACAGCAGGCGGGCAAAACTGACCATTTTAAACAGTGCGCATCTCCCAAAGAGTGAAAGAGGTAGGTCCACCCAAGTTTCAAGTTCACTCACTACTCTATCAATCAGTGGAGGGTAGTTCAAAGTATACAGAGAGGATGGTGTTTTGCCAATCTTCAAGCCGAGGTATGTGATATAAGAGTCAGTTATTCTGAGAGAGGAGGGAGGGAGAGTGTGGTGAAGGGAAGTCGTGCCCAGAGGAAGAATCTCGCTCTTTGAAAAGTTAATTCTGAGTCCCGAGCATTTGCGGAAGTCTTCGAAAATAAGTTGTATGGCTGGGATGTCTGTAAGGGGGGATGAGGAGAATATCAGTATGTCGTCCGCAAATAGAGCTACTCTCAAGTCCTCCCGTCCTATAGGTAGGCCATGCAAAAGAGGAGACGAAGATAGGAGGCGTGAAAGGGGCTCTATGGCGAGGTTGAAAAGCAGGGGGGATAGAGGGCATCCCTGCCTCGTCCCTCTAAACAAACGAAAAGGCGTGGATTGTATACCTGCTGCAGTGACCGTGGCAGAGGGAGCTGAATACATACTGTGGATAAAGGAGTAGAACAAACCATTTAAACCGAAGCGTTGCATGTCTAAAGAAAGCCACTTGAAGCTAACGTTGTCAAAAGCTTTCTCAGCATCAAGGGTGACTATTACCGTGTTATCAGAGGGGTGTGTCTTTGCGTATTCGAGGGCCATCAGTACTTTACGGATGTTAGCCGCCGCAGATCTTCCTTTTGTAAACCCCGATTGCGCACTGTGAATCAGAGATGGCATTATCTCCCCCAATCTAGTGGCTACTATCTTGGACATAAGTTTGGAATCGACATTTAGTAAGGATATGGGCCGAAATTATCCTGGATCTAATGGGTCTTTACCTTTTTTCGCAATAAGTTTGATGTTGGCTAGATGACCAGTGGGGAGATAAGGGCCACCAATCCATACGTGGCTGTAAACCGAATGGAGTGTAGGTATAAGGTCTGGGCCTAGCAGTTTATAAAATTCGGATGTGAACCCGTCTGGGCCAGGAGCCTTTCCGTTAGATAGACCCCCTATAGCACGTTTAATTTCGTCAGAGGTAATGGGTGCGTTCAGGTGCTCTAAATGACCTAGGTCAATCAGTGGGAGTTTAGTGTCATTTAATAAGGTTTCTGCTAGATCCATATCTATATGTTCTGCCCCATATAATTTGCTATAAAAATGTTCTAGTGTTTTATTGACATCTTTGGGCGTTGTGGATAAGGAGCCGTCGGGGTTTCTCAACTTGTTGATGTGCGTCGGTGTGTAAGGGCCCTTAGTGAGTCTGGTAAGGAGTTTCCCAGCTTTGTTTCCAAATTTGTGGAAAAGTAATTGAGTCGCCGATTGTTTTGTCCGCTCCACTTTCTCTGCCCAGCTATCAAATTGTTCTTTGGCTGCCAACCAAATTTTAAGATTGTCGTCCGTGCGATTATCATTAAGGGTTTGTTGTGCCATTCGCAATATGGTGCTAGCTTCTATGTAGTGCTTTTGGGCATTTTTCTTGTACCCCGCTGTGAACGAAATAATCCTACCTCTCAGGTAAGATTTACCCGCTTCCCAGAACAAGTTTGGGTTATCTAAATGTTGGACATTGTCCTGTCAGTATTCCGCCCACGCCGAGCTAAGCATCGCTTTGAGGTCATCATTGTGGGCCAAAAAAGCTGGGAATCTCCACTGTATAACAGATGAAGTCGGTCTACAAAAGTTGAGCGAGATCGAGATTGGGGAGTGGTCAGATATCACTAAATCATGTGTGACCGTATCGCGTATGCGCGGTAGGAGCGCATGTGTGCAGAAAAAATAGTCAATCCTGGCAAAGGATTTATGTACCGGTGAGAAAAAGTAAAACCCGAATCTATAGGGTGTTGCAGTTTCCAGGTGTCAATTAAATTGAGTGCCTGTGTCATGCGACACAAAGGGGTGGGGCGAGACGAGCGAAACGCTCGAGGTCTGGGTCCAGTCTGAGATCTGTCCTCCCGATCATTGAGAGTTGAGTTAAAATCACCCCCCACAAGATGGGGGACAGAGTCATGTGGATACAGTTGTGGTGACAACCGCGTAAAATAGTCCTGGTCAGGAGAGTTATAAGCGTAAATATTGGTGATCCGCAGCTCGCCTGATGGGAGTTTGAGATGTATGGATGTACGTCTCCCGTCGCTATCATTGGTGACAGAGATCAAGTTGTATACTAGGTCTTTGTGCAATAGAATAAGCGTGCCTGCTTTACGGTTAATTGAGTCCGCCCCCACCACCTCCCCTACCCACAATTTTTTCATTCGAAAGAAATATTTACCCCCTAGATGCGTCTCCTGTTGTAACGCTATGTCAACCTTTAGTCTTTTGAGGTGCCTAAGAATTTTCATACGTTTTGCCGGTGATCTTAGCCCCTTAAAGTGGATGTAAACCCAAAAAAAAAAAAAATTTTTTTGATGTCACAATGTAGAGTATAAGATTTCCTATCATCTGTGCCCAGTCTTGCCACACAGAGTTAATCCATCGCTGAGTAATCCTCTTTTAAAGTCCAGTGCAAATTAACCGGACTTCAGATAAAAACCTGCCAAATTAGGTTAAGTCCGTTTCTCTGTTTTTGCTTTCAGTAACAGGTTATTTACAAATATAGCGTGGACATGTTTATCATAACAAGAGGTGATCCAAAGTTCATTGTATATTACTAGGATGTGTTATGATGTTATATCACCTCATGTTATGATAAACAGAACATAACATATGATAAACATGTCCTAGCTATATTTGTAAATAACCTCTCACTCAAAGCAAGAAGAGAGATTCCGGACTTTTTGATTTAGGCAGGGTTTTATCTGGAAGGCATAAAAGAGGATTACTCAGCGCTGGATTAACTCTGTGTGGCAAGACTGGGCACAAATGATAGGAAATATTATACTCTACATTGTGACATAAAAAAAATATATTTTTTTGGGTTTACATCCTCTTTAACATTCCAGAATATTACTTGTAAGTGAGTCATGTCAAACATGTAGGGGGGATGAAGGTGTGTGTATTTGTATAAGTCTTACCCGGCTTCTGAGAGGTGACGTCAGATAGGCGTGACACAAGGTACCCTCGGTTCTTGGACTTACAATGGCAGGACCATCCTCTCACACGGAAAAGAGAGATGTCAAGAGAGACAGAAAGGAAAATACAGAAGAAATTAATAGCAAAATAACCACAAATCATACTACTGACTTCGCTTTTTTCCGTATGTACTCCCCACGCCGGACGTACCGCCACCCCGCCAGTAGAGGAGACATATGTCCCAACAAAGCCTCATTGAGAAGGGCCGGTATAGTTACAGGCTGTCGGCCCCTGAACCAGTAAAACTTAATGGTGGTTGCGAGCGACCCTGCGGTCTGAGTACATATCAGCTGTTCGCCAGGAAAGTGCTATAATAGGTTATATGAACCAACAGTCATTTCAATAGCAGCCCTAATGGCCAGGCCTTATTGTAAACAAGGAAAATATGCCCAACAGTAACATTACAACTACAAAACCAAACCAATAATAACATTAGCGTTATCAGCTACGGTGCTATGCAGCCTCCCCACTAATCCGTCTGAATTGAGACCCTCTCAATATATACTGAGGGGTGTTTAGTGTACTATAATATAACCCAGGAGCCCTGACGGCTAAGGTTCCTGGGTGAAGTGCATAGCGTCAAGGGGGATGAAAAGTGCCTCCGATGTCGGGACAGGAGCAGCAGAGTGTCAACCAGATTCTTGGTGTTCAGACGGCTGTGTCTGCTTGAGGAGCTTCGGAGGTTCTTTGCGTGGACTTCTCTGGTCTCTTGGGACTTGCTTCGCTCGGTCCGCATATGTTGTTGGATCGCGCCCGGGTGACATAGAGTGAAGAAATGCCTTGGCTTTCTCGGCGGACTGGAATGTAAGTTGTTTCCCGTCAGGGGTCTGGAGACGCAATACTGCCGGGTAAGCCAATGTGAAGCGGATACCAATCTTGTAAAGCTCAGCACAAACAGATTGGAAGTCCTTTCGTTTGCGGGACAACTCTGCCGAGTAATCGGCGAATAATAAAATCTTATGGCCTTCAAATTCCAGCGAGCGGGACTTGCGAAAGGCCTGGAGCAGATCCGTTCGGTCAGCGTAGTTCAAGTACCTGGCTATCACAGGCCTGGGACGGGCATGCTCCTCGGACTGGGCGCCAATGCGATGTGCTCTCTCCACAATGCACCTATGGTTAAGGCCTAGAATTTGCGGTAAGGCCGCCGAGCAGATGTCCATCAAAGAACTCTGTTTGTGGGTTTCAGGAAGGCCGACAATCCGCAGATTATTTCTCCTGGAGCGATTCTCGAGGTCCTCCATGCGATTATGGAGGTGCTGTTGATCTTGAGTGAATCGCTCCAGGTCAGTATCCATGGTGTGTTGGTCTTCTTCTATCGAGGACACCCGGTGTTCAAACGTTTCCAGCCTCGCGGAGTGATCTCCTATCTCCCGCCGCAGCTGTTGTATGCCCTCCGCAACCGGCCTTTCAACCGCCGCTGTGATGGTGGGTGAGAGCAACTCCGCCACTTCTTTTGCAATGCGTTCGTGCGTGCTGGCTTGGTCCAGCAGGGTAGGGAGGGAAGTGTCCATTCCCTCTGGTTGGGATCCGCTGTCCGGCTGATTACTGGATGAGCCTGGCTGCAGGATGGCTTGAAGTATAGGAGCGCCGCGTGTGTTCTCTGGAGCGGCCATGTTGTCTGGAGCCGTGCTCTCCACAGCTGGGTCCGTTGTGCCCGAGCCCCGTGGCGCTCGAGCTTGTGTAAGGTATCGTTCCATTCACTGAGGTCCGCTCAGTGTGCAGGGATGCGGGTCGCTGCAATCCGGGGCTATGTCGGGGTTTTGTATGCTGATTATCCGAGCGGTGGGTGCGGAGCCTCCGGAGCTAGCTTCCCCTACATGCGGCGCCGGAACTAAGGAAATATTTTCCTTTACAACCCCTTTAAGGGTTCCTCCCTGGGGAAAAGGTTAAGCAAGGCTTTTTACATCAGTGTTTCTCTTGTGTAAGAGAAAAGCAGTTTTGACCCACCTGCTGGCTTGTACACAATATTTGGGCAATTTAGGGCAATTTGTAGGCATTTTGCGAAGGTACCTCTGAAGAACCTAGAAGGCACTCTGGTTAAAAATGGCTGGTTTTGGAGGAGCAATTACTGTAGGAGCAATTACTTAGATTGATGCAAGGCATAACTATAAAGTTGGCCATAGTGTGTTAGTGCACACGTAACAGAGTATATTTCACTGCATTACTGCAAGTTTAATGCTGTACAGGTCAATGCACTATTGCAAGTTTAATGCTGTATATTTCAGTGCATCAGTGCATTATCTTCCGTTTAAGGCAGTACAATTCAGTGCATTACCACACATTTAATGCAGTGCATTTCAGTGTGCCATCTTCCATGTAATACAGTACATTTCTGTGCATTAGTTCATGCTTAACGCAGTATATTTCAGTGCGTTACTGCAAGTTTAACATAGTACAGTTCAATTCATTACTGCAAGTTTAACGCTGTATATTACAGTGCATTATCTTCCGTTTAATGCAGTACAGTTCAGTGTGGTACTTCAAGTTTAACACCATATATTTAAATGTGTTATCTTCTGTTTAATACAGTATAGTTCAGTGCATTACTGCAAGTTTAACACCATATATATTTCAGTGTGTTATCCTCTGTTTAAAGCAGTATGGTTCAGTGCATTACTGCAAGTTTAACGCCGTACAGTTCAGTGCGTTATTGCAAGTTTAACACTGTATATTTAAGAGCATCAGTGCATTATCTCCTGTTTAAGGCAGTCAGGGGCGGATCCAGAGTCTAGTCTCTGGAGGTGCACTACCAGAAAAAATTTTTTTTTTTGGGGGGGGGGGGGGGGCAATTTATCATGGAAATGACTGGTGTTAGCGCTTCAATGATCACAGCACCATGGTTGTTATGGTATCAGGATGATTGAAGCGCATTATTTATATTATTACATTGTAATATAAAATGAAATGGTTCAACTCACCATAATCAGTGGGAGCCCCGAGTGTCATTTGCCACGCCTCCTGCCACCAGATGCAGCTTGTCACTTGCCACAAGTTGCGGAATGTCACTTGCCTGCCATCAGATGCAGATTGTCACATGCCACGTCCCATGACAGATTGTCACTTGCCACAAGTTGCGGAATGTCACGTGCCTGCTTACCTGTCATAAGTTGCAAATTTTCACTTGCCCCACGCAACTTTTTTTACATTTTTATTTTTTTTATTTTTGGTTCAGAGGAACAATGCTATTTTTTTCAATGAGTTTTATCTGTATTGCTGAGTAGTGTTGCTCACGAATATTCGAATTGCGAATATTCGGCTCGAATATTGCATATTCGAGAAATCGCGCAATATCTCGAATATTGTGCCGAATATTCGCAATGTCGAATATTCGGATTTTTCTCAAATTTTTTTTAACACAGATCACATGCTAGTGATCTCCATCGACGTGTAAAAGCAATGGTGGTATGATTAGAGGGACCCTGGGCCGAGTAGCGCATGTGATCCTTTTATGCTGCCGAATATTCGCAATGCGAATATTCGGCAATAGCAATATCGCGCGATTTTTTTCCCCGCCCTTCATTCACATCACAGCCAATCAGAGTTCCATTTCCACAGGTGTCAGAGGTTAGCAACCTCCACATCAACCAATAGGAAGCTGCCTCACGACCATTATATAAACTAAGTGCCAGCATGTGCTCATTGCAGATTCACAAGGTGGATATAGAGGGAGAAGTGTTTCTGTGCTCTGTGTTATATTGCATCAGCATTGCAGTGCCTTTCAGTTCTGTGCTCCTGTTCAGTGTTCAGTTCATTTGAGTATTAGCAGCTGCTAGTGCTTATATTTCTAAACTGCTTTTTTAAAAGCAAGAAGAGACCAAACAGCTTTTTTTAAAGCTACTATTTGTGTGTTTGTGTTCCAGTTTCATTTAGTGTTAGATAGATAGGTTTGAGTGTACTTGTACACCTCTGTAAGCTAGCTAGCTTAGTTTAGTGTGTTTATTTAGTTAGATAGTTATCTGTTTTATAAAAAAAAAAAAAAAAAAAAAAGTTATTTTTAGTTTATTCAGATCTCTGGCTCTGCTGTGTTAGCAGAGTCACTGTTCTATCTATATTAGTTTCTTTATTGCTCTTATTCGTTGCCCAGTCAGTTTTTGTCTGTTGTCTGTCAGTCAGTTAGTTAGTTTAAAAAAAAAAAAAAATTTAAAAAAATTTACCTTTCGTTTAATTGTTGTTTAGTGGCATAGCTACTAGTTGTTTGTCTGCGCGCCTGTTTTTTCTATTATCACATTTACCCCCCCCCCCAATAAAGTTTACCCACCCCCCCATATCAGCATGAGCAGCATCCGTGGTCGTGGCAGCAGGGGTAGGGGAGTTACTCCCAGTGCTGGGTCGCTGCCAGCACGGGGTACCTCTCGCGCCCCTACTACTGGTAGAGGATCGGGTGGAAGGGGAGTCCGCCTCATCCGGGAGTTTTTTACTTCGGGCAGCCGCCCGATATTGCCTTCACAGGCTCCAGCAGTGGTGGAGTACATGGGGCACAGCAGTGCCACTCAGTCATCACCAAGTAGCACCACCACCATCAGTACACCGGTGCCTTTAGTACCCAGCCCCAGCGAGTCCAGCCTCATGCTGTTTGATGGTGAAAGTGACATGGATATCTTGGGGGAGGCCCTCGATCATGCAGACATTGATTTATGTGCTGATGGTCAGGACCTTTTTGAAGGGTTAATGGAGGAGGAGGAGGATGGGGTACTGGCTGTCAGTAGCCCAGAGACCTCCCTTCATGGTGGTGCTGGTGGTTTTCTGCAGGAAACACCAGCACCTAGTCAGACCCATGCGTCTGTGAGGGGACATCGGAGCCAGGCTAGCGGCTCCATGTCAGATGTCTCCTTCAGACCACCACATGTCAGCCCTGGGTCTGACATATCTGGGGGCGAAGAGGAGGGTGACCCAACATGGGTGCCACCTGCCTCGTCGGTTCACAGCATCAGTGACGACGAGGAAGGTAGGCACCCTGGGGAAACGGTGCGCCAGGTCACCAGGGAGACCAACGTCAGGGTCTCCACTGGTGATGGCAGCAGGAGGTGTCAGCAGCAGCAGCAGCAGCAGCAGCAGCAGCAGGCAGCTCCACCTGTGCGCACCGAGTCCCAGCAGGTGGAAGTCAGCGTCACCCCATCTGACAGGAGGGCGACGCTGAAGTCACCTCTCTGGGCCTACTTCACCTTGGTAGCAGATAACCCGACAGTAGCCATCTGCCAGCTCTGTCGTGCCAAGGTGAAGAGAGGGAAGTGTTTGGCTCGGGTGGGTACCACGGCACTCAACCAGCACCTGCGGATTAATCACTGGCAGGAGCATGACCAGATGAAGCGTGCTGGTGGTAGCAGCGCCACCACCACAAGTGTGCAGGGTACAGCAGCCCCTGCCACAGCTTCATCGGCTACCAGCAGGTCATGCCCCCCCGCTCCCTCTAGTAGAGGTACTGCTACCGACAGCCAGACCTCCACATCATCACCCTCCTCTTCGGTGTCCCGCACTGCCGTCCGGCGCCAGGCGTCTCTTTCTGACGCCTTTGAACGCAACACTCCCTTCCCCCCTTCAGACCGACGTGTGCGTTCCCTCAATGGGCTCCTGGCAAGGGTTATTGCCCAACATCTGCTTCCCTTTAACATAGTGGACTGCAACCCCTTCAGGCAGATGTTGGAGCAGGCCCAACCCCAATGGCGTGTCCCCAGCCGCCATTTCTTTGCCAGGACTGGTGTCCCTGCCCTACACCAGCACATTGTGCAGAATGTAACCCTGTCGCTGGATCATGCTGTCAGCAACAGGGTGCATCTGACAATGGATGGCTGGACCAGCAGGCATGGGCAGGGGCGCTACATAAGCTTCACGGCCCATTGGGTTTCCCTCCGAGGCGCCGGGGAGGGATTGGCGGCATCTGATTTTGTGGTGCCGCCCCGGGGTGTCCAGGGGAGAAGTGCTGGTCTCCCTCAAGCCACTGTCTCCGCAGCTGCTGAGCCTCCCAGCAAGCGCCCCCGTAGCTATTCAAGTGTGGGGCACGTGCGCTGTCAGGCCGTGCTCCAGCTTGTTAGTTTAGGGGAACGGAGACACACTGGACGAGAAGTGCTGAGCGCACTTCAGGCTCAGGTCCAGAAGTGGCTGACACCCCGAAGGCTCCAAGCAGGTCTGGTTGTCTGTGACAATGGCAGCAACCTCCTCTCCGCCCTCCAGGCTGGCAGTCTGACACACGTGCCCTGTCTGGCACATGTCCTCAACCTAGTGGTGCAGAAGTTCCTGCGCACCTATCCCGGGTTGAGTGACATAGTGCTAAGGGTACGCAGGATTGCCAGCCACTTCAGGCGCTCCCCAACCGCTACCGCGTCCCTGTCAAAGTTGCAGCGGGACAACAGCCTGCCCCTTCACAGGCTGATTGTGGACAGTGTGACGCGGTGGAACTCCAGCCTCTACATGCTGGAGAGGTTGTGGGAGCAGCGAAGGGCGGTGAAGGAGTACCTGCTGGAGCAAGGCACTGGCGGGCCATCACAACACACACTCCCGTACATCACCAGTCTGGAGTGGGGGCAGATACACCAGGTCTGCCATGTGTTGGCCCCTTTTGAGCAGGCGACCAAGATGGTGAGCAGGGAGCATGTCGGCCTCAACGACGTGCTCCCTATAGTGTTCCTGCTGGACAGGGCACTAGATCGCCTGCTCGGAGCTGGGGAGAGTGCCTTGGTGGAGCAGGAGGAGGCAACACTGCTCCACCAAGACCAGGCCCAGGACGAGGAGGAGGAGGAGGATCATGATGATGATCAGGAGGTGACTGGTGGCGTCCTGGAGTCAGGGCCTGGTCAGGAGGGAGAGCCGGTGTTGGGGGCACCGATAGTCCGGGGGTTTGGCATGACTGACCGCGAACAGCAGCGCCTCCATGACGAGGAAGCGGACGTCATGGACCCAGGCAGCCATGAGGAGTCACAGCGGGCTGTGCTCTTCCCCATGGCTGCCCACATGCTGAGATGCCTCAGGAGGGACCCCCGGGTTAAAGCCATCAAGGAGAGGGACGAGTTTTGGCTGGCCACCCTTGTAGATCCCAGATTTAAGGGGAAACTGGAGCAGTTCCTCCCAGCCAGACGGAGGCAGCCCCGGATGGAGGAACTGCAGGCATGCCTAGTCAGCCGTTTGGAGCAGGCAAGTCCCCGGCCTCCAGTTGTCCCCCCTCATCTCACCCAGCAGGTGGCTGCACCCAGCAGCAACATCAGCAGCCGAGCAGGGGACCTAATGGGTGAGATGAGGATGTTCATGCAAACTGAGCGACCCAGTACCAGCAGCAGCAGCAGCAGCAGCAGCCATCACCACCAGCGGCTGGCCCACATGGTGGCAGACTACATGGGGTCCGTCAGTGCTTCTGACAGTATGAGCACCGACGACCCCATGGAGTACTGGGTTGCCAGATTGGACACCTGCCGCGAGCTCGCTCAGTATGCGCTGGAGTTATTGTCTTGCCCCCCCTCCAGCGTACTATCTGAGCGGACATTCAGCGCGGCAGGTGGGGTGGTCACGGACAAGAGGACCCGTCTGTCCACAGACTCCGTGGACAGACTCACATTCATCAAAATGAATGAGTCCTGGATCGGCGGTGACTTTCTGGCACCCGCCGTCGCTTCAGGGCGCTGAATGGTCCCTTGTCAGTTACCAATACCTCTCCTATCTCTTTATACCAGGGGTGTCAAACTCAATTTCATCGTGGTCCGCATCAGCATTATGGTTGCCCTCAAAAGGGCCGGTTATATCTGTAATATTATATGTCCAGCGCATCCCCTCCCCTTACATTCGATGTCAAAGGCCACCCCACCATCCTACCCCACCATCAGAAGTGGAGTTCCCCCTCTCCCTTACATCACAGTGCATCTCCCTTTCCTTATGCTGCTGCTGGGAAGAAGGTGGATATTTTTTTGTTTTTTTGAAAAGCCTGTGGCGTGCAAAACACAACCCAAAAACTCCACCCGGTGCCACAGCTACTTAAGGCCTGTGTCATTCTGCTTTTCAAATGTAATCACCATGCTAATGCAATTTCAAGCTTTTGTAATTTTGGCACTATATGGGCTCCTACTGCTAATGCCAAAAGGCTGAGTGATTATGTACCGATATATTACTCATACTGGTGCTGTTACCTTTTGTCTGTGAGATTTGCCACTTTCTTACTACTGCTGGTGCTGCTGCCACCTCTTCCACGACCACGAGTGAAAAAAAACACTTAATTGTGTACTGGTACTACTATGCTGCTGCTTCTGCCAGTGCTCAGATACTTATGTGACAAGTTCTTTGGCACTATATGCTACAATTATCAACGCTGCTGCTATCCTGCTGCCACCTCTTCCACGACCACGAGTGAAAAAAAACACTTTATTGTGTACTGGTACTACTACACTGCTGCTGCTGCCAGTGCTCACTTACCTATGTGACAAGTTCTTTGGCACTATATGCTACAATTATCAACGCTGCTGCTATCCTGCTGCCACCTCTTCCACGACCACGAGTGAAAAAAACACTTAATTGTGTACTGGTACTACTATGCTGCTGCTTCTGCCAGTGCTCAGATACTTATGTGACAAGTTCTTTGGCACTATATGCTACAATTATCAACGCTGCTGCTATCCTGCTGCCACCTCTTCCACGACCACGAGTGAAAAAAACACTTTATTGTGTACTGGTACTACTACACTGCTGCTGCTGCCAGTGCTCACTTACCTATGTGACAAGTTCTTTGGCACTATATGCTACAATTATCAACGCTGCTGCTATCCTGCTGCCACCTCTTCCACGACCACGAGTGAAAAAAACACTTAATTGTGTACTGGTACTACTATGCTGCTGCTTCTGCCAGTGCTCAGATACTTATGTGTCAAGTTCTTTGGCACTATATGCTACAATTATCAATGCTGCTGCTCCTATGCTGCTGCCACCTCTTCCACGACCACGAGTGAAAGAAACACTTAGTTGTGTACTGGTACTACTATGCTGCTGCTTCTGCCAGTGCTCAGATACTTATGTGTCAAGTTCTTTGGCACTATATGCTACAATTATCAATGCTGCTGCTCCTATGCTGCTGCCACCTCTTCCACGACCACGAGTGAAAGAAACACTTAGTTGTGTACTGGTACTACTATGCTGCTGCTTCTGCCAGCGCTCAGATACTTATGTGTGAAGTTCTTTGGCACTATATGCTACAATTATCAATGCTGCTGCTCCTATGCTGCTGCCACCTCTTCCACGACCACGAGTGAAAAAAACACTTAGTTGTGTACTGGTACTACTACACTGCTGCTGCTGCCAGTGCTCACTTACCTATGTGACAAGTTCTTTGGCACTATATGCTACAATTATCAACGCTGCTGCTATCCTGCTGCCACCTCTTCCACGACCACGAGTGAAAAAAACACTTAATTGTGTACTGGTACTACTACACTGCTGCTGCTGCCAGTGCTCATATACTTATGTGTCAAGTTATTTGGCACTATATGCTACAATTATCAATGCTGCTGCTCCTATGCTGCTGCCACCTCTTCCACGACCACGAGTGAAAGAAACACTTAGTTGTGTACTGGTACTACTATGCTGCTGCTTCTGCCAGTGCTCAGATACTTATGTGTGAAGTTCTTTGGCACTATATGCTACAATTATCAATGCTGCTGCTCCTATGCTGCTGCCACCTCTTCCACGACCACGAGTGAAAAAAACACTTAGTTGTGTACTGGTACTACTACACTGCTGCTGCTGCAGTGCTCACTTACCTATGTGACAAGTTCTTTGGCACTATATGCTGCAATTACCAATGCTGCTGCTGTGCTGCTGCCACCTCTTCCACAAGTGATACAACACTTTATTGTGTACTGTTAATACTATACTGCTGCTGCCAGTGCTCAGATACCTATGTGACAAGTTCTTTGGCACTATATGCTACAATTACCAATGCTGCTGCTGTGCTGCTGCCACCTCTTCCACAAGTGATACAACACTTTATTGTGTACTGTTACTACTATACTGCTGCTGCCAGTGCTCAGATACCTATGTGACAAGTTCTTTGGCACTATATGCTACAATTACCAATGCTGCTGCTGTGCTGCTGCCACCTCTTCCACAAGTGATAAAACACTTTATTGTGTACTGTTACTACTATACTGCTGCTGCCAGTGCTCAGATACCTATGTGACAAGTTCTTTGGCACTATATGCTACAATTACCAATGCTGCTGCTGTGCTGCTGCCACCTCTTCCACAAGGGATAAAACACTTTATTGTGTACTGTTACTACTAGACTGCTGCTGCCAGTGCTCAGATACCTATGTGACAAGTTCTTTGACACTATATGCTACAATTTCAAATGCTGCTGCTGTGCTGCTGCCACCTCTTCCACAAGTGATACAACACTTTATTGTGTACTGTTACTACTATACTGCTGCTGCCAGTGCTCAGATACCTATGTGACAAGTTCTTTGGCACTATATGCTGCAATTACCACTACTGCTGCTGTCAAGTCTTGCCCAAGTGTTTAGATGCTGTCTAGTACTATTACCACTACTGCTTGTAAATGTTGTGTGTGTGATAATTACTTTATATTTGAATACTACTGCTGCTGCCTTCATGCTGAGTAATGCTTCATGACCTCTCTGTCACAGCGGATCCACAAACAGCATCCGCTAAAAGCTACCAGACCGGATCGTAACAAACAGCAAGTGTGACTAAATGACTGAACGTTATGTTAAACCCTGGTTTGTGGCCTTTTTACTGCAACTTTTAGCCTATCTGCAAGAGCAAATCAGCACTCTCTTTCTCTTTCTCGCTCTCTCTCTATATCTATATCTATATATATATATATATATATATATATATATATATATATATATATGTATATATGTATATATTGTAGCTTTTGTTATAGTAATTTTTCAACAGTTTAGTTTGTGTTAGTAGTGTCTGTGTCCGTGTATTTTGTTTTTTTTTTATTAGATTTGTGTTAAATAAAATAATAGTATGAAATGTTTTTAGGTTATTATGAAGTTAGATGTGTTGATGTTGATGTGTTAGATGTGAAGTTAGATGTGTTGAAAGACCTAAGAATCTCAATAAGAAAGGAAACATTTGAAAAGAATAACAGGTTTAATAACCAAAAATATAAATATTTACATGGATTTTTTCAAGCGCTTGTAAATCTCAGCCAGCTCCTTGAAATTTTTTTCTCTGCTGTTGTAACAGCTGTTCATTCTCGAGGTCCAATTTTTTTATTTTGCGCCGATTGGACAGGACTTTTTGATTGGTCCTCTCCATGACATAGGATTTCTCCTGAATCTCTTTCAAAACTGTTAGGATATAAGAAAAAAAAAATTAGGATTAAATACTGTACTTTTTTATATCTACATCTTATTGTTGAAATGTCATTAATCGTTGTGCACATATTTACCCTCCTGACTGATGGTCATCACAGGCGCTGTGTCATCCTCCTGCTCCTCTTCTGCATCATGGCATTCACCAGGAGGTTGGGTGGGGGGAAGTTGCAGCTCCTCAGGAGCTGGGGGTGGTAAGTCGGAGGGCCCTGGCTGCTCCTTATCCCTCTCCTCCTCTGCATCCTCCTCTTCATCCTCCTCTTCTTCCTCCTCCTCCTCTGCGGCCTGTCGCCTTGTGCGCTTGGGGCGCACAGATGGTAGAGGAGATCCTATAATAACACAATGTTTATATATGTAAAAATGATTTCTAATAACATATGCACATTCTGTGTACTCTGCTGTATTGTATATGAATACACATTTATTTTATATAGACAGTTAACCAATGGGATAATGTTATACTAAAGGGTCTTGCTGGCACTACAGGGGACTGAGTGTGAGCTGGGCTGCCACCATGGTAAAATTAGCTGTTTGTGTTTCCTTTGTATTATTCTGAAGATCTCATGTTAAAAAAAGGGCCTGATGGAGTACACGTGATTACTATGATAACCCCACGCCTAGCACAGGAATTTAGTGGTAATTGAGTTATAAAATACCACCCTTTCCCCTTGAAACCCACCACACCACCACTTTAATTCCATGGTTTTAACTTGATGGAATAATGTCTTTTTTCAACAGTACTATGAATACCTTCGGTGGTGATATATGTTACCACAACATGGCGTCTGGGTTAACAACATCTGCCCTAAGGTTAATTACATATCACCTTACATGACTGTCACCAATAACTTACCTGGATGAAATTCATCGCGGATCTGTGTGACCCGGTCCATGTGGCGCCTCTTCAAGTCTGACCATTTTTTGAGAATGGCCATGTGGTCATGTGACCCGCCATGAAACTCATGTAATTCCTCCAATACGGACTGGACGATTTTTTGTTTATCCTGCTGGCACCTCATTAGGTCGTAACCATGTTGCAGGAACCTCTGCAAGATGAAGAACAAAGTATATTATAATACTTTTGTTTAAACCCTTATGGATATATGACGTAAATGTATGGTATTCAATAATTGGAAGCATTCTCGCCTTATTAATCACTGACAGTGGTAACATGACAGATTTTATATGTTGCCATTTTGGTCACCAGCTTTTTGGAATAAATATAGCAGCCATTATCATTTGCATAATTATGTATATATGAGTAACATCACAGGATAGACGTATAGGGGAGAAATGAGTTGCTATTCATCTGACCACTATAATAATTTTTTGAGCCTTACACTGGCCCTGTACAATAGATTATTTTTTTTAATCCCTATCTTTACATATGAAAAATAATATGTTTGTTTCTTTTCACTTTTTGATGAAAAGGGAGAACTCTGTGGACTCTGATGTAAAAGGGAGAACTCTGTGGACTCTGATGTAAAGGGAAAACTCTGTGGACTCTGATGTTAAGGTAGAACTCTGTGGACTGTGATGTTAAGGGAGAACTCTGTGGACTCTGATGTTAAGGGAGAACTCTGTGGACTCTAATGTAAAAGGGGAACTCAGTGGACTCTAATTTAAAAGGGGAACTCTGTGGACTCTAATGTTAAGGGAGAACTCTGTGGACTCTAATGTAAAAGGGGAACTCTGTGGACTCTAATGTAAAAGGGGAACTCTGTGGACTCTAATGTAAAAGGTAGAACTCTGTGGACTCTAATGTAAAAGGTAGAACTCTGTGGACTCTGATGTAAAGGGAGAACTGTGTGGACTCTGATGTAAAGGGAGAACTCTGTGGACACTGATGTAAAGGGAGAACTCTGTGGACACTGATGTAAAGGGAGAACTCTGTGGACTCTGTTGTAAAGGGAGAACTCTGTGGACTCTGATGTAAAGGGAGAACTCTGTGGACTCTGATGTAAAGGGAGAACTCTGTGGACACTGATCTAAAAGGGGAAGTCTGTGGATCCTGATGTAAAAGGGGAACTCTGTGGACTCTGATGTAAAGGGAGAACTCTGTGGACTCTGATGTAAAGGGAGAACTCTGTGGACTCTGATGTAAAGGGAGAACTCTGTGGACTCTGATGTAAAGGGAGAACTCTGTGGACACTGATGTAAAGGGAGAACTCTGTGAACTCTAATGTAAAGGAGAACTCTGTGGACTCTGATGTAAAAGGGGAAGTCTGTGGACTCTGATGTAAAAGGGGAAGTCTGTGGACTCTGATGTAAAGAGGAACTTTTATGATTAATTTCATATGGTTAGAAATGTTATTTAATAGCGACATCTATGCAAACTAAGACAAAAAATTGCTGTGCGACGCTGAAGTGTTCGGGTTTGAAATGAACAAAAGGTGGCAACCCTGGGCATGCTGGGAGTTGTAGTTTTGCAACCGCTGGAAACACACTGTTTGGGAAATACTAATATCTGATCTTGCATCCTAACTTTTTAACTAGTCTAAAATGCAGTTAAAGATAATGAAATAACAAGTGGTGAAATTACTTACAGTAATCAGCAGTTTTTCCTCACTGGATGAAAAGTTACTCCCCACCATCTTCGCTTCGCAGGGCAGCAGTAGATTCGCAGGGCAGCACTAAATAGCAATCCGAATATACACTGGCAAAGAATCCAGGAAATGATCGCCGTTTTCGCGACCGCGTGTTGTCCGCGCGCATGCGCGGTCGAGAAATTTCGCAATTTTTTTTTTGGATGAAATATCACGAATATTCGAAATTTACGAATATTTCTCGAATATTCTCCTATATATTCGCGAAATATTGCGAAAGCGAATATGGCGTATTCTGCTCAACACTATTGCTGAGACCCAACAATACATTACAGCCGCGATCAGTTTTAAATGCCTTTTTTTCCTTTAGAAATGGCATTTTTCTGTGGGACTGTTCTAAACACAGGAAAAATGTGCCACTTTACAGGCATACTATAGACACCCCCCAGGCACTTAATTTAAAGGAATATTTAATTTTTATTGTTTCACTTTAAGCATTATTAAAATCACTTCTACTGGAAAAAGGTCTGTTTTTAAAACTTTGTTTTGCATTGATACATGTCCCCTGGGGCAGGACCCAGGTCGCCAAACACTTTTTATGACAATACCATACACATAAGTTTTTTAAATGAGCAGTTTTTCATGTTCATTTCCCATAGACTTTAACAGTGTTCGTGTGTTTAAACAATTTGTTTGCCTGTTCACAAGTTCTAGTGTGAACTGAACTGGGGGGTGTTCGGCTCATCCTTACTTCCTTACTCATGACATCTCATCAGCCTCCACTGACAGGTATGACGGTATAACACAGGGTGTCCCAGGTCCTTGCAGCACATCTGTCAGAAGCACACCACCAGCTGTAGACTATAGCCTGCAAATATGTCTGCCCCATCACTGCCACCCACATGCCCAGCACCTAAATGCAAGCTTGTCAAAGCTGCTGGCTCTACAACGTCTGCCTTTTGGTCAGGTGGATTCTGCCCCCTTCCAGTAAATTTGCAGAATGTGCTATTCCACAATGGGAGTTTCCCAGTCGCTATTTCTTTTCACGTAAGGCCATCACGCGGAAGGCAATGTAGTGGCATCATTGGGCAAGGCAGTCAGCTGCAAAGTCCATGTTAATGCTGACACGTGGTCCAGCAAGCATGATCAGGGACAATATATTTTTTCACAGCGCACAGGGTAACTCTGCTTGCAACTTGGAAATTTGCAGGACAGGGCTCGGTGCTGCAGCTTGTTGAGCCCCCATGTCTCCATATAGCTAGTGGTCATAATGCCGAATTGTCCTATGAACCACAAGTAACCCTAAGTGAGTCAGGCTAAACGGTTCCATGCAGTGCTTCAGCTGGTGTGTCTAGGGGATAGAAACCACACTGGAGCAGAGATTCTTCCAGACCCAGAGGTGGTTCACACCACGCTAGCTGGAGCCAGGAATGGGGGCACTAACCTCCTGCCCCCCCCCCCGCCTTTGACAGGGAAAGTTGACACATGTGCTAAAGCAGGCCAGAAGAGACATGTAGCTATTTCAGGTGGTCATACACAGCCAGTGCTTGGTTGGCTGAAATTCAGTGGGAATTCCACCTGCCCATAAACCGCCTGATTTGTGACATGCCCACCAGTTGGCACTTGACTTTGGCAATGCTGCAGAGGCTGCACGAGAATGCTTGGGAGTAATACGTGGCTGGGAGGAGGCAGTTACAGATATTATAAACCTCAGTGACCCTGAGGAGTCTGCTTCTCATGCCTCTGCAAATTTGCAATTCATAGGCTTCTTCATGCTTCAAAGCCTGCTAAAGGACCCAAGAATGCGTGCCGTAAAGGAGAAGGATCACTTTTGGTTGGCAACCCTCCTTGACCTCTGTTACAAGGGGAAAGTCTCAGAACTCATCCCGTCCCCACAGAGAGTGCAGAAGATGAAATCTCTAGAGGAGACCTTAAAAAGAGTTTATCTAATGCTTTTCTTAACTCTGGTAGGTTACAGTGTCATGGAAAACATAGTTTAGAGGCTTCTGTTCGTTAGGAGAGGAGCGGTGGAGAAGGCGGCCGCCTAAGTGATGCATTTCACAATTTTTTTTAGTCCTCGCTGCCTAGGGCTGTCAGCTTCCACATCCCATTGGCAACGTCTGCATCATATGGTGGACGATTATCTAGGGGCAAAAACAGAGATGTAGAGCTTTTCAGTCAACAAAACACTGGCTTACTGGGTCATGAGAATAAACCACTGACCAGAACTTGCCCAGTATGCAATTGAGCTGCCCTGCATCCAGCATGCTCTCCAAATCGGCATTCAGTGCTGTTGGTTGAGAAAGAGAAATAGATTACCCATTCAATGTGTATGTGCCTCAGCACCAATGTGAATGAGGCCTAAGGAGGAGTTAGAAATTTAGGCACTGGAAATATGAAATAAATGTATTTAATCACCAAAGTGTGGTGCTACTTTACTCACTCTTGATTTAGAAGCATTTAGGGTGACGTTTTAAGTATTTTTTTCAGCCTAAGATGAGTTGGGAAGGAGGAAAAATATTTCTGAGGTTTTAATATTTTTTTTACCTCTCTCTCTCTCTCTCTCTCTCTCTCTCTCTCTCTCTCATCAGATACAATATAAAAATTATCATCTTTAACAATATCAACAAAGTCTAAATAAGTGTATATAATATTGCAGGACTTCAATTGTAGTTTGTAAGATAGTGGATCAAAGTAAAAACAGCAGTTGTTAGGAAACCTTTCTTGTCTTCAAGTACAGTGCTACACCTATTATATGTAACTGGTATTGTTCAATTTCACACCAGATGAGAGAGCGAGAATTGTTTAGGCTGGTGTAACAGATTTCAGTATTTTTAGACAGAGGAAAAAGCTTCCAAACAGACACCGCCAAACCAATTGACAGCTCTTGTAACATAAACAGCTTTGTTCCTTATTACAGTGGGTTTTTAGAATTAAACAGAAAATAGCTTAACTTATAACAAACACAGCTTCTTCTAATCTTCTGCGTCTTGTCCACTAATGTTGTTATCCTAGTCAGGAAGAGTTTTAAAATTGTCGTACACAGTATAATCCCACCCCAAATAAGTGTTCCTAATCCTGTAAGCAGATAAAAAAGCAGACTGGGATAACTAGTTTGGTCCAAGAACCTATTAGACATTTCAGGTTTCTATGGCGATTCCCCTTTCTCCTCTCCATCCACATAAAGACTGCTTTACCTCTTTATTTTATTCTCCTTCTATGGATCTTTCACTTTCTGCCAGCATTCTACAGTAGGCCATCAATGAATGACCATCAATGAAGTAAACTTTTTCTTCCTTTAGTGATCCCCTATTGAAAATTCTAGTTGCCTGGTTGTTATGCTAGCCCTCTTGCTTCAATACTTTCAACATCCCTTACCTAGAACATGTATGCACATCGAAGAAAGTCTGTTCTTATCTTCACCCTTGCTCTGGGTTACCAACTAAAAGGGTTGAAACAATGTTATTGCCATGCACTTGTAAAATGAAATTTAAAGTCAGCAATAGCACCCTCAAGGTTTCTTATAGAATAATCTACTTTAAGGGCCTGTTCACACTATGTTATTGCATGCATATTCCATCCAGTTCTGGTCACCAGTCCTCAGAAGGGATGTGCTGGAGCTAGAGAGAGTTCAGAGAGAGGCAACTAAATTAGTAAGGGAACTGAAGTACCTCAAATACGAGGAGCGACTACAAGCACTAAATGTATTCCCGCTGGAGAAGAGACGCTTGAGAGGGGACATGATACCGATTTACAAATACCTCAATGGTGATCCCAGCATAGGAAAATAGCTATTCAGTCTCAGGGAGTGTAAGAAAACACATGGCCACAATGAGACTGGAGGAAAAGCGGTTTAACCAGATGCCGACCGCCCGCCGTCATATTACTGCGGGAAGTCGGCTCTGTGTATCTATAGTAGCTATAGTAGCTATATGTCCGCTACTTTGCGGCCACTAGGGGGCCTCCGGTGGGGCGCGCACGTCCCCGCTTGCCCCCGAGTCCCGCGTGCGTGTCCAGCGGGTATGATCGCCGCCGGGCACACGCGATTGCTCGTTACAGAGAAAGGACCGGGAGCTATGTGTGTAAACACATAGCTCGCAGTCCTGTTAGCGGGGGAATTGCTGATCTTCTGTTCATACAATGTATGAATAGAAGATCAGTGATTTCCCCTAGTGAGGCCACCCCCCCCATACCCCTTTACTGCCAATGGCATTTTTATAGTAATCCAATGCATTTTTATAGCACTGATCGCTATAAAAATGCCAATGGTCTCAAAAATGTGTCAAACGTGTCTAAAGTGTACTGAAAAAACATGCTGATCGCCACCATTACTAGTAAAAAAAAAATATAAATAAAAATGCCATAAAACTACCCCCTATTTTGTAAACGCTATAACTTTTGCGCAAACCAATCAATAAACGCTAATTGCGATTTTTTTTACGAAAAATATGTAGAAGAATATGTATCGGCCTAAACTGAGGGAAAAAAATGTTTTTTTTTATATATTTTTTGGGGATATTTATTATAGCAAAATGTAAAAAATATAGATTTTTTTTTCAAAATTGTCGCTCTATTTTTGTTTATAGCGCAAAAAAAATAAAACCACAGAGGTGATAAAATACCACCAAAAGAAAGCTCTATTTGTGGGAAAAAAAGGACGCCAATTTTGTTTGGGAGCCACGTCGCATGACCACGCAATTGTCAGTTAAAGCGACGCAATGCCGAATCACAAAAACTCTGGTCATTGGGCTGCAATATGGTCCGGGGGTTAAGTGGTTAAAGGGGTTGTAAACCTTTGTGTTTTTTTACATTAACCTCCCTGGGGGTATGATTATTTCAGATTTTAGGTGCTGAAAGTGGTACCATTATTTGCAAGGAAATTGGGCACTTTATACTGTAGTCCTGCAATTCTTAGGAATAATTCACTTAAATCTGTCCAAACAAGAGTCTATTAGGCCGCGTACACATCATGAAATAAATCGTATCAAATCGTTCTGACAGACCGATTTGATCGGGTTTGTCTGCTGGGATAGATTGGTTTGATCGTGTACACACGATCAAACCAAAATCCCCACCGGCGCGGTGACGTGGCAGGGACGTTGACGCCGCCACATCACCGTCACCAGGAAGTAAAACACTTCCGTGCATGCATCGAATCCATTTGACGCATGTGCGGGCAGATATGTCTGCTGGTTAGCGTACTAACCAGCAGACATGTCGGATGGATGGGTTCCCAGCAGACAGACTTTAAAGCATGCTTTAAAATCTGTCTGCTGGAAAAACCTGTCTGTCCGCCCGTACACACGATCAAATTTGTCTGCTGAAACGGTCCGTCGGACCGTTTCCAGCAGATAGATTCGATCGTGTGTACGCGGCCTTAGACATCCCGGGTATGACATTTTTTTTCAAAACAAAATGATAAATTATAATATAATAAATAATTATAGATAATTATAACAAATAATAATATATTGATAATACAAATTATTCAATAATGTAATCAACTCAAAATCACTGAAATTTAGTGCAGAATTGTCGCTGTCATTACTTTTATTTTTTTATGACGAATTTCCCCACAAATCGCTATCGCTCAATTCTGCAAGTGATTATAATTTATTATCACTGTTTTCTAGCTGCTCTAAAACCATTTTTGACATAAAGGGACACTTTTGGTTGCTATGGACAATCTACAGTTTGCAGGCAGAAAGAACCGTTTTTATTTTTTACATACAGTACTGTAATCTATAAGATTACAGTGTACTCTATGTAATGTGTTTGTTTACCTTTTTGAATTTGGTGCCATTTCTCCGCCCCCATGCGTCGTAACGTCGCAGGGAACAGAGATCGGCGGCACACAGAGGCACTGTGTGAATCGAGCGAGCACCCGCTCGCTCACACAGCGTGGTGGCATCGCTGGATCCAGGGACAAGGTAAGTAAACCCTGCCTATGGATTCTGCGAGGCGAGCCCAAGTCTGACTCGGGGTTACCGATCGTACCACAGAAATTTAACACCGAGTCAGACTCGGAAATACCGCCAGGGGGGTTAATGCATCCTACAAAGAAAATGCATTTGTCTTTGTTTCTGTTATAAAATTTAGCAAAATAGTAGTATTCCTCATAAATTTTGGCCAAAATGTATACTGCTACATATCTTTGATAGAAATAACCCAAATCAGTGGACATTATTGGGTCTTTGTGAAAGTTATAAAGTCTACAAGCTGAAAATTGAAAATTGATCACACCTGAAGGTACATGTGCAACGCAATGAGAGATGGACGCTTCCTGTGAGAGCTCCGGCAGATGCCGAGACTAGAATGACTCCCACAAGGCTATTCAGCCACTATTTCTCACCCCATATCTCTTGCACCCCTGTGGCACTACAAGGTGCATATCGTCCGGCAAGAAATCTAAACGGAAAATAAAGCCACAGCGGTCCCTCACTACTTTTCTCCTGCGGTCTTAAGAACTGGCCAGAATAAACAAAGATGGCGGCAAAGCCCAGCGTGACTCCTAATCTCCATCTTTTTATCCTACAGACTCCAGCCAGCAATTGGAGAACCGTGAGTACTCTACCAGGCTCACTAAGTCTGACTTAGAAGACAGCTTATTATCGATGTATTACCAATTCCCTACCGCCGTACGTGTTTTTACGGCCACACTTTAAAGATGGATATCTCGGTAACGGCAGCAGCTGCTGCCACAACCAAGATATCCATCTTTAGTACAAGCAATCTTGTAAAAGATAACGGTGGTCTCCCCGGCAGATTCGCCACGAGATCGCCGTTATCGGCGGTGGGAGAGGCCCCCCCCTCCCGCCGCTCTCCTGCGCCCTCCGCCGCTTACCAGAGCCGTCGGTAGTGGCGGAGGTGATCGGGTCCTCTCCCGTGCTCAGTGGGGATGCGAGTGAGGGAAAAATTTCCCTCACCCGTCCCCATACCTCTGCTGGGTGGAAGTGATGTCAAAACGTCAGTCCCGCCCAGCCTCTTAAAGAAACATTTTTTTTTCTGTCATTTGAAAAAAATGACTTTTTTTGTTCTTTTTTTTTTCTTTTAAGTCTAACAATGAGATCTGAGGTCTTTTTGACCCCAGATCTCATGCTTTTTTCTATTACAAGGGATGTTTACATTCTTTGTAATAGGAATAAAAGTGATATTTTTTTTTTTATTTCAGTGTAAAAAATTATAAACTAAATAAAAATAAATAAGAAAACAACAATTTTTTTTTTTTTTAAGTGCCCCGTCCCGACGAGCTCGCGCACAGAAGCGAACGCATACGTGAGTAGCGCCTGCATATGAAAACGATGTCCAAACCACACAAGTGAGGTATTGCCGCGATCGTTAGAGCAAGAGCAATAATTCTAGCCCTAGACCTCCTCTGTATCTCAAAAAATGCAACCTGTAGAATTTTTTAAACGTCGCCTAGCGAGATTTTTATAGTTCATTCTTATTTTATTATATTATGACAATACATTATAGAATATGATACAGACATTGATGTGTTCAGATAAGTAATATAGTTATTTCATCTAATCAATTTCTGATATATTTTTGTTTCCATATATTGTTCAAAAAGACTATACAAAACAGGACTGGGCAAGACAAGACTAGACATGACAAGACAGGTCAATACAGGTCAAGACAAACACAAACTGGACTAGACAAGACAAGACAACATACCCAAATACAAAAAAAAAAAAAAAAATATATATATATACAAAAAATACAAAGAAAAAAAAAAATTGGGGCAAGGTTAAGGATTGGTAGCAACAACCCCCACCACTCACCACTAATTTGTTCTGTTCCTACAAGTAATTTCTAAATTCTTGTTGTTTCTCTATATACTCCCCAGGGGACCCAAGTCCGAAGGTGCTCCTCATATGTATCCAATTCAAGTGCTAAAAGTGATTCCATCTTTTCTATACCATCCATTTCACTGGCCCATTCCTTAACTGATGGAGTTTGTATTGAGCGCCAGTGCCGTGGTATAACTAATCTTGCTGCTGTCAACCAGTGTCTCAAAAGACCCCTTTTAATATTCTTATATGATCCTGGTAGTATTGATAGCAAAGTGATTTGTGGTATATTTAATATTGGTTCCCCAGTAACTAAAGTGTATAGCTGCATAATTTTTTCCCAGAAATTTAAGATTGGGGGACATTCCCACCAAATGTGTAGCAATGAACCTTTAAATATATGGCATCGCCAACATATGTCTGATTTATCTGGGTATATACGCTTTAATGACATTGGGCTCCAATACCACCTGGAAATAAGTTTGTAATTTGTCTCTTGTGCTTTAATTGTTAGTGACATACAATGTGTTAAATTAAATGCTTTCTTCCACTCTGCATCTTCAATTTGAACATTTAACTCATTCGCCCATTTCCTTATGTATTCAGGGAGTTCAGGGTGTTTTTTTTATAGCTAATATCTTATAGATTGAAGATAAGACATGTTTTGGTTTTGAGTCTTGTAGCAATAGAAGTTCAAACTGAGTTGTGTCTCTATACAAAAATGTATTTGAGGGAAGAGAGGACAAGAAAGATAATAGTTGCCGATATTCCAACCATTGCGAAAGTGAGGGCTTCGATGTAAAGATTAGGTTTAGTATAGGTGGAAATGCTGCCTGGCAAGTAATCTGGCACACTCTACGATGAGATTCTTTGTTCCAAATGAGGAAATCTTTACGTTTTAAAGCCGGCGGAAATCGTGGGTTACCAAATAAAGGTGTCATAGGTCCCACTAATGAGGAAAGTTCTAATTGTAGAATTGTTTTGGTCCAAATTTTTAATAGGTGGGATGTTAGGGAAGGCATAGTAGAAGATAAATCTCGATAGATATCACTATTCTCAAAATCTAACCAAGGGAGGGCGGTAAGATCAAATTGATTTAGGCATTGCTCTATTAGTACCCATTGTTTAGTATTGGAGGAGTGGAACCAGTTCACTATCCTTGTTAATACTGCCGCTACATAATAATGGTAAAGATCAGGTGCACCCGCTCCTCCGTTCACTTTGGGTAGTGATAGTAATTTCTTTTTCAATCTATGTTTTTTATGGCCCCAAATAAATTTTGTAAAGGCCGACTGTAGAGTAGAAAAATAAGATCTAGGGATAGAGACAGGCATGGTTTGGAAGAGATACAAAAACCGCGGTATTATATCCATTTTTAGAATATTAATCCTCCCAAACCACGAATATTGATTGTGATCATATTTTTTTAAATCCTGTAAGGTTCGTTGCATAAGAGGAATATAATTTGTTAGAAATAAATGGTTCAGGTCAGAGGGGATAAAAATACCTAAATATTTTAATACCGAAGAACAGATTTTGAGTGGAAAACTATTTTTTAATACCGCCACTTGTTGTGGACTGAGTGACACATTGAGAATAACTGATTTTGATATATTTACTTTAAAGTTACTAAGGGTACCAAAACGTTTAAATTCTGATAAAATAGCCGGTATGGAAACCTGTGGATTAGTGACATATAGCAATAGATCGTCAGCAAACAAGGCTAATTTTATTTCCGTTTGGTTTATCTGTATGCCCCCAATAAAAGGGTTCTGTCTAATTGCTATTGCTAAATGCTCCATTACCAGGACGTAAAGTAAAGGTGATAGTGGGCATCCTTGTCGGGTACCATTTTGTATGGTGAAACTTGTTGATAACGATCCATTGATCTTTATCCTAGCCTCAGGTTTAGTATATAATGCCAGGATCTTGTGCAGTAAATTTGGGCCCAGACCTATTTGCATTAATGCTTGTTTTAAGAAGGGCCATCCAATTCGGTCAAAGGCCTTCTCTGCATCAACTGAAAGGAGACATACTGGTATTTTTGCTGTTTGAGCATAATTCATTAATAAAAAGGTTTTTATAGTATTGTCCCGTGCTTCTCTACCTTGTACAAAACCCGTCTGGTCTAAGTGTACCAGGTTTGGAAGGAGAGGTTGGAGACGTAATGCAATTAATTTAGCAAAGATTTTTAAGTCTATCCCAATTAACGAGATCGGGCGAAAACTGGAACATAAAGTTAGGTCCTTTTCCGGTTTCGGAATCAGAGTGATATGCGCTTCTAATGTCTGAGTTGAGAATTGATTCCTAGGGGAGATAGAATTTAATACTTGGAGCAAAAATGGAGATAGATAATCCTTATAGGTTTTGTAAAATTTTGGAGTGAATCCATCTGGGCCTGGACTCTTTCCTGATGGAATATCGGCAATCACATCCAATAATTCCTCAAGTTGAAAAGGACGATCTAACAATGTTCTTTTGTCATCATCTAATACTGGGATAGCTGTTTCCTGTACATAATCTTCAATTTGTTGATTGACTCCAACTACATCTTCCAAAGATGGTGATGGAGCCAAGTTATAGAGACCTGAGAAATAATCTCTAAAAACATGTTGAATAGATTGTGGGTCTGACGTAATTTCTCCAGATGGCTTTTTTATACTGGGTATAAAGGTCTGGGATGAACGGGGATGCAATGTTCGTGATAATAGTCTCCCGCATTTATCCCCCGATTTATATCTTTCCAGAGCTCTTCTCTGTTCGTATGATTGGCGAGATTTTTAAGGGTAAAAGTTTGACGCCATGCCACGAGCGGGCGTAATTTGTAAGCGTGACATGTTGGGTATCATGAGAGAGAAAAAAAAGAAAAGAAAAAAAAAAAAAAAAAAAAAAAAAAAATTTACCCGGCGTAACATTATCTTTCAAAATAAATAAAAAAATTGGGCCAAATGTATTGCTGTCTTATTTTTTCCAAAAAAAGTGCGCTTGTAGGACCGCTGCGCAAATATGGTGTGACAAAAAGTATTGCAATGATTGCCATTTTATTCTCTAGGGTGTTAGAACAAAATATATATAATGTTTGGGGGTTTTAAGTAATTTTCTAGCAAAAAAATGTTTTAGTCTTGTAAACACCAAATCTGAAAAACACCCATGGTAGAGAAGTGGTTAAAAAAGTACGATGAGCTTTCCTGTCTCCAGATGTTACATTTTTAGAGATATTCTGTACGGGCAATCGGGTTTGTTTACATTTTTTCAGTTCTTATCTACATACCATGATCGTTTCCACTATGTGGAATACAATATTCCCAGAGTTTAAATTTTTGTATTGAAAATGCATTTGCTTTTTTTTTTACCTGTGAAGATTGTATACATTCTAGTTGCCTATCATTACATTTATGTCAATAAGGGCTCATTTCCACTGGCGTTTTTACAGCCACTTTTCTGGGCGTTTTTTGCAGCTTAAAAACGCCTGTCCATGTTAGTCTATGGTCTCATGCCCACCATGAAGTTTTTGAGCTGTAGATGGCTGAGACGTTTTTAAGCTGCAAAAAAAAACGCGGGACCAGTGCGTTCTGAAGCTCCAGCAACAGAGCTGTAAAAACGCCAGACATTAAAAAACCCTCAAAAACGCGCAAAAACACGCAAAAATGCTCAAAAACGCTGCCGCAGCGTTTTTAAAGCTCCAGCTCCAAAAAATATATATATTTTTTTTAAATAAACATGGACAGGCGTTTTTTAAGCTGTAAAAAAACGCTCAGAAAAGTGGCTGTAAAAATGCCAGTGGAAATTAAGCATTAATCTTCAAATAAAAATGTTTGTAAATGAAAATTGATCACACCTGATCAGACCTGATGTACTGAAGGCCTATTTCAGAAGCCAGAATAGTACAAATACTAGACATGTGCATTTGTTTTGGTTAGAATGCATTTTCGTCCGAAAATCTGTTTTTTTCGTTATCGTTTTAACAAACGATAAGAGATGAAAACCGAAAGATCTGACATAAAAAATGCTTTATTTTCGTTTTCGTTGCGGTAAAAATTCAATATAGAGAGATTTGACATTATAGGGAAAAGATTCGACATTATAGGGAAAAGATTCGACACTATAGAAATAATGAATTTGACATTACAGAGATTAGATTTTGATTTATGAGAAAATAGATTCGACATTATTACTAGTCATACAACGTTCCGTCGAATATTGTTTTGACCATTCGACAGAAACCAAGTATTATTGGATTTTCGGACGAAAGCTATTCCCCAACGAAAAACGAAATAAATCAAAACGATTTTCGGGAATAACTAAATAAATGTATTTTCCAAACGAAAACGAAAAAACGAAACGTAATATTCCAGTCTGCACATGTCTAACAAATACCCTCCAAAGTACCCCCTTTTGGAAAGTACATATTACAAGGTATTTTGTAAGAGGCATGGTTGGTTTTTGAAGTTGTCATTTTTTTCCCACAATTCTTTGCAAAATTAAGATTTGTTTTTTTTAGAAAATTGTCATATTAACAGATTATTTCTCTCACATGGCATGTGCATACTACTATGAGGCATAATGAGTCTTTTGAATGGTTCATTTTTTTTCCATAAGTTCTTGGAAAATGTAAAAAAAATGAAAACGCATTTTTTTTACACAAAGTTGTCCATTTATAAGATATTTCCAACACATAGCATGCACAAAGCAAAAATGACACCCCAAAATACATTCTGCTACTCCTCCTGAGTATGGCAATATGACGTGTGATACTTTTACACAGCCTGTCCATATACAGAGGCCCAACATTTAAGTAGCACTTTTAGGCGTTCTACATCTAATTTCTCAACCACCTATTACATTTTTGAAGGCCCTGGGGCACAAGGACAATGAAAACGCCCACAAAATGACCCAATTTCGGAATGCAAACACCACAATGTATAATCTATGAGGCATAATGAGTCTTTTAAATGGTTCTTTTTTTTTTTTTTACGTTTTTTCTAAAGTGTGAAAAAAATGTACATGTACATACCAAAAATGACAGCCCAAAATACATTCTGCTACTCCTCCTGAGTATGGGGATACCACATGTCAGAGACTTTTACACAGCCTGGCCACATACAGAGGCCCAACAATGAAATACTGTAGCACCTTCAGGCGTTCTAGGAGCATAAATTACACATCTAATTTCTCAACCACCTATTAGACTTTTGAAGGCCCTGAAGCACCAGGACAATGGAACTGCCCACAAAATGACCCAATTTTGGAAAGCAAACATGTCAACGTATAATCTATGAGGCATTAAGAGTCTTTTGAACGTTCACTTTTTTTAGAAGTTTTTGGAAAATGTAGAAGAAAAATGTAATTGCATTTTTACACAAAGTTGTCCATTTATAATATATTTCCAACACATATCATGTACATAGCAAAAATTACACCCCAAAATACATTCTGTTACTCCTCCTGAGTATGACGATACCACATGTGTGAGGCTTTTACACAGCCTGGTCACATAGGAGACATAACAATATGTCATTTTTTTCCACAAGTGCTTTGAAAATGTGGAAAGAAAATAAAAACACATATTTTTTTACACAAGGTTGTCCATTTATAAGGTATTTATAACACATAGGGCCAGATTCACAGAGCGATTACGCGTGCGCAACTGCTGTTGCGCGTGCGTAAGTCTAAATGTGCGCGTGCGTATAGTTGGACGCGATTCACAAAACAATATACGCCAGAAATCTACGTTTTTTGGTCCGGCGTAATTGAGTTAGACATTCGCTTCCCTTCGCGCAAAACTGCGCTAGACACACCATTGATTTGCTAGTCAAATATGCTAATGAGGGAGTTACGGGGATCCACAAAAAAACGCAGTTGCTGCGCAGGCTACGCGATGTGCGCAACTGCAAAATGTCCTGTCTAAAGTTAGAGCACATAAAAGCTGATCTAACTTTTGAAAAAAAGTCTAATTGTCAGATAAAGCAACACCGTTATTGAGGAGCAGACCACACACACGTGTTGCACTACAATTTGACTGCCAACATGCTAGGGGCATCGTCGCTCATAGCTGCACTAGTGAATATAGATGACCAAAGAAGGAGGAGGGCACGGAGGATGGCACGGGAGAGGGTATACCGCACCCGCATACACCTGTTTGGCATGAATGATTCAGAGGTCTTTCGCATCTTCAGATTCCCCCCTCATGCCATCCTGGAATTAACCACAACCTTGCAGGAGGACATCACCAGCCCAACACAACGCTCACATGCAGTGCAGCCACTGGTCAAGGTCCTGGCAACACTCCATGTCCTTGCCAGTGGCTCTTTTCAGCGTACAAGTGGAGTGGTGGCTGGGATGTCACAATCCTCCATGAGCAGATGTGTGCACCAGGTTGTCCCTGCAATCCTCACACGCTTGGCCAACCAAATCATCAAACCCACCACTGAGGAGCTTCGAATCAAGGCAATGGCAGATTTCTACCGAATTGCCAGATTCCCACGCACCATCGGGGCCATAGATTGCACACATGTGGCACTCCAGCCCCCCCATGAGACCGAGCACATGTACCGCAATCGGAAGAATTGGCACTCCATCAACGTACAGGTGATAGTTGATGCCCAAGGCCTCATATGGCACGTCCGTGCCAAACACCCAGGGTCCAGCCATGACAGCTACATCTACAATCAAAGCCACATCCGAACAGAATTCGAACAGAACGTGTATGGGAACACCTGGCTGGTTGGTGAGTGACATGGGAGTCAGGCATGACTATCCCCTCCCGTGATGCACAACAGAAGTGGCACATGCATGACTAACATTCTCCTGTCTTTTCCTTTACAGGTGACTCTGCATATGCACTGGGACCCCATCTCATGACTCCTATCCGGAACCCCCAAACCCCAGGAGAGGAACGATACAATGAAGCACACATCAAAACCCGTGCAGTGGTGGAGCGCACCTTTGGCCTCCTGAAGTCACGTTTCCGATGCCTGGATAAGTCTGGGGGTACACTGTTGTATTCCCCAAACTTCGTGTGCCATATCATCGCTGCATGTTGCATGCTACACAATCTCGCAGTGAGGAAGGGCCTGCAGGTTGAGCTACGTGATGATCTGACCCCCCAACCAGAAAATCAACCCCTAACCGAGGATACCCCGTCTTCTGAGGGAAGAGCAGTCAGGAGGCAGCTCATATTGGGCATCTTTGCACGTTAAACACACACATTAATCATGGCACAATGAGAATGCATGCATGCACACCACTATGGTCCCTAGCACACACACCCCACATCCTCATCAAATTGGATTGGCACCAGTCCACCATGCAAGACTGGTGAGCAGTAACGCCACGTCAAGGCTCCAATTATGTCACTGTACATTCATACACCATTCACACGGACCTGGGAATCACTTCTCCCTGGTCCTGGGGAACCCTTCTCCACCAAAATTGAGGGTGACACCCCTTTTCCAGCAGGAATGTCACCCCCACATTCAAACATCATTCACAACCCAAAATATGCCAAAAAGTCAAACAAACAAAAATGCTTAGAAAAAAAAAAAAAGCAGAGAACAAAAATAAAAAAGCTTTCAAAACAAACAAAAGGGGGAAAAAAAAATTATTGCCCTCTGCCTGAGCCACGCCTGGGGCGCCCCCGGCCACGGCCCCGGACCCTCAGGGGAGACGCATGGGGGAGGGGAAAAGCCGGGGAAGGAGGAGCAGCCCCTGAGATCTGCCCACCTGGCGGCCTGCCCTCCAAGGCCACGGCTATTCTGTCCAGGGCAGCACCAAGTGTTGCCGTGTTGCCCTGGATAGCCTGGGTAAGGGCCCTCACATCCTGCCCAACGCCTGCTGCTGTAGTTTGCAGGTCATTTAGGCAGGTTGTGGAGGCCCGGGAGTGGGAGTCCAGGTTACCCAGGCTATCATTAATGGAGGACAGGCTCTGATCCACCCGCCCCATAGTCTGGCAGAGCTGTCTCAGAAGGCGGGTCTGGGTGGCCAGGTTCCTTCTCAGACAGGCGGGCATGAGATTGGGCGCCCCCCTGGTGCTTGGGGATGACCTCCTGGCTCTTGCTGATGGTTGTGGCCGGGGAGAAGGGGAGGCCCTTGTGAGGGGAGCCATGTTGGGGGAGGAGGGGGGGGGCTGACCCTTAGGGAGGGCAGGCTTCTTGCAGCCAGAGGGGAAGAGTCCGCAGAAACCAAAGGGCCAGTGCCTTCCATGGACTCCTCCTCCTCATGATTCTGCTCCTCCTCATGATCGTCCTCCGCATGATCCTCCCCCTCCTCTTGTTCCTCCTCTGCGGACTCTGGCCTTGTTGGGGGGGCCTCATTAGGCTGCTGTCCTGGGGTTGGAGCGGTCAGTCCAGATGGCCCTGCACCCTCCTGCACAGCTGTGGATGACACAAAACATTCACAGGTTGGAGGATCCACACACTTGCCACATATTCCCTTTCACCCCCTCCCCCACACATGCTACACACCTGAGAGAAATAAAAACCTTACCTGGCACCGCGGGGACCGGACTTGTGTCAAAGCCTGGCAGGCCCTCCACTTCATGCCGGTGAAAGGTCAGGGCCACCACACGCTCCGTCTCTGAAAATCTAACCCGGCATGGTGGGCCCCCTCCTGTGCCCCTGGCATGGGCATTTATTGCGGCCAGTTTTTTTTTCACCTCACGCCGGAGGTCATTTATTTTCTTTTCTATCCCAGAGCGGGTCCGTGTCTCCCCCTCCCCCGATGAATTGACCTGCTCCGTGATTATATCCAATATCTCCCTCCTCCTGGCCGGGGTGGTGGTGGCACTCTGCGGGCCGTGGAGAAAACGCCCATAGTCGGTAATGGCCCGGGCAAGAATTCTTTTTTCCCCCACAGTAAAATTGAGCTTTCTTTTTCTCTCAGTCATACTTCCAAACAAACTCACTAGCAGTCACCAAAAATCTGTCACAAATACAAGCACAACCAATCAGACAAGAACACACACAAAGAGAAAAAGAACAGCCAAAAATCACACTAGCACTCAGCAAGAAACACACACAAAAAAATCAGATGAAAAAAAAAAGCAAGAAAACAAACGCTCAGAAATCTATCAATCAAACAAACAGTCTCAAACACTTATCAAAATACACTTTCACAAAACTACCAACAAGCACAAGATCACACAGAACACTAATCTCACAACTACAAAACACACTCTAACGAACAACAGAGCAAAAGCACTTGATTCAATGGGAAGGGACACAAAGGGATGTACTTTTGCAATGGAAGGGCGTTTGTGTGTGTCTATTTATGCTGTCTGCGTAGTTCACAACATTGCCCTAGTCCATTTCCAATTTCAATGATTGCGCCGCTCCCGAGTTGTGAGCATGCGCACAACGGAGCTGACATGGTTTCCTTCACGCGCGCATGCGCGAGTCGGCCGGCCCTTCATTTGCATGGGGTCACGGCTCATTTCAATGTAACACGCCCACGTCCCTCCCAATTTGTATTACTCCTCCTTACGCCTACGGAAAAAACCTTACGTTTGCGCAAGCTCTTGCGTAAAAGCTACGTGAATCGCCGGATTACGCGGCTAGATTGCGCAAGTCTAACGGAAAAGTGGTGCGCTACGCCGGAATGATAATGCGCCGATCTACGTGAATCTGCCCCATAGCATGTACATAGCAAAAATTGCACAACAAAATACATTCTGCTACTCCTCCTAAGTATGGCAATACAACATATGTGAGGCTTTTACACAGCTTGGCCACATACAGAGGCCCAGCACCATCAGGTGGTCTAGGGATATAAATTACACATCTAATTTCCTGACAACCTATCAGATTTTTTAAGGCCCTTCATATTTCTTACACATAGCATGTACATACCAAGAATTACACCCCAAAATTAAACCCCAAAAAAATGGTTCTCCATGTCTCACATATACATGCATTTGTCTAACACTGCAAAGTATATATGGAACACACGCCTTGAGGGTTCTATCTGTTCATAATTTTGAGGGTACTTAGTTGGTCATTAGTTCATGGTAGAGGGAGATTGGTTTTACCCACCTGCTCTTTTATTATGCTATCTACATGATGTGTATTATTTATAGAATATCAACATTTTTGAACATGTCAATCTAAAAAAAAAAAAAAAAAAAATCATCTTGACCAACTCCACCCCTTGTTTTTTTTATTTTCTTTTATATACATTGTCTTTTTATTTATTTTTTGATTATGCTAAATTGGAGCGTGGGTGTCCACACTTCATTTAGTGAGGCTTTTATATAATTTTCTCATTTTTATCACAGCAAATGTAGCAATTAACCATTTAATGACGGCTTCATGGGGTTTTTCTCGCTTTTAGGACAACATTTATAAATACTGTACAAGATAATTTCAGATCTTAGTGTCTCTCTTTAGTTATTTTTACACATTATGTCACATACATGTTTTTTTGTCTCTTCTAGTTGCGCTGTCCATCGTTTTTTTAATCGGGCATATGAAATGGAAGCCGTGCTTCGGACATACACGCACAGATCTTAGCGATTACACCTACTGATTTTCCAGCTGAATCCCATGTAACACCAGCCATCTATTTATCTTTTTTCTTTTTTCTTTTCTCATTTCTGTCTTTTTTTCACTAGTTTACGGGATTAGACTCGTGATTGAGTATCTCAACAAGTTTATAATATTGTCTTATACTTTGGAATTTTGCTACATCTACATTCTTTTCTTCCCTTTCTTTTAGATTTCTACATGTTCTTATTTGATACATAAATTATTCCACATCCACACCGCTCATTTTTTAACCCATTCACATTTGGTGTTTCACGACGGTTTGAATAAACCACAACCACATTAATTCATTTATTCTTATTTTTATTAAACAATATATTTTCCTCACTTTATTCACACCTCACATTTAAGCATTTCATGCATATTTACTAACATACATCTATGTTATTTTTTTCTGCACATATGTTTGAGATCATATTGTTTATTTCACCACTTTTAACTTTTTCCATTGTATATATGTTATGAGTCTCCCATTGGATATTTACATTAATCCATGTACACATTAATCTCCATTATACATCCTGTGCTCTTTTGCACATGATGCATACCTATTTTCATGGGCGTCCGCTGAAATTTTTTCAGGGGGGCGGGGGGGGCGCTTTGGCAGCGGCGATACAGTCGCATAAAAAAGTTAAAATGTAAAAACACCCCACTGCGCCCCCTGCATCTTTCAATATCTCTTTGTCCCTACTGTGTACCCCCTCTCCACAACTGCATCTCTGGGTCCCTTTACATTACACAGCACCCCACAGCTCTGGACCCCTTTACATTACACAGCACCCTGCATCACTGGTCCCCTTTACATTACACAGCACCCTGCATCACTGGACCTATTTCTATTATTACATTGTTATACAAGATGAAATGGTTCAACTCACCATAATGCAGAATCAGTTGGACCCCCGTGTGTGTCACTTGCCACTATCGCCTGCCATGCGTTGCGGATTGTCACTTGCCACGTCGCCTGTCACATGTTGTGGATAGTCACTTGCCAGTTGCAACGTCGCCTGCTGTCACACAGTGTGGATTGTCACTTGCCACGTCGCCTGTTGTGGATTGCCAGTTGCCATGTTGGCCTGCTGTCACACATTGTGGATTTACACTTGCCACATCGCCTGTTGTGGATTGCCAGTTGCCACGTCGCCTGCTGTCACACATTGTGGATTGTCACTTGCCACAGCACCTGTCACATGTTGTGGTCGGGATTGTCACTTGCTTTCTCCAATTGTGCCTTGCTGTGTTCCAGAGTCAGGGGCCAGGGATGTCCTCTCTCTGCTCCCTCCCGCTTACCAGCTCGCTGATTGGCCAGCACTCGCTCGGGCTCAGACATTCATCAAGACACTCACCAAGCCCAGCTGCCCGGCCCGCAAACTCTCTCACCTGACACCCGTCAGCGGAGCCACAGTGACACGCTATGTCACCTGCCCACCGAGCCACCCGCTCCCTCACCAGCCCACCCAGCTGCCCAACATGCCCTGTTAGATTTCAAGGGGGGGGGCGTCCAGCTGACAGAGAGGGGGAGGGGGGGGCGATCGGGGGAGATATACATTGCAGACAGCCAGCGGCTCTCCTCTTCTTGTCACAGCGCCGCGGCTCCATTTATCAGAGAGAGGAAGAGACAGGGAGAGGAGAGGCGCAAGCTGTCTGCACTTATGGTTGCCACCTTTTCGTCAAGCCAAACCCGAACACATTAGCAGCGCACACCAATATATATATATAATTATTTTTGTAGTACATTAAATCCATTACCTCTGTACAAAGCAATGCACAGCTAATTTTTATTTTTTTATGTAGTATATACTGTGATTAAATAAAATATCTAATCATAAGGAGTTAATCACAAAAGTCCCCTTTTATATCAGAGTCAACCGTGTTCTCCTTTAGATCTGAATCCAGAGTTCCCAATTACATTTGAATGCACAGGGTTCTGCAGAAGAGAAGTGCAGAGGGTATGATGGGGGCAGTATGCACAGGAGAGGAGGAGTGCAGAGGGTATGATGAGGGCAGTATGTACAGGAGAGGAGGAGTGCAGAGGGTATGATGGGGGCAGTATGTACAGAAGAGGAGGAGTGCAGAGGGTATGATGAGGGAAGTATGTACAGGAGAGGAGGAGTGCAGAGGGTATGATGGGGGCAGTATGTACAGGAGAGGAGGAGTGCAGAGGGTATGATGGGGGCAGTATGTACAGGAGAGGAGGAGTGCAGAGGGTATGATAGGGGCAGTATGTACAGGAGAGGAGGAGTGCAGAGGGTATGATGGGGTAGTATGTACAGGAGAGGAGGAGTGCAGAGGGTATGATGGGGCAGTATGTACAGGAGAGGAGTGCAGAGGGTATGATGGGGCAGTATATACAGAAGAGGAGGAGTGCAGAGGGTATGATGGGGGCAGAATGTACAGGAGAGGAGGAGTGCCCAGGGTATGATGGGGCAGTATGTACAGGAGAGGAGGAGTGCAGAGGGTATGATGGGGGCAGTATGTACAGGAGAGGAGGAGTGCAGAGGGTATGATGGGAGCAGTATTTACAGGAGAGGATGAGTGCAGAGGGTATGATGGGGTAGTATGTACAGGAGAGGAGTGCAGAGGGTATGAAGGGGCAGTATGTACAGGAGAGGAGTGCAGAGGGTATGATGGGGCAGTATGTACAGGAGAGGAGTGCAGAGGGTATGATGGGGCAGTATGTACAGGAGAGGAGTGCAGAGGGTATGATGGGTGTAGTATGTACAGGAGAGGAGTGCAGAGGGTATGATGGGTGTAGTATGTACAGGAGAGGAGTGCAGAGGGTACGATGGGGGCAGTATGTACAGGAGAGGAGGAGTGTAGAGGGTATGATGGGGCAGTATGTACAGGAGAGGAGTGCAGAGGGTATGATGGGGCAGTATGTACAGGAGAGGAGTGCAGAGGGTATGATGGGTGTAGTATGTACAGGAGAGGAGTGCAGAGGGTATGATGGGTGTAGTATGTACAGGAGAGGAGTGCAGAGGGTATGATGGGCGCAGTAAGTACTGGAGAGGAGTGTAGAGGGTATGATGGCTGCAGTAAGTACTGGAGAGGAGTGTAGAGGGTATGATGGCTGCAGTTAGTACTGGAGAGGAGTTTGGAGGGTATGATGGGCGCAGTTAGTACAGGAGAGGAGTGCAGAGGGTATGATGGGTGTAGTATGTACAGGAGAGGAGTGCAGAGGGTATGATGGGTGTAGTATGTACAGGAGAGGAGTGCAGAGGGTATGATGGGCGCAGTAAGTACTGGAGAGGAGTGTAGAGGGTATGATGGCTGCAGTTAGTACTGGAGAGGAGTTTGGAGGGTATGATGGGCGCAGTTAGTACAGGAGAGGAGTGCAGAAGGTAAGATTGGCGCAGTTAGTACAGGAGAGGAGGTCAGAGGGTATGGCGGTGGCAGTATGGGGAGGGATTTCTTGTGGTGTCTATGGGATGACCAGGGAGTGATGTTGGGAAGCTAAGGGAAGGAAAGTGACCATGGAACGATGTCCCTCGGCTGGGGGGGGGTAGGAAGCAGCCTCGGAGTGATGTCTGTATGACGTGATCTGGGGGTGATGCAAGCTGGGGGGAGTTGGGGGCTGAGAAGTGGTCAGATAGCGATGTATAAAAAAAAAACCTCATCCACTAAAAACATTTACAACAATGAATCACACAACAGTACTAGATGTATGTACAGATCTATGTAATCCAGCTTCTATCACTCTGTATCCAATCCAATTGTTCAGACTAGATAATGTGGGGTCATTTATAGCCATTCATGTAACCTATAAATGACCCCACATTATCTAGTCTGAACAATTGGATTGGGTGATGATTGCACAGACTGTTCATGAAGTGTGAAGTGATCTGTCACATGTGATCAGGCTCCTGCAGACCTCACCCCCCCTCCCCCACACTCAAACTCACTATCTCCTCTGATTCTTCTCCTGAGAAAAAATCTCCATGAAAGTTTGTACTACTACTATCCACCCTAGGAAACTTCTCCCCGAAAAATTCATCTCACTCACCTCCTCCCTTCCTCTGGCACGCCCGATAGGAGCTACAGTGAGCTCCGCCTCCCAGGTCTCACAGCACACCGCACTGCTGATTGGAGGGGGGAGTCAGAGATAACAGGGACCCCGCACAGCATGAGACTGGAGGGAGGGGGGGGGACAGAAAGGAGCATTGAATCCCAAACACACAGCAGGCACACAGTGTATTCATTACAATGCCACTGCTGCTGCGGTTTCACAGTGAAAGGTGTGCTGATGGTCCCCCCTGTCTGGATGGTCTGCCCCTGTTCTGGGCTGAATCATGTGCACGGGTTACAGGCAGTACAAATCCCAGGCACATGATTCCAGACCCGTACTGTACGGGGGAATCCCGTACAGGTGGCAACCTTATCTGCACTGTATATCACCCCCCTCCCCCTCTCTGTCAGCGGAGCTAGAAGAGGGAGAGAGCGGCTCTAATTTCTTTCACTGTGCCGCCGCCTTGCTTCCTGCCCGGAGAGAATCATGGCACTTGTTTCTAGGGGGGGGGCAAGGGCCCTCCCTTGCCGTATGGAGCGGACGCCCATGCCTATTTTATTTTATTTCATAATGAGATTCATGTGCACCAGAATGTTTGATTTATCACAGGCGTGTCATTTTCACAATTAGGTGCTTTTTTACACATGTATACCAACTTAATATATATATATATACATTGGTTATATACTATATTTTATATATTTTTTATATCTCATTTTATCAATAAGAATTATCTTGTTTTATTCTGTTGTTCTACAATTTTAGTCTTAATTCATTCAGCCCACTCCTACCTCTGACGTTCACAGCTGTGACCTGTTAGCATTTTAGCAACAGGTGAACATCATTGGTGGTAATGGCTCATATGATCACTTTTGAACCAGTATATATCTGTAACAGATTCTATTATGTTTTAGCTATGACTAAGCACTGATTTTTGTGCCAAACATGTCAGCTTTTTTATCTCACTGCTTGCTGTGCTGTGTTTTGTATTGCTTTTTATCCTGTTTATTTAAAAAAAAAAAGGCCACCTTTTTAGGCTTATTTTGGTGTTCGGCTGTCCATGAATTTTCTTCATTGATTTCTGACAGCCAATACCTCATCATTCTGCAAAGACGGTGTCTCCCCTCATTGTAGCCTTTCATTAACAAGCCTTTGTGGAAAGCCCTCCTTATTGGCTCTCACTGTACAGCATGCTGAAGTCTTCCTCCAGGGAAGATTGCAGGAGAGGGGCAAGCTTGTATAATAATTATCCACATATAAATGGTATCCCTTTCCAAGGAGTGGATAGACAAGCTCCCAGACAATTTTTCCACTGGCTTCAATGTACTCAAGGCATTCAGGGGGATGCAGTTTGGTGTCCTTTTATTGTACACCAGGAAGGCGTAGATGTACCCTGTGCCTCAGTCATAAAGTTTGTAGAGCTTAATCCCATATTTTGGTCAGGGGTATACAACTGGGGGAGTTCTTCAGAGATTTTTTTTATTATAACCTTGTGGGAGGGGACAGAAGCACACAATACCGTAGAAGAATAAAATCAACTAAGTGTTCAGATGTGATAATCTTTGGTGATTAAATCCAATGACCCCTCCCCCCCCCCCCGAAAATACAATGACGTTTTGGTTGGAGTTGGCTTTAAAGTATATCTAATTTTTTTTAATGTTTCAACCACTTGCCGACCAGCTCACACCAATACACGTCGGCAGCATGGCGCGTACAGACATATTAACGTACCTGTACGTCGCCTTTAAGATGCGTCAGTGTGGACACGAGCTCCGTGAATGTGATTGTGTGTCCTGCGGACTCGATATCTACGGGGATACCCACGATTGTCTCATGGAGACGATCCCTGTAATGGGGAGCAGTGATCAGTGTCATGACACACATAACCCAGCCCCCCTACAGTTAGAACACATCCCTAGAACACACTTAACCCCTTCAGCGCCCCCTCCTGGTTAACCCCTTCACTGCCAGTCACATTTACACAGTAAGGCTCCATGCACACTGAAGCTAAAAAAAGCTATAAAAAAACGCCAGTAGCTTTGAAGGGAGCCTTTCAACGTTTTTTTAGCGTTTTTGCGATAGCATTTATTAGAATTTTTTTAATTTTGGCGTTTTTTAGCTTTTTTTCTTCAATGGATGAAAGAATGCAAAAAAACGCTGGTGCCAGTGTTTTTGAGTGTTTTTCACGTTTTGCGTTTTTTAGCTTATTTTTTCGCCAAAAAACTGCACTTTGAACGCAAATTCCGGGCGTTCAGATAAAAAACGCCAATAAACTCCAAAGCTCATTAACACATAGTCTAACATAGAGTTCAGTTTATGGGCAAAAAAAAAAGCCCAAAATGCCAATAAACTGCAGTTTATCAGCTTCAGTGTGCATGGAGCCTAATAAGTGAATATTTATAGCACTGATTGCTGTGTAAATGTGAATGGTCCCAAAATAGCGCCAAAAGTGTCCGATGAATCTGCCATAATGTCACAGTCACAATAAAAATCGCTGACCGCCGCCATTACTAGTAAAAAAAAAATATTAATAAAAATGGCATAAAACTATCCCCTATTTTGTAGATGCTTTTACTTTTACGCAAACCGATCAATAAATGCTTATTGTGTTTTTTTTAACCAAAACTATGTAGAAGAATACGTATCGGCTTAAACTGAGAAAAAAAAAAAATATATTTTTTAGGGATATTTAGTATAGCAAAAAGTAATAAACATTGAATTATTTTCAAAATGTACGCTATTTTTGTTTATAGCGAAAAAAATAAAAACCGCAGAGGTTATCAAATACCACTAAAAGAAAAACAAGAAAATCTCTTTTTGTGGGAAAAAAAGGCTGAAAATTTTGTTTGGGAGCTAAGTCGCACAAGCGCAATTGTCAGTTAAAGCGACACAGTGCCGAATCGCAAAAAATGCTCTGGTCTTTAGCCAGCCAAATGGTCCGGTGCTGAAGTGGTTAAATAGAGATCCACTGCATCCACACAATGTTTTTCAGGCTCTAGAAAAAACAAAGGGCCAGATTCACGTACATCGGCGCATTTTTTGACTGGCGTATCGCACCTCCTTTACGTTAGACTGCCGCAATGTAGCGGCGCAATCACCGTATTCTCGATTGATTTGCGCAGAAATTAGCGCCTGTGCAACGTAATTTCAGAGGCGTAAGGTGGAGTAATTCAAATTGGGAAGGACGTCTGAGGAATGTATTTAATGTTACTTTAAATCAGGGTGAACAGTTTGAATATGGGGCATTGCATCTTACTAGGTTCTGTACCACACCATTGATGAGACTGCATAATATCCAAATGTCTATACAATGACTTATATTAAATTTATGACATGGAATGTCAGGGGAGTAAGGAATAAAATGAAACGCACGGCGGCCCTGGCGTATATCAAATCGCAGAAGGCTAACATTATCGCGTTGACTGAGACACATGTCACAGGCCATCTGCAGGTGGCGCTGAAGTGCCCGTGGATAGGCTGGGCATACCACAGCACATACTCCAGCTTCTCTAGGGGAGTGTCGTTACTGGTGACGAAGGCCACCCCATTTGAGTTGTTGTCCCTGGAATCTGACCGACAGGGGAAATATATCTTTATACACGCCCGCATAGGGGGTTCACCCATCCTGTTAATTGTTTGTTATATCCCCCCTCCATATAGTGCAGACGTGGTCACTGTGGCACTGGCATATATGGCTAAAAATCCGACAGTACCAGCAGTATGGATGGGGGACTTTAATATGACTATGGACCCGCATATGGACCGCCCAGCACGCGACGGAGGGGATACAGAGGGGTGTAGAATGACTAGACTGGGCCGCCTGATGCAGGAGTTTGCCCTGGTAGATGTATGGAGACAGAGGAACCCACGGGCACGGGCATACACCTGCCATTCAACCAGTCACGCTACTATGTCCCGCATAGACTACATTATGGTATCGGCATCATTGATGCCAAAAAATAGAAGGGGCGGGGTTTGCGCCAAGAGCACTGTCAGACCACTCCCCATGTTGGGTACAGATGTCTCTAATGGGGGAGGCCCCGAGTCGGGTATGGAGACTCAACCCATTCTGGTTGACTGCATTACAGGACCATGATAGTGTTGAGTCGGAACTACAGTTTTTCTTATCAGAGGACCGGGGGCATACTTCACGGGCCTCCCAGTGGGATGCATTTAAACTGCATGCAAGCAGTCTACTGGATAATAGAATAAAGAGATTGAAGCGGTCCTCTAAAATTGTGGTCAGTGAAGCGGAAGACAAACTACGAGAGTTAGAGGGGAATTATAATACGAATCCCACGCTGAGAACCTTAACAAGGTCAAATTACAGACTAGAATGGTATCACAGCTACATATGGAAAAAGCCAAACAGCATATTTTCTTTAGTAAGGCACGGGTATATGAACACGGGGAAAGGGCAGGGAAGATGCTAGCCTATTTGGCACATCTAGAAGACAGACCCCCAGTGGTGGTATCCCTGGTAGAGCCAGATGGTTTGTTGGTCACAGACCCTCCGAAGGTGGCAGAAAGGTTTATGAAGTATTACCAAGAGCTGTATAGATCCCAGGGTGGGTATACCCCACAGGAGGTACAGGCATATTTACATACTTTACAGTTCCCACAGTTGAAGTCTGAACAGGTACAGGTACTTGAGGCCCCTACCACTAATCAGGATGTGGCTAATGCTATATCACAACTAGCCAAATCTAAAGCCCCGGGATTAGATGGTTTGCCACTCGAGTTCTATGCTACGTACTCGGAGACTCTAATCCCCAAACTACAAGCTGTGTACCGCTCCATATTTGAGGAGGGGGTTCTCCCCTCCTCGATGCAGGAGGCTCAAATAATTGTTCTCCCTAAACCTGGTAAGGACCCGAGGTTTCCGGAATCCTATAGACCTATATCTCTGCTGCCGGTTGATATAAAAATCTTAGCTAAGATCCTAGCCTCCAGTTTGAACACAGTGATTCTCTCCCTGATCCACCCAGACCAAACTGGCTTCATGCCAGGGAAAAATATGGCCATGAACATCAGGAGATTGTTTAAGAATATCCAAGCCCAGCACGATAACGGGGGGACAAGGGTGATAGTTGCCCTTGACATGGCCAAGGCATTCGACTCTGTCGAATGGCAATATCTATGGGAATGTCTAAGGAGTTATGGGTTCGGCCCTAAATTTGTAAGATGGGTGCAGCTATTGTATCAGAATCCCAGGGCCAGAATATTTGTTAATGGATGGCTCTCCGAGCAGATAGTCCTGGAGCGAGGCACGAGACAGGGGTGCCCGTTGTCACCGCTTCTATATGCACTAGCGGCAGAGCCCCTAGCCATTGCCATTAGAACGAACCCTGAGGTACTAGGTCTTAGAAAAGGAGATACATGGGAGAAAATAGGGATGTATGCAGATGATACAGTCCTCTACCTAGCGGACCAGGGACCATCATTGAGAACAGCATTGAATATTATAGAGGAGGTGGGTAAAAATTTGGGTCTCAAAATTAACTGGGATAAGTCCAGAATCCTCCCGCTTGATCAATTCCCCCCCTCGCCAATGTCCCCAGAACTACCGTTACAGAGGGTAACAGAGATAAAATACCTGGGGGTGCGAGTCACGAGGAACCTAAGGGACTATGTCCCACTGAATGTAGACCCCTTATTCATCACCATCAAAGCGAGGACTCAGGCCTGGGCTAGGCTACCCCTGGGAGTTATGGGAAGAATCAACCTAATGAAAATGATTCTATTACCAAAAATGTTGTATATGGTATGGCACGCTCCGCTGTACATACCGATGAAAGTCTTTAAACAGATGGATTCTATCCTAAACTCTTTCGTATGGGGCTCAGGCCGACAAAAACTGGCTTGGCATATACTTAAAAATCCTACACTAGAGGGGGGGTGCTCCCTACCGGACATACAGGAATACTACTTAGCTTCGCAACTATCCCACATTTACTACTTTAATACATCGGAGGCGCAGAGATATAGATCATTGGTATGTAACAAACCAGGCAGCCCTTTTCATACTCCTGCACAGGCCATATTCAAAAAGGGTCACGGGGGATGCAGGACCTCACACTTTGGTGCGGATATGTTACAAACCCATCAGAAGATATGGGACATAGCTCTTAGAAAACAGGACAGGACATATTTACACTCCCACACTCCATTGTGGAGGAATGGAGGCTTGCCTGAATTGGACAGGGTGCCGGACCCGGGGCTCTGGGCAACTTATGGGGTGCTATTTCTCTCTCAGGTGCTCACTGACTCAGGCCCTAAGTCCTTTGCGGACCTTAGGGAGGAATTCTCCCTCCCACGTCAATTCCTGTTTAGGTATTTACAGCTAAGAAATGCGCTTAGATCACAGATGAAATCGGTTACGATTGACCTTAGGGGTCCGCAAGTGCTGGATGTCATCTTTGGTGCTGATTCTGCTAAGCTCATATCTAACCTGTACTATATTATTCGACAGGGAGGGGTTAGTAGGGTGACCCAGACAGCTAAAGCTGCATGGGAACAGGACCTGGGTCCAATAGATGACACTGACTGGGAAGAAATATTGGAAGGGGTTAAGACGTTATCCCCCAAACTTTGGGAGAGGCTGACACAGCTATATGTAGTGCATCGTGCGTATCTTACGCCCCTAAGACTGGCAACATTTCAACACTCAAGGGACCCTGGGTGCCCTATGTGTGCCGCTGCGGAGGGCTCCTTCTTCCATCTGCTGTGGCATTGCCCTGATATGCAGGCCTACTGGTTACAGGTGACACAATTCCTTCATGATAATATGGGGTCCCCGGTGGGCATGGACCCAAAATGGTGTCTCCTGGGACTAATACCTGATGTGGAGGTGGATAAATACCAGAATATCTTTATCTGTGAAACATTATTCATGGCCAGAAAAGTAATTGCTAAGGCCTGGATGAGGGACAGGGCCCCGGCACTGGAGGATTGGAAAAGGGAAGTGAACATCACATTACCGTACAAGAAGATGATATACATCCACAGGGGGCGTCCCCAGAAGTTTTATAGCATATGGGATAGATGGCTGGGAGATGGGGAAACTTGTACACTCTGAGATCAGTCGAGGGGCGACTGGGGGTGTTAAGAGCTTAATAGGAGGGAGGATGAGTATGCTGGTTCCATCAGTCTCCTTCTTTTGGGCTTCTAAATATAAGAGAGTGTGGATGGCACCCAGAATGCACCGACCGGAAGGCTTAAGAGAGACGGTGTGCTAATATAATATATTGTTTGATCTTGATCAATGTGATTCCATTACTGTATATGTGTATACGCCTTTTGTACATCTCAATAAACCTGAATTTTTGGTTAAAAAAAAAATTGGGAAGGACGTGGGCGTGTTACATTGAAATGAGCCGTGACCCCATGCAAATGAAGGGCCGGCCGGCTCGCGCATGTGCGCATGAAGCAGACCATGGTCAGCACCTCTCTGCGCATGCTCACAACTCGGGAACGGCGCAATCAGTGAAATTGGAAGTGGACCCGGGCAACTTTGTGAACTACGCAGACAGCATAAATAGACAGACACAAACGCACTTCCTTTGCAAAAGTACATCCCTTTGTATCCCTTCCTATACAGCAAGGTGCTTTTGTTCTGTTGTTTGTTGTATTGTGAGTTGTCTTTGTTATATTTGTGGACTGTTTGATCTTGTGTTTGGTAGAATATATTTGAAAGTGTTTTTTGGTGACTGCTTGTGAGACTTTTTGGTTGATAGATTTTTGTTTGTTTGTTTTGTTGCTTGATTTTTCCTGCTTGTTTTTGTGAGTGATTTTTGCTGATTGTTTGGGAGAGAGTTTTTGTTTGAGTATGACTGAGGGGAAGAGGAAGTAAAATTTTACTTTGGGGGAGAAACAAATAATTACTCAATATGGGTGTTTCCTCCACGGCCCAGAGAGTGCCAACACCACCCCGGCCAAGAGGCGTGAGATCTTGCAGCACATTACTGACCAGGTGAATGCTGTGGGGGGGGGGAGACCAGGACATGGCCGGGGATTGAAAAGAAGATCAATGACCTCCGGCGTCTGGTCAGAAAGAAGCTGGCCAAAATGGCAGCCCATGCCAGGGGCACAGGAGGGGGCCCACCATGCCCTGTTAGGCTGACAGCGGAGGAGCGTGCGGTGGCCCACACCTTTCATAGACAACAGGTGGAGGGCCTGCCTGGCTATGACTCCAGTCATGAAGGCGTGATGACAGGTAAGGTTTTTTTGCCCTATCAGGTGTGTAGCATGTGGGGGGGTGAAAGGGAATATGTGGCAAGTGTGTGGATCCTCCAACCTGTGAATGTTTTGTGTCATCCACAGATGAGCAGGAGGGTGCTGGGCCATCTGGGCTGACTGCACCATCCCAGGGACAACAGCCTGATGAGGACCCCCCGACAAGGCCGGAGTCCTCGGAGGAGGTTGAAGAGGAGGAGGTTGAGGAGAAGGAGGTTGAGGAGGAGGTGTTTGAGGAGGAGGAGGATGTCATGTCAGCCAGTGGATTTCTGTTTTTGGAGGAGTCTTCCTCTCTGGCTGGCAGCAGCCAGCCCTCCATAAGGGCTAGCCCCTCCCACTCCTCCCCCAACAGGGCTCCTCTCCCAAGGGCCCTCCCCTTCCCCCCCGGCCACAAGCCTCATCTTGGGACAGGAAGTCATCCCAGAAGACCAGGGGGGTGGCCGAGGTTCTGCCCGCCAATCTGAGAAGGGACCAGGCCCTTCAGACCCGCCATCTGGGACAGGTTAGCCAGACTTTGGGGCGGATGGAGGAGAGCCTGTCCTCCATAAAGGATATGCTTGGGGACCTGGACTGCCACTCCCAGGCTTTTACAAACACGCCAGCACATTAATTTGTTTTCCCCCTTTTTTTTTCCTGTTTTTTTTTTTTTTTTTCTGTAATTTTTTTTTTTTTTTTTTGCTGGACATTTTTTTTTTGTGTTGTGAATGTTTTTGGAATGTGGGGGTGATATTCCTGCCGGAAAAGGGATGTCACCCTCAGTTTTGGTGGAGTAGGGTTCCCCAGGACCAGGGAGAAGTGATCCCCAGGTCCGTGTGAATGGTGTATGAATGTACAGAGACATAATTGGAGCCGTCGCGTGGCGTTGCTGCTCACAAGTCCAGCATGGTGGGCTTGTGCTAATCCAATTAGATGAGGATGTGATGTGTCTGTGCTAGGGACCACAGTGGTGTGCATGCATGCATTCTCATTGTGCCATGATTAATGTATGTGTTTAACGTGCAAAGATGCCTAATGTGAGCTTTCTCCTGGCTGCTCTTCCCTCAGAAGACGGGGTAACCTCGGTTAGGGGGGGATTATCTGGTTCAGGGGTCAGGTCATCACCTAGGTCAATCTGCAGGCCCTTTCTCACTGCGAAGTTGTGCAGCAGGCAACATGCACCGATGATCTGGCACACAAAGTTTGGGGAATACAACAGGGTCCCCCCAGACTTATCCAGGCATCGTAAACGTGACTTCAGGAGGCCAAAGGTGCGCTCCACGACTGCACGTGTTTGGGCGTGGGCTTCATTGTATCTTTCCTCTCCTGGTGTTTGGGAGTTCCGGATAGGAGTCATGAGATGGGGCCCCAGTGCATATGCAGAGTCACCTGTAAGGGTAAAGACAGAAGGATGTTAGTCATGCATGTGCCCCTTGTGATGTGTTCATCATGGGGGGGGACAGTCATGCCTGCCACCCATGTCACTCACCAACCAGCCAGGTGTCGCCATACACGTTCTGTTCAAATTCCATTCGGATGGGGCTCTGATTGTGGATGTAGCTGTCATGGCTGGATCCGGGGTGTTTGGCACGGACGTGCCATATGAGGCCTTGGGCATCGACTATCACCTGAACGTTGATGGAATGCCAATGCTTCCGATTGTGGTATAGGTGCTCTGTCTCATGGGGGGGCTGGAGTGCCACATGTGTGCAATCAATGGCCCTCACGGTGCGTGGGAATCTGGCAATTCTGTAGAAATCTGTCATTGCCTTCAGCCGCAGGTCCTCAGTGGTGGGTTTGATGATTTGGTTGGCCATGCGTCTGAGGATTGCAGGGACAACCTGGTGCACACATCTGCTCATGGAGGATTGTGACATCCCAGCCACCACTCCACTTGTACGCTGAAAAGAGCCACTGGCAAGGAAATGGAGTGTTGCCATGACCTTGACCAGTGGCTGCACTGCATGTGAGCGGTGTGTTGGGCTGGTGATGTCCTCCTGCAAGGTTGTGGTTAATTCCATGATGGCATGAGGGGTGAATCTGAAGATGCGATACACCTCAGAATAACTCATGCCAAAGAGGTCTATGTGGGTGCGGTATATCCTCTCCCGTGCCCTCCTCCAGGCCCTTCTCCGTGCCCTCCTCCTTCTTTGCTCCTCTAAAGTCAGTAGTATAGCTATGAGCAAGGATGTCCCTGGCATGTTAGCATACAGATTGTTGTGCAACATGTGTGACTGCTCTGCTCCTCACTAACAGTGTTGCTTTCTCACATTGACATGTAGACGAATTGTCTAATTTTATACCACCTTTTATATGGTCTAATTTTAGACAGGCCGTGCAGCTGTTGCACACAGCACGTAGCCTGCGCTGCAACAACGTTCTTTTGTGGATCCCCGTAACTCCCTCATTAGCATATTTGAATAGCAAAACAATGGTGTGTCTAGCGCAGTTTTGCGCGGACGGATGCGCCTGTCTATCGAAATTACGCCGGACAAAAAAAAGTAGATTTCTTGCGTATCTCGTTTTGGGGATGCGGAGCATCAAAACACATGCGCAAATTTAGACTTACGCCGCGCATCTCCTTTAACGCCGGCGTAATCACTCTGTGAATCTGGCCCGAAGTTTTTTTCAACTTGATCATTAAAACGGCCTTGCCTACACACAATCGTGAAAAAAAATTGCTTTAGCAAAGCACGGTGACAAACAACACGTACAACGGCACTATAAGGCCTCGTACACACGAGGGGATATGTCCGCTGAAAACGGTCCGATGGACCGTTTCAGCAGACATCTCCGATCGTGTGTATGGGCTAGTTTTGAAATTTGTCCGCTACAAACCTGTCCGCCGGATATGTCCGCTGGTTAGTACGGGAAACCAGCGGACATATCCTCCCACACATGCGTCGTATCATGTGAATGGATCCGACGCATGCACGCGGAAGTGTTTACTTCCTGGTGCGTGACGTAGCGGTGACGTGGCGGCGTCAACGTCACCGCCGCGTCACCGACACGTCACCGCGCCGTCCGCCGGCGGGGAATTTGATCCGATGGTGTGTACACGCCATCGGATCAAACTCCAGATCGGACATATCCGATGGAAATGGTCCGCGGACCGTTTTCATCGGATATGTCCGATCGTGTGTACGAGGCCTAAAGGGGAAGTTCCATTCAGATGATGTCACCCTTTAGCTGATTTTGTGTTAGTAAAAGACAATTTGGGCTTTTCTGTCTGTTACAGCGTGATGAATGTGCTTACTCCATTACGAACGCTAGTTTTACCAGAACGAGTGCTCCTGTTTTATAACTAGCTTCTGAGCATGCATAGATTTTTCATTTCATTAAAGCCCACATACAAGCATTTTTTACAACCCGAAAAACGACAACGTTAAAACGTAGTGAAAAAATAGAGCATGTTCGAAAAAAAATGTGCCCGTTTTTCAGAACCCAAAAAATGCTCTGAAGCCCACACACGGATGTTTTTAACCCCTTATGGACCGCCGCATGTACATTTACGTCGGCAGAATGGCACCGACAGGCACATCAACGTATATATACGTTGGTGCCTTGAGAGGGTTCCGGGGTCCGATCGGGACCCCCCCCATACATGCGGCGGTCCGGTTACCTGGCCGAGTGATCCAGGATGAGGGGGGCGGCGGTTCGCCCCCTCCGATCGCTCTCAGCCAATCTGCGCGCTCCCCTGCAGTGTCACTTCCTCCTCCTGTGTAAACACAGGAAGGGGGAAGTGATGTGATATCTCCCTCGGCGGTTTTTTCAACCACCGCTGAGGAGAGATCACATCTCACAGTAAGTCTGCACAACACTACACTGACACACACTACACACAGGCACATTTAACCCCTGCGATCGGCCCCCCCCCCCCCACCCCCTGCCCCATGTCACATGTTCCCTGAATGCAGTGATTATATGTATGATCACTGCAGTTAGTGTCAGTGTGACAGGCAGTTAGTGTCAGGTCCAGGGTAGCCCCCCTACCCCCCCCTAATAAAGTTTTAACCCCTTGATCACTGTCCTAGTTAACCCTTTCACTCCCTATTGCCAGCATCACTAAGCGATCATTTTTCTGATCGCTGTATTAGTGTCGCTGTCCCCGCTAGGTAGCTATTTTTTTTATTGCATTTTTTTTTTAATAAAGACATGTGGCTAAATATATTTTGGCCTAAGTGTTTGACTAAAATTTAGTTTATTTGATTTTTCTTATAACAAAAGTAAAAAATATTGATTTTTTTCAAAAATGTCGCTTCTTTTTTGTATATAACACAAAAAATAAAAAACATAGAGGCGATTCAAATACCACCAAAAGAAAGCTCTATTTGTGGAAGAAAAGGGACGCAAATTTTGTTTGGGAGCCACGTCGCATGACCGCGGCAATTGTCAGTTAAAGTGACGCAGTGCTGAATTGCAAAAAGGGGCCCTGGTCATTTACCTGCATTTTGGTCTCGGGTCTTAAGTGGTTAATGACAAAAAAAAAAAATTTTTAGAACCCGAAAAACGGTAGTCTGTACGCGGTTTATGACAGTTTTCACAAGATTCACACGGTGGTTATGGTGTACAATTATCACTGGGATAATTAAAAAGATCACATTTGTTGAGATCTGTTATATAAACAGAAACAGAGGAGGAATTTGTCCAAAGTAATACTTGTTCTGGTGACAACTGTATGAGAGAGGATTTCTCTCACTTCCTGCTGTATCTAAAAGACGAAAAGGAAAGATTTTCTAAAGGTTCTAAGATGGCAAAAAAAAAAAAAGTAAAGGAAAAATGACAGGGGGGTTTAACCTATTACCTACTGGCTTAAAGCGGAGTTCCACCCAAAAGCGGGACTTCTGCTTATGCGATTCCTTCCTCCCACATTTGGAACCTTTTGGGGAGAGCAGGTACCTGTTATTTACAGGTACCCTGTCCCCACTTCTGGAGACTGGGAGACTGGGCTGCTGTGAATTACATCATCAGCTCAGCTCTCCTTCTCCCTCCCCTTCTGCCGGGCCAGTAAGAGAGCGCAGCGTACTTCGTGCATGCGCAGTAGGGACCCGAGCAGCCGATGTAAACATTGCCTGCGGTGCCAACATCGCTGGACTCCAGGACAGGTAAGTGTCCTAAAGTTAGAAGTCAGCATCTACAATATGTGTAGCTGCTGACTTAATTTTTAAAGGGGCAGGTGGAACTCCACTTTAAGATATACAGTACTTTGAACATTACAGAAAGTAGCTAATTCCTGATTAAAAAACAAAAGCAGCGCCTTCTAGGTTTAGCAATTCAGAAATGTATTACATTAAAAATGGTAATGGCAACACTTACAAACGAGCGGTATAAACCAGCATAAATAGTGGGGTCATTCATGCTGTCCCGGAGGCTGCCTGGTGTAGCTGTCTGGAATGGCTGATATAAGTGTCTGTGATCCTGTCGCACTGGTGGTGCCCAGCAATCCCAGAAGGCTAGAACGGAGATCAGCAATACACTGTGTACGAAGTAATGGGACACTGCAAGGTGACATCACTTCCAGGTACAGGGTCAGCGGGATGTGTGCGTGTTCGGCGCATGCAATGCTCCTTCATGCTACCTTCCTGTTTGTTTTTTTGTTCCAAAGTTTCTTCTAGTAGCAAGCTGGCAGCCTTCTTGGGATAAGCAAATCCAATATCCTTACATGGACATTATGTCACGGACTTAATTAATTGCCCTGTTTATTGACCCCACTCCCATTTCTATTTCTGTATAGCCTTACACAGAGTGCACCAAATTAACCCATTGTTTGCATAATTCCTGCTTCCACCTACCCTTCCCCTAAGTATGAGTAAGGTAGTTGGAACACTTTATCTACATATTAGCTTGCAATTATGCACCCTCCATATACTGTCTTTGTACAACAAAACTGTTTTGATAATATGTCATTAAACATAAAGATTTCCGGTATGAAACCAACTTGCAACGCAAAACTACATAAATGAGGTTTTGGAAAGAAAGGGGTCTTTTTGGGGGGGGTCAAAAGGCTTTTAGGGGTCATCAACAAGGGGGGGTGTGTAAGAAATAGGCTTGGGGGGGGT